>WBMV01002860.1:67953-141565 GCA_013396655.1 Campylorhamphus procurvoides | reverse complement strand
CAAACGTATTTGTCTCCCCAAACGTATTTGTCCCCGCAAACGTATTTGCCCCGCCCAATAGCATTTGACTCCCCTTATATTTCCCCCTGCAACGCTTTTGCTCCCCAGACACATTCAGAGCCAAACTCAGTGGCTTTTGATCCCCCCCAGATTTGCAAGGAGGTCGCTAACCCTCTCCCACCCCCTACCACAACTTAAAATTTAGGGCACCCCATAATGTTCCAAACCAAGCCCTTCTTGTGGGATTACCCCCCAGGCAAATCACTCTAACATTGGAAGTATCTACTAACTATGGTTAATCTGGGGGAAAGGCTTTCTGACCGAGCTCCCCCCAGTCAAATTTTGGTCCACATGAGACATTAATCATCCTCCTCCCTCCCAAAGACCTGAAGATGAGGTTTCCCTGGAGTCACTTTCACTGGGAGAACTGGGTCCTGCAGATAATTTTTCCCTCATTTTATTGCAAAAGCCACAGGGATGCATTTTTCCGGATCAGCCCAGCCACAGTTTGGTTTCTCCCAATTTTCCAATCCCTTCCCTGATAAAAAATGCCTTCAAAATGGGTTTAATAAGAAATCAAGAATTTCTGCCCATTTCCTAAGGAATATTGGGTGGGTAACGGAGTCACTCAAAACAGCCCTGAAATTCCTTTAGGATGGGTTAAAATTGGCTCCAAAGAGTTACAGCTGGATGTACAAGCCAGCAGCACTAAATGGTGCATAAGGAGCGGCTGTAGGGACAGGGATACAATGGGAAAGATGGAAAAATGAGCTTAAATTCATAGTCCAGAAACCCAAAACACCTTAATTTTACCTCTTCAGTTTTCCAGGACAAGTGGATTCTTGCAAATTCCCATTCCTAAATCCCTCTTTCCAGCTTATCCCCAAAAAAGTCCATCCAGAAAATACTTTGTGCTTCCTACTTGGGATCAGCATCTAACATATGTTGATGTCTTTTGGATTGGTCATTGGAGAACAACAGAAAATACATGGATCCCACTTGGAATCCATCAATAAAATAATGGAGGAATCCAGTGGGTATTTGGAATGCCAGCTCCAAAGAGGAAGCATCACTGCACTGCATCCCTGGGACAACCAGTGAGAATTCAGGGCATCCCCCAATCCCTTGGAGATGTTGGAATGATTTACAGGAATTTCTTGCCTTGCCTTGTAAATCAGCCAACAGGATGTTTTTCCCCTCCCTCATTACTATTCCACAGAAGCGAGCAAAGACGAGGAGCCATAAAGCTGTCGCCAGGTGTTTCAGCCAGCGGGGGATGCTGGGCAGAAAATATTTGGGGTTTTTCAGAAGCTGGAGAGTTGGAACGCAAGAGCAAAGGGGAGGCAGATGGAAACTCCATCACTGTGGTATCAAAGGACCACAGGATCATCTGTGCATGGCCTCTCATCTTGCTCATATGTCATCTTGGAAAACAGGCATGTAAAGGGAGAAGGCACACATGGGGCATATTTTACACTGCGTCATTGCCAAAAACATACAAGAGCTCAAAATTTTAAGGTTCTCCTGGTGCAGGGGTATTTCTTCTGGAGCCAACAGCGGTGAGCACCTCACATTCCCTCCTTGAGCATCCCAAATTCATTCCTCAAGCATCCCACATTTGCTCCTTGAATATGCCACATTAACTCCTCGAGCATCCCTTGTTCCTCTTCCCCAGCTTCTGTTGCCAATTGCCAAAGAGATTCCTCCACTAGTTTTGGAATCTTACGCTCAAACTCCAGGAAAAGTATCCAGGCCCAGGTTTTTCCTTCACAAATACTAAAGCTGCTTTTTGCTTGGAGAGTTTTTCCAGAGGTTAATTATTATCCCTGGTTTAAAAAAAAACCCATGGTGTCTTATTTCCCAGTTGGATTGGCTACTTCATAATTCAGCCATGGGAGCTTGCTGGAATAATTTTCAATGGCAAGTTAAAATTCTCTTGCGCTCAATCCTGGATGTTTTTTATTCCAGGAAAAAAAGTATTCTTCTGCTGCAACAGGTCACCCCTGGATGATCTTTTTCTACTCATGTCTCATCCCACCAGCCCTGTTCCTCCAGATCTCCGGGACCAAGGATACTCAACAGCATTACTACTGAACAGAGTTTGGGTACTTCTCCTCGCACTGGACCACCCTTAAGTGTCTGCAGCTGGAAGGGATGTCCAAACCCCACAACTAGAAAGCCCTGCATCAGACACCTTATTCCACCCCTATTCTGGTCCAGAATGCTAGAAAACCTCCACGAAATGAAACTCTCTCCACCTAATAATCTTCCAAATTCTGGGGGTTGTGCCATTTCCCTGCCCCAGGCTGGGACATGGGCACTTCAAGGGGATTTTTTTTTGCATGTGTGAAGTCACTGTCGTAAATATATAATTGCCACAAACTCATCAATGCTTATCCAAGAAGAAACAGACTGTTCCTTTCGAAAAGCAACAAGTACATGAAGCAGGTTCACTAAAATATTAAACAGCAGCAACATATATAACCAGCAATATTTACATTTATACATAACAGGCTTCAGGAGAAAACAAATTACATAAAATACAGTGATTTAGTCTCCATCATTTGACTGCTCCTCCATAAATAATTCAATTCTCTTTCCAAGATTGCATTATTGCTTGTGTCGGATTTTTCTGAGAAAACTGTGACAGGATTCTCCGCAAGACACATAAGAGTGAAGCCAAGTAAATTATTCAGTGATAGATGTTAAAAACAAGACGGGTTTCGGGACACAGCTTTGCAGCTGAGCCTGGCTTAAGCACTGCAACGGGTTGGAGGGATATGATGTCCCTTCCAAGTTGCTTCCAGGAAGGATGTCTGACCCCCTCAGGAGTTAAAGGATGCTAAAAAGAAATCCCTAAAGAAAATTTAGGACTTGTTTCAGGTAGAATACTGCTCCAAACTGTCCTAGCTCAGTCAGTGGTACCCATCAGACCTCCATCCCTCCGGCTCAGGCACTGCACTGTGATCAGGTGATGATGCTTAATGCAAACTACTTGTTAAAATTTGTGTTGGCATTTTAGGAGACGTTTAGGACACAGATATTTTCCCACACATTTCCAAGTCTTCTCCAGTTATGAGTTTCAAGAAGTGAGGAAAAAAATTCAACATCAACCAAGGTAGCCTTAAAAGCAGCACAGGGACCATCCAAATGGACAGTTTTCTGTCCAAACCCAACAATGTTTGTACTAAATTTGGGGTAAATTTAAGGGATTTCCCAAATTCTGGTCATTCAGTTCATAGAAGATTTCTATTTAACCTGATTTCCCTCTGTTTGTGGTACGTTACATAGCCACAGGACAACTTCTCTTCCAAAATGTTTTTTTTAACCTGTGCACATGATTTTTCTGGGAATAATATGAGAGTCAACCCCAAAAGATTTACGCCACCAAGACAACATTATTTTTGAAGCAACCATGCATTTGGAATAGTCTCAGACACACAGAAGAGCAAGTAACGCTACACCGATTCCACAACTACTACTAGATAAATACATGAGAAAGGCTTTAATTAAAGGTATAATTAAAGGATTTATCGATAATGTATAGGCACAAGGAGGATGTATTAAGAATAAGTGATCAATGCCAGCATGGCTCTATATTCCCAGAGGTTTCCCCATGCAAGATTAAATAAGATTAACTTTATTTCTTGTACGGGATTGATGGATCAATAATAAAGAAAGCTAAAGCCAAAAGAAAGGATTTTTCCCTGTTAATGCCTCCACCAAGCAGCTGGAGTCAAGTGGGCAAATACCTGAAAAAATGGGATTTCTTCCCTCTCCACGCCGGCTGAGCAGGGGTTAAGGATGGCTTATTGAGCCAAAAAAGCACTTTGGGGTCCTTCCAGAGGGCAAATGCTGGATAAATGGCATAATGGCAATATATATATTTTTATTAGAAAATCCCTGCTGCCAACTTACTCCTTTTAAATGTTTAATTTCAAGGCATAATAAGTCTGTGGCTGGTTTTTGCTGCTCCTTCAGGCTCCCCTGTGCAAAGTTACTGTGAACATCTGATGGACTGATCCTTTCCTAAACATTTCCATAAATCAATAAAGTGAAAAAAACCCAAACAAACAAAACCCAAAAACCCACACAAAACAACAACAAAAAACCAAACAAACAAAAAATTTAAAAAAAAAAACAATAAACACAAGGCTCTGGGTTTAAAGTGACTTACCTCCCACTCTTCAGCACTTCAGCAAGCTTTGGAATTTGTTTTCCAGAAGCGGTATCAGCTGGTTGAGATAGGGATGGGCTGGAAGGATACTCACCGAGGAGAATAAAAAATATCAATAATCATAAAACTACACCTTGTACAAATACTGTAAAAACAAAAGCAGAGTTGGTTAATGGGCTGAGACAGGTAAAGCAATAAAACGCACCTAATTTATTTTTCCCTGGGGTATCTGAAGTAGTTGGGTACCAGACAGTCGGCAAACCTGATGGAGATGTTCAATCCTGGCCTTTTAAAATTTTGCCTCCACCTGAGACATTTCTTCATCTTGGCTGGGCTTCAGCATCCCTTCCCCATCCTCGTTTCGGTTCAGTCCATAATGGGAGTTCAACCTTCATCCACAGCATCTCTTCACCAAGTGATGCCAGCACAGCACCAGCTGCCAGCACCGGCCTGGATTCTGAGGATCCGGTGAAGGGAGAAGTGGAGAGATGGTCACAACTCTTTAAAGATGCAAATTGAGAAGCAGCCATCATAGCAAGAGAGCTCTGTTAATTCTCTTATGAGTATGCAGATTTCAACACTGACTTTTCCTAGGCTTGTTTTATTTAGCAATAAATTTAATACCAGTTCCCTGAAGCAAAGAGACAGATGGACTATAAACTTTGAATTTTGAGTAGTTTTACTTCCTTAGGTTAGTGTCATCTTTGATCTCTCCTGAAATTACATCTCAGAAAGTTTGCAGGGATTGAATTCTGCTTTTTTACAGCCCTCAAAGCCATTTGATTAGCTGCCTTTTAATTTTTTTTCTTGCACAGGTTACCCAGAAGGATCTTAAATACCATCTAAATGATTCATATCCTTGGCTGCCAGAGTTATCTCAGAGACTTGCTAATGGACCCGAGAAAACCAAAGCACTACATAATATCTGATTCGCAGGCAAAGGAAAGCAAAATAAGTTTTATGCATCCTTTGGGATGCAAAGCTCCTGAGATCTGAGACCAAAACCCCTGGGTTGAAATAAAATGGTGGCCTTGCAGAGCTTGGGGCAACCAATGGAAGGGCCACAAAGTCATGATGTGGCAGGAAGGACTCATCTCCTTTTCTTTTTTTTTTTTTTTTGCCATCCACCAGCAATGAAAATATTAGGTTGGAAGTGAGAAGAAACACCCAGGAGGTTGAGAAGAAACACCTGGGAGGTTGGTGCTGCCCAGGGAAGCCTGTGATGGGGGTGATCTCCCTCCTTTGGTTGTCCACAGGTGGTAGGATAAAGCCATGGGTTGACCAAGCCCTGTGATGGTTGGATACACAAGAACATTCTTTTTACTGATGATCCAGAGGTGTGTGAAAATCCTTAATTTAATCTGGAGATGTACAAACCACATCCCACATGCTCAGGAGTCAGGGAAAGGAGAGCTTAAGGGAAACACTGATTTTTGAAGGAAGCTTCCAGGAGTCGCATGATACTCTGACCTTGCATATCCAGGCCCAGCCAGTTCCCACCACAACTAATTCCCCCACTGTCACAGATAAATAAGGAAGGAAATTAAATTTTTTTAAAACAACAACAACAACGACAAAAATCACATCATTTCCAAGCTGCCGCCTGGGGAATAGGGAGAAAAAAAAATCAATATATATCAAATGAAAAAGGGTGAGAGCAAAGGTGTTGCAAAGAGCCAAGGATAAAACCAGAAAGAAAACTGCAAACACACTTGGCTGCCAAAAAAAACACCAACCTGAAAGTTCCAGGAACCACAGCAATAAATTTGGGCCATTTCAGCAGTTGTTGGTTGCTCCCAGTCACCCAACATCCTATCATGGATGGGTGCTGCCATTGCCCAGCCCTTTCCAGTAAGGACACATTATCGACCACTCAATTGCAATGGAATTACGATGGATGAACATGTTATGGCACATTAAAGTCTAATGAGCAGCCAGTGATTAATGCCATTATGAGGAATACCAAAAGATGATGAGCCACTTAGAGTGAAGTGTGGTGGGTTTCATTATTGATGGT
This sequence comes from Campylorhamphus procurvoides, assembly GCA_013396655.1. Classification (NCBI taxonomy): domain Eukaryota; kingdom Metazoa; phylum Chordata; class Aves; order Passeriformes; family Dendrocolaptidae; genus Campylorhamphus; species Campylorhamphus procurvoides. Next base: position 135,371 of record WBMV01002860.1, on the reverse strand, counting down.
TCCTTGGTTTCTAGCCTGAAAACTCTGGGGTTGGAAAGATGAAGAGGTTGACACAGGTAAAGGCACAAGGTTTCCAAAAGTGATGACACAAGGAGGCACTTCTTTCAGGGTAAGACTGATGGGAAAGAGAGTCTGTTGGAGAAACATATGGGAAATAGAAATTTCTTGAAAAAATATCTCACTCTGGGCTTTAGAACTTTTGGGAATGCCATTATAAAAGCAAATGTTAATTTTTAGAATCTCCTCAGACCCTGTTCTTGTCTTTCTTTTTTCAGCTTAGTCTTCTTACACTCATTTTCCATGGGTTCTTTACCTCCTTCCTTTAGCTTCACCTCTGCTCCATCCCTCGCAGCACAACTGCTCCACAGCCCAATTGAAATATCTCAGATGGTTTCTCTCCTTCCTCTCCTCGGCTGAAAGAGATTTTGCTGCTATATCACCCAGGGTTATTGACACCATGGGGATATATCACCCCATGTGGGCACGATGACATTTAAGAATCTCCAGTAGACAATTATACAACCTTTTTTTTACAGGTTTTTTAGGGAAATCACTGAAGTTGCTTGAACTTCAGAAAGCCAAGTATCAAAAAAAACTTAGTTGCACCGATCTACAAATTAATTGAACTTAATCGAAGTTCCATTTAGTATAAGAAGCCACCAAAACCAAAGAATTACCAACTTCCTCCCACTTGGGAGTGATATGAATCATAACAGGTGATGACAGAGACACCCTGTCCTCCTCCATCCACCTTCTCTATGTGCTTCTTCGTTGAGTTTGGACTCATCCCACAGTGGGAAATGCTTTCTCTCCTCTATCTCCCACCAACCAGTGCCTTTTGGGCCTTTTAAAGGCATCTGCTTTTGCTGGGATGGGATTTTTTTTTTCTTTTGAAAAGTGACTTCATATCCCATTTTATTATTTTTTGAATGTTGCAGGATTTGTTCTGTTTGAAGTCTTACATCCTCATTTCCCGTCAGGACAATTAAAATTGATTTCTGCCGTCAGCAAGAGAAAGATAATATGAAGTGAGTTCCTGCGAGAGAGAGCTGTATCCCTGCTGGAGCCATTACTAACCCTTTCCTATTATTTTAACTTTCTTTTTTGGGGGGGATTTCTCTTTGGAAAAGGGCAACTCAGTGCTTCCCAGCCATATGTGTCCTCCAAGTAAGTCAGTGAGAAGTATTTAACCGCATGTTTTCCCATCACAAGAAGCGGACTGAGGGATTTAAATAGCTCCTGTTTACCACTGCCATCCTCCTGGTGGTATTTTTAGAGGCGTAATTGTATACTCTCAATGCCTTCACTTTGCTTTCTCGAGCTCCATAACCTCTGACCCCAACCTTGCACCTGTCCCCATTTGTATCTGTACAAATTGAAACGGGATGGGGTTTTTCCCCAGCATTAAGCGGTGTGGTTCCTGGTCCAGTCAGAGGCTTTGCAGAAGGAGGAGGGAGAGATTTGGGCTGGAAAATCATTGACAAGGCATAAAACCTCTGGCTGACAAAGAAAACAAGCAAAAAATGAGCACAGAGGGCAAGTGGTACTCTGAGGTACAGTTGTTCCCACCTTTACCCATCTCTTAAATCAATTAAACTTGAAATAGTCTTAATAAAAAATCAACTAAAATTAATTCAATATTTGTATAAATCAATTAAATATTTTTTTAAAATTTGTTATAGAAATTAAAAAATTTTAAAAATCAATTAAACACTGAATATCCTAAACAATCTCCAAAATATGCAAAAAACATCCTTAAAATATAAATAACATCTTTCTGGGCTAGAGGATCTCAGGGCCCCATGATCACACTGGTTTGCAGCAAATCCCTGCAAGCAAATTTATACAAATAAGGGGGAACTGGTGGTTCCTACCACACCAAGGATGAAAATGATGTGTTTGTACTAATGGTGTTTCCCCTGAACGCCATCCCTGCGCTCCCAACCCACAAGGAGTCCCCCCAAAAAGGGGGTCCCCAGCAAGGTCCCCACCATACAACAGATCCCCATCATCAGGCTTAAACACCTTTACAAGAGAGTAATTTAACGCCATTCCCAGCTTAAGCTCCATATCTGCCGGGCGTGAAATTAGTTCCAACAAGCTGCAAATTTGCTGCTAATAAAAATATTTAGCAATTCACTAGTCTTTAAATCAGGATCAGAATATTTTCTTGCTTGCATCAATGCCTGTTTCTTTTTAATTCTAATATTGCGGTGTCAGGGAGCTCCAGCAGTAAAACTGGAAGTTTTACGACTGCACAAAGAGTTTTAAATCAGTTATCCCAGGACTTCCCAATCTGCCACAAGAGTTTGATCATTTATTATCATTTAACAGTAGGCCATGTTGGTTATTTTGGCCACCGGGATGCGCTGGGCTTGGTGGATTTGCAGTTTTAACTCAAAAAAGGGCATCTTGAGCCAAACCTACCCCATTTCCAGGACCTGCTCCTTGAGTGGTGCCTTACAAAAGGCACAAAAGAGCTTTGATCCATATCATCCCATCTTGCAGGCCTTGAAGGAAGGTCACCTCTCTGTCCTCCTGGGCTAAGCGTTTAATTAACCTCAGCATTAACTGCATCTCCATGCCTAGCCCATTTCATCCAATTCCAACATCAGGATCTTTGTCATGCCTTTGCCAAGAAATGCCACAATTCCCTGATTTTTCCCGTGGGGAAAACTCGCTGCAGTGATGAAGCATCCTTCAAATCATTCTTCAGCAGGACAGCAGCTCCCATCCTTTGCAGAAAACTGAGTTATGTCCAAATAAATCCTTTACACTGGGTTTTCTGGGCCATGGGCATTTGACAGCATGTGGTTGATCCACTTGTTTAAAGCATTCCTTAAGGGCCTTGCTAGGAAAGGCTTTATGATACCTAGATTATTGATATCAAACACATTGAAGCTGGAATTAATCATTTATCATCATTTGACATTGGTTCTGTCCCAAGCACAAGGGTTTGTATGCAAATGTCACACGGTGTAAGGCAAAAGTCTTGGAGAAATCTGGACCTATGACACCAGCAGATACCCTCACATCAACAGTTATCCTGGAAAAAAACACAAATATGAAGGTTCTCCCAGAGTCATGCAAGCAACAAAAAAGTCCTTAATTTCTGCCACTTTTCTAGATTTTTTTAATTTATCATTTATACTCAGCCTTGCCTTTCTCCCAGTTTCCGCTACCGTTTTTTTCCAGGTGCAATGCAACTGTGACACAAGCAGTAAATGGGACCAAAACCCAGCAGGTAAAAGATGGAGGGAAAAGTTATTTTAGGCCAGTAATAAATGATTCTTTAGCCATAAATGATGTTCATTCCATTCAACTGACCAACTGCCAGAGCAGTCCGTAAGGCAAATCCCCAGCTTGAGGGAGGCTGAGACGAAGTAGAGGGATGTGTTTAAGATGCTGAGTTCTATTGCAGATGGGTTGAAGAAATTTCTAATGAAGGTTGTGCTTGGAAATAATACACCAGTGAGGTTGGTTTTCACAGGTACCTTCTCCCCTTAGCTGTGGATTTATCATTTGCCTACATTGTGCTCAAAGAAACTCACAGTCTTGCAGTGGTACCATGTAGACCATGTAAATAAATGTTACAGGGATATATATTATTTGTATCCCTATAAATAAATATTATAGAGATAAATATATAGGCATTTTGGAACACATTGGGCTGCTTGACACTATTTCAAATCCAGTTCCTAGCACTTGAGTTACCATCAGCCCAACTTTGATGGTGGAATTGAAACCAACAAGCAGCATGGCTTAAACCTGGCTGCTGGATGTGGTTGTTGGCGTGTATATTGAATTTATTCCTCAACCTCTGGCCAAATACCTGGGACGGGTTCAAGTTCTCTTGGATGATTCAAGTTCTCTGCTGCAACCTCTTGAACTGGCTTAATGTTGTTATTACCAGCATCAAGAAACTACCAGGAAGCACCAAGACATGGAGATAAGATCCAGTCAATACAGGAAGAAGTTAGAGAGGCCATTGGAAAAGCTATGGAGAAAAGGTAGAAGAGAAAAATAAGAAAAAGACGCATTGGCTGATGGATAAAAATTACCACTTTTAGATGGAAAGTCAAAAGATGGAAGAGGAATGGCAGAAAGAGAAGGTTCCAGCTGAAAACAGGGCTATGAAGAAGAAATTTGGGGGTTTACAAACTGCTGGGAAACACAAAGAAATGGCAAAATAGAGAAAAGTGAAGGGAGATTCCCAAACAAGAGCAAATTTGTAATCTCTGCTTGCCAACAGGAGCAGGAAGCATGAGGAATAACAGAAGAGAAGGATTGGGAAAATGATAGCATGATGGACATTGGCAATTATGGGGTTTGCAGAGGGGAAAAAAACCTGCCTGGTGGGATTAACGGCACGAGGCGGAGCAGGAAGGAGTTTGCTATCAAACATACGCTTTTAATGTGTTGGCAGCCAGCTCCTACTCGACGCCAAGTCAAGGCAGGTGTTGGAAACAGTTTGTGCTCTGCTTGCTGAGTCGGTTGGTGTCATGCTGGCGACTCCAATTTCATCGCAGGGAAAGGCAGGTTAATGCTGCGCAGCATAATTAACTACTGGTTTATTCCTCCCATTGCGAGGAGAGATGGAACACAGCACTTCGGTGACATTTTATGTAGCTAAAGTATCATCAGACTTCAAACAGTTGAGAGGAAGAAGGGAATATATCAATGTTTAGGTTTTTTCAGGTTAATTGGTAGCTGAGCCCTGAGTACCTGGGGGTTGGAACAAAATTCTTTAAGGTTAGGTCCAACCCAAACCATTCTGGGATTCTATGATAAAGTCACTCATCAAACCATACTGACCAGGGTCTGACGGGCAAGATGTGATGGTGAAGAGACAGCATTTACAAACAGGCTGAAAAATTGATTTTAAATTGAAAGGTCTCTTGTTTTGATATTAAAAGATGCTCAAAGCATTGACAGAGCCCCTTGCTTGGCTGATCCAGATGCCAAGCATAGCTGTTCCAAAACCCAGTAATCCCCATGTCTGCATTATGGTATTAACCAAATCTGCCTTATTTTGGCCCTAAATATTTTGAGGGCATGGACAGCTCAATTTCTAGGGTTTGGGGGTGAAAGCATGTTCAGAGACGCTCCCTGCAGCGAGGTAGGCAGGAGCCGCCTGGCGCCGAGCAACGCTGGGTAATCAAGCACTGATTCGCCTGCACCGGGAGCAGAGCGGGGAAGGGAAATTCCAGTTCCCCCGGCAGCGGCTCCGGGGTCCGGGATGGGGCCACAGCCTCGGGACGGGGAGTGGCTGAAGCGGGTTCTGGGCGTTCCATGACGCCAGCAGGGCCGGGGTTCAACAGGGACTGGTCCAAGAGGACTGGAATTGCCACCGGCAGCGGCCGCACACATCCCGCACACACCCGGCACAGATCCCGCACGGACCTCGCACACATCCCCCACACAGATCCCGCACTCACCCCGAACACTTCCCGCACACACTCCACACACACCCCGCACACACGCGGCACAGATCCCGCACGGACCTCGCACACATCCCCCACACAGATCCCGCACTCACCCCGAACACTTCCCGCACACACTCCACACACACCCCGCACACACGCGGCACAGATCCCGCACGGACCTCGCACACATCCCCCACACAGATCCCGCACTCACCCCGAACACTTCCCGCACACACTCCACACACACCCCGCACACACGCGGCACAGATCCCGCACGGACCTCGCACACATCCCCCACACAGATCCCGCACACACCTCGCACACATCCCGCACACACCCCGCACGGATCCCGCACACAGCCCGCACACACCCCGCACACAGCNTGGCGCTGACCCGCGCCGGCCGCGCCCGGTGAGCGGTGGGACGGGGGCACGGGGCCGGGCCGGGCTGGGGAGCCTCGCGGTGCTGAGCCCGCCCCGCCGCTGTCCGCTCTCCCCGCAGGGTCGCCGCCGGGCCGGTGGTGCTCGGAGCCGCCGCACTCACGGCCGCGCTGCTGCTCTTCCCCCGGGAGGGCGAGAGCCCGGCCCCGGCCAGCGCCGAGGAGGTGAGCCCGGGCCTGGGAAGCCAGGCGGGCCCGCGAGAGAGGGGGGCGGTACCCGGGGGTGCCCCGAGTCCCCGGGGATGGGCCCCGGAGATGTGCCTTTACTTAATGCGTGGTCCCGACTGCTACCCTGCGGCCTGTCCCTTGGGAATGGCCCCAGATGTGCCTTTGCCCCGGGGATAGGCCCCAAGGGCCATCCTGAAGCCCTGGGAATGGTTCTTTATCCCAGGGATGGGCCGCGAGGGTGCCCTGAGGCCTTGGGAATGAGCTTTTAGCCCTGGGACAGCTCCGGCAGCAGCCTCCTGCCGCTCCCTCTCCAGCACAGTCTCTCGCTGGCACGGGCCGTGCTCCTCCTGGAGCCGGTCTCTCTCAAATTCTCAAACTAAATCCCTGGTTTACACCCTGTTCCACCTGGCTTATGGGGTTTGGCTCTCAGGGGCTCTGCACCGTGATCGCACTGCTGCTTTGCTCCCTCCCAGCTCCAGCAGCCCCAGCTCCCCCTCTGCCATCCCTTTGCCTTATAATTTCCCTTCCAGTTCTGCAGCCTTTTTCACTTTCCCCCAGCTCAGTTTTCTGTTTAAGCCCAATAACTGCTCTTCAGCTTTCTTGTAGGTTATTGCCATGCTGGAGCATGGAGCCATCTGTGTTTTCTGTAAGCTCCTCATCAGGCACAGGAATCCCCCCCAGCCTGGGTTTGCATCAGGCTGCCTGAGCTGCCGCCTTGAGCTCTCCCAGAGCTCTTTGGGCTTTGAATACACAAAGTCTTTTGGCCTTTTAGGTGCCGTTTCCTCTGTTCTATTATTAATGCACGTTAATTATTGCTCTTCTGGATTTTGATCTGTGTAAATCCCTCCTAAAAGATACTTGTAAGGTTCTTTTCTTCTCCCCATGTTGCATGTGACCTGCTTGTGTGAAAGTTGGGAGCAAGATGAAGGGCAGCCCAGTGCGTGTTTGTGCCCAAGAGGCAAACGGAATTGGAAAGCTTATTTTTTTTTACAGATCTTCAATTGGACTGGACCTGCCCTGCCTATCAATAATACATGACCTGGGCTTTCTGCACTGAAACTCTGCTAATTGGCTAATTAAAAAGTGAAACGTGCAGAAGGAGCCAGCACTTCACTCACCAGAGACTCTCTCTGCAGCAGCACCAGGGCTGAGCATGTGCTAATGTGATGGATAAAGCTGAGCCGGGGCTGAACAAAGCTCTGGGGGGTCTCGAGAGCGGAAAGGGGGATTCTCTAACCAGCCTTCTTGCTCTTGGCTTCTCTTTGTGTCTTACCTTGCTGATGTAGCTTCTTTTTTTAATATTTCTTGTTTTTCTTTTCCCACTATTTCCCTTCTAAAAGGGAATCAGGGCTGGAGGTTTCTAACAGATGAGNCCTCAGCCAGTGGGAGGCGCCGAATGGCCGGGGTGGGAAAGGCGGGGGCCGCGCCCCGCGAGCCGCCTCTCAGCCAATAGACAGCACGGGGCGTGCGTCGGTCGGCGCTGATTGGCCGGGGCGGCGCGGTTGCTAGGCAGAAGCGGCGGGGAGGTGCGGCGCGGCGCGGCGCGGCATGGCGGGCAATGGCGCCGGGCGTGGGGCCGGGGGTGCTGGCGCTGCTGCTGCTCTGGGCGATGGCGCTGCTGGCTGGGCTGGCGCTGACCCGCGCCNCCCTGGGACAGCTCCGGCAGCAGCCTCCTGCCGCTCCCTCTCCAGCACAGTCTCTCGCTGGCACGGGCCGTGCTCCTCCTGGAGCCGGTCTCTCTCAAATTCTCAAACTAAATCCCTGGTTTACACCCTGTTCCACCTGGCTTATGGGGTTTGGCTCTCAGGGGCTCTGCACCGTGATCGCACTGCTGCTTTGCTCCCTCCCAGCTCCAGCAGCCCCAGCTCCCCCTCTGCCATCCCTTTGCCTTATAATTTCCCTTCCAGTTCTGCAGCCTTTTTCACTTTCCCCCAGCTCAGTTTTCTGTTTAAGCCCAATAACTGCTCTTCAGCTTTCTTGTAGGTTATTGCCATGCTGGAGCATGGAGCCATCTGTGTTTTCTGTAAGCTCCTCATCAGGCACAGGAATCCCCCCCAGCCTGGGTTTGCATCAGGCTGCCTGAGCTGCCGCCTTGAGCTCTCCCAGAGCTCTTTGGGCTTTGAATACACAAAGTTTTTTGGCCTTTTAGGTGCCGTTTCCTCTGTTCTATTATTAATGCACGTTAATTATTGCTCTTCTGGATTTTGATCTGTGTAAATCCCTCCTAAAAGATACTTGTAAGGTTCTTTTCTTCTCCCCATGTTGCATGTGACCTGCTTGTGTGAAAGTTGGGAGCAAGATGAAGGGCAGCCCAGTGCGTGTTTGTGCCCAAGAGGCAAACGGAATTGGAAAGCTTATTTTTTTTTACAGATCTTCAATTGGACTGGACCTGCCCTGCCTATCAATAATACATGACCTGGGCTTTCTGCACTGAAACTCTGCTAATTGGCTAATTAAAAAGTGAAACGTGCAGAAGGAGCCAGCACTTCACTCACCAGAGACTCTCTCTGCAGCAGCACCAGGGCTGAGCATGTGCTAATGTGATGGATAAAGCTGAGCCGGGGCTGAACAAAGCTCTGGGGGGTCTCGAGAGCGGAAAGGGGGATTCTCTAACCAGCCTTCTTGCTCTTGGCTTCTCTTTGTGTCTTACCTTGCTGATGTAGCTTCTTTTTTTAATATTTCTTGTTTTTCTTTTCCCACTATTTCCCTTCTAAAAGGGAATCAGGGCTGGAGGTTTCTAACAGATGAGCTGCTCCAGGCCTGGACTCATGTTTCTTACCTGCGCTCAGTACTGTGCTGCTCCACATTAACATTCCCACAAGTAGCGTTTTGCAGGGATTCTTGTCACACACCGCTCATCCCGTGGAGAACACCCATGCCAGGGATGAAAAGCAAGGAGAGAAATGTGGGGAAGCCCCACAGGTTTTCTTTTCCAGGATGTGACACGCTCCCTTCAGGAGCAGACTGGGGCTGTGACATGTGCTGGGATCTTTGTGTTTCTGTTACTTCCAGATCGTGGACACCTTCTTAATTGGTCGCCTCATCCTCCTGGTTGTGATGAGCCTGGTCTTTCTTGGGTGCCTGTTCCTGCTCCTGATTTACCACCTCATGGAGCCTGTGTATGCCAAGCCACTTCACAGCAGCTAGAGACAGCAATCCCTGCAAAGAGGAAATACCAATTTCATGGGAATAAACCAGGCAGGGAGACCAGTAAACTGTTCTGGAGGTGACCATGATGATTTTTCCAAGCTCAGGAAGCACTGGCAAAGCAAGTGAAGTCACTTGCACCCAGCACTGCAGCTTTCACTCCTAAAAGCAAAGTTTGGGCTGGGCACAAGCCCCTTCCTCCCCAGGGCATTCAAGCCTCTGCACCTGTAGAGGCCTTTGAACCCCTGTCTCCTTGTTTACAGGCAAGCTGAGATCCAGGCACCTGGTGCTGCACCCGATTCAGTGAATTGCACCAAACCGAGATGGTTTGTTATTGTTACGCATTGAAGATAGTTTGTTACTACTCTTTTTTCACCTTAGCTTAATAAAGCTGTTTGAGAAACCACTGATTCAACCTTTGTTTACTCTCCAGGAATGTTACCTTTGGCCTCCCTGTGGTGATGGTGCCACTGAGAACTGCCTTTTACTGGGACAGATGCCTTTTCTTGGGGCAGGCATGGGGGTTTTTGGAAAAAGACCCAAGGAAACAAATGATCAGCGTGTGGTTGTGGATTGTTGGGAATGATCCCTTGGACTGGAAACTGGGAGCTTTGGAGTGGGAAAGGAACAACAGGCAAAATAATGCCAAAACTACATGGAAAGCTGCTCTTCCCAGGAGTGCAGAGAAAAGGCAGGTCTCACCTTCCTGCACTGAACAGTCCTGCCAGCCATGCAAAACTTCCTTACTGATACCCAAGTCTCCCCTGGGTGTGAAGGACCCCAAGGTGTCACCCTGGGTGGGACTGAAGGCTCATGGTTGCTACTACCCTAAAGCTTCAAACCGCTGCTCACTCTAGCACAGATCCTGCTGAAACTGCTGCTCAACTCCAATACCTTCCCTCTTAGAGGGGAAAATACACTATGTCTTGCAGCAGCAGCAATGGGGTTGAATCCCTTTGATCCTCCATTTTTTTTCAGGGAAGGTGGGGTCAAGTGAAGCCATCAGCTGGCAGATATCTATGCTGAGATGAACCTGTTCACAGCAGCAGCATTGGCTGGGTGTCTGCCCAGCAATTGCTGCTATGTGCCCTCGCTGGCAACAGTTTCTTGCATGAAATTTCAAAAGGCTTTTAAATTGCAAGAGAAAAATGTTTTGGTGGCCTGGAGCATCCTATGACTGTTTCAGAGTAGGGAAGAAGCTTTTATGATCCCTACTGCATCAGGGATCAGTCCTCACAGGTGCCCAGGTCTCTGGGTGAGGTGTTGTATTATGATTCATGTTTTCCAGCCCCAGAGGGATGGAGCTGCTCAGCCTTCCACAATTCAGCAGGCAACAGGTATCAGGTATTGCAGTGAGGTCAAAGCCAAGTGTGCAACAGCCCCAAACAGTGGTCAGGGGCAACATAGCCAAAAATTTCAGGGCAGAAACTTAGAATTTCAAATTTTTCCCCCATTTAAGAGATTTTTTTACTTTTCATTTTGAACTGAAGATGGTGAAAATTAAAGAACCAATGGGCTTCTTTCAGCCATGTTCTGACAGCTGTCAGTCACCAAATAGCACAGTCAGGACATAAAAGATTGATAAGCCTGAGCCAGCGGCCACAGAGATGATGCTTCCCCAGCAGGAAATGCCCCAGCACTCCAGAGCACTAACTCAATCAGCTAAAAAATGTAAGTACATTCCCAAAAAAGGCAGAGGAGAGGCGTCTCTGCTTTCCAAACCAGAGAAACACTCGATCCTTCCTATCCTGACACCTGTGTCCAAGGGAGCCAAACGATCATGTTAAGGAACACGCTGAGCATTTATGCAACACAAGCGCATTGGGGTCTCTTGGTGATTTTGAAGTTATGCCTGAAACAAAATTCATATTTAATTTATCTTCTTAATAACATTTATGAACACAGAGCTTGCCTGACAGTTCACTGCAGCTCCATGCCTGCCATGTCACTATTCCTGTGCCTGTGGGATGGTCTGGGGAGCTTCAGTGAGGCCATGGCAGCATTTTGCCAATGTTTGAGTTGGACAAATGGAGAGCAAACCACGGCAAAAGTACTGGGGCACTAAAAACTCAAATCTAAAAGCAGAAATGTAAACCTTCCTATTTTGCAATGTAAATAAACCCAAACAAGGGCTTTTTCCTCCCTTTAAACTGTTTGTGACTAAAATCTATCAAAAGGCTGACAGTGCAGGTGGTATTTTGGGGACAATGGAAAGCCATGCTGCAAGAGGGACATGGTGGCTCCTGCTTAAGGAGGCCATTTCAGCATTTCCCCAAAAATTCCATTAACTGGAGAAAGAGCCCCATGTGCTCTCACCCCCACCAAGATGTTACAAGTTCCATCCTCATCCTTCACTAGCCCTGGCAGTAGGGAATGACTGTCTGGATGAACTCAACATGAGCTCTCCATGTATTTATTTATTCTGGGCCATTCTGCTCCTCTCCACACAGGGGCTTTCCAGACAGTTCCTGTTTATTTTTGGGAGAGGAAAAACTGCGTCAAAGAATTGGTATGAGTCGAAGCTGCTTTCCAACCAGCCTCGAATGGTGATCTTTTTGCTGCTGTCCCAAACCTTCAGTTCCCAGAGGATAACCTCTCATTTTAACATCCACTTCTGCCTAGCACCCTGATCCTTTTTTTTAAATTAATGTGCAGTGAGAGGGTGAGTTTGGCTTAAATCCCAACCTCTCAGTTGCTGATGAGGGTGTTGGGAGCTCAGGAGATGTGATAACCAAGGAGTCCTGCTCCAGCCCATATTGAGCAAATGGTCCCAGCTTTGCTCTTGCAGGGTGGGAGCACCAGCTGTGCCATGTCCTGAGATGCCAGCTCCATGCAGGCAAAAAATCGTGCTGAATCCCAAGGAGACAAACCTGTTGTGCCTAAAGGGCAAGTGTCAAAAGATTCTGCATGTGCCACGACAAGGACAGCCAGGCTGCTTTCAGGTCAGGTGGGAAAACAGCCCTTTCCCCCTCTAAAAATTCCCTGCCTGGCACGTTAGAAACAAGTAGCGATGCTCCTGCACCGTGATGCATGCCCAGAGCCACCAGCCTGAAGGCAGCTGCTCTCTCCCACCCGCGGCTGGGCGGGGAGCAATGCTAAAGCAGAGATGGAGAGAGCACGAGTGTCCGCAGAGGAAACTCTTCTCTTTGATTTAAGGTCCTTGAATGACGGCAATTCCTCGCTTCTCACGCTGTGCTCTGCCGGCACTTAATTACCCTCGCTGGAAAAGCTGCCCTCAGATTTCCACCTTGACTTTGCTGACTTCAGCTTCCCTGCTGTTGGATCCTACTTTGCCTTTGGCTGCTAATTAAAAAGCCCTTCAGCCTTTGTCGACTGCTCCTTGCATAGGTAATTATGGACTATGCCCCAGCCAACCTCTTCACCTTCCCATCAGCTCAGCGAACCAGCAGCATTCCTCCAAAATATGTGCAACCTCTTCCCAATCCACCTCCCGGTGAACGGTATCACCGTGGTGGGGGACTGCGAGGCCACATATGGGAAAACCCAAGCTCTGCATTCACCCAAGTTAAAGAGCCCATTTCAGGTGGGACAGCGGGGGTTGTGTGTCCATGCTCTCCTGGCTGGCACAGCCCCTCACTGCAATGGGATGGCCAAGGGGCTCATGGCAGAGGGAAAAGCAGCAGCCCCTTCTCTGTCAGAGAAGGAATGAGGCAAGGTGAGCCAGATAGCTCCCAGAGAAGCTCAGCTCCATTTAAATAGTTCTTTGGCTGAGGCAAACCCAGGGGATCCCCCCTGCATGTTCCTGCCCATGCCTCAATCCCAAATATCAGCGAGATCTGGGATTTTCTTTGGCATTTGTCTCTTTAAGTTCAAAATTGCTATGGGCCATGTGTCCTTTCTTCTGACTCCCAGCAGCACAGCCAAGGCTGCTCAGACTTTCCAAACACGAGTGGGACATGGCCCAGACCTAAATTTGTCCTGGAAAAACTATGATCAGCTGAAAGAACAGGAGGGCGGAGTGGGGCCAAACAAAAAAGGAAGAAAGGGAGAAAGCTCCCGTGTGTGTCAGCACTTGGGGGGATTTTAGCTTGAAAATGTATTTCGAGGCTCCCCTCCCCCCACCCCGCCCCAGCTCACGGACAGAGGGGTGGTAATTAAGCAATTTGAAAGCTCCATCACACATGCACTGAAAGACCAGTTCTCAGCCCACTGTGTGGCACTGCTGCTGGCAGCACCGTGGGTCCTTGTGCCCTCTGAAGGCCACATGTGCCATGAGCCACATGGCCTGGGGACACTGCAGTGTCAGCCTTTTGGCTCTGCTGAGGACAGACACTGTTGTGACCTCTCCCTATAGCTCCACCAGGATTTGCCCTGGGAGGGGTTGATATTTTCCTGGAGAAAAGGGCAACTGGTGATTTTGCTTTTCTCTGCCTGCCACATCATTTTTCCTGCTTTTTCTCCTAGGCAACCAGTGAGTTTTCAAGCCCCACTGAGCACCTCTGATCAGTGTGAGAGGACCAAAGGCCACCTCAAACCTGCAGCTGCAATGCTCCAAGTTGCCTGTCCCCCTGTGCTGCTCCATCACCTTCAGGGATTTACAGGGACCCGATCCAACAGGCCAGCAAGTCTTGTCCTTTTTCTTTTTCCCCCCTTTTCTTCCCCTTTGCTGATGAAATCGGCACTCCATAAAATCACATCAGGCCCAGATGTTTTCTCCTCGGGTTAAAATCCACAAAGGTGAAGTCAGTTAGAGTTCAGATTTATACCAGGCATAGATGCAATTGGAGATTGCCTAGGCGTGATCCCCGGATGGTGAGCAGGCTGGAAACACAACCCATGGCTTCTGGATGCCCCATGCACCCCAGCTTCTCACATATCAAATTTGGGGCCCCCAGGAGGGCACAGCTGGCTGCACAGCTGGCCCTGGCATTAGTCAAGTGACACTGTGGGGATCTCTGAGCCCAATCCCTACCTGGGGACCCCATATTGCTGGCAGCCAGCAGCACCAGCTTAACCTCCTCAGGCCCCTCCTAATTAGGAGGTGTCTAATGAAGATCATCAGCTGCCCATCCTGCACTGAGAGTGGCCATAGTGTGCAAGCGGCTGTTTGCTGTGGTGTGGGGGTTGATGCATGTTCTTTTGGGGTTAAATGGCATGATTTAGGAATCATAATAATCAGGAAAAAGACTGAGTTCTTCTTTCAGTAGGATGAGTTGAGGAATAAACTTAGCTTAATTTGGGCTCAGCCCAGGTATGTTCCCCATGTGGAATAAGCAGTGCTTTGTTTGTGAGGCAGTGCCTAAAGTGATTTGGCATCATCCTCCTCATCCAGGTCCTGAAATACCAAGCATCAGGATGGGGCAGGCTCACAAACAAGAGACTGCATGTGGAGAAAAGTAAAAAGAGGGGCACAATCACCACGCCAATACAGGAAGACCTGTCTGAGCCCCTCCAGTACATGGCACAGATTGGCCACAGAGGTTTTGCATGTTTTTATTAATAAAACAACTGATGGTGAAGAATCGACCAAGAAAACCAGCTGGCCAGGGCCCTTGGACTGCTCCTCACCATTGCCTCTGTCAGAAGCTGACCCTCGGTGCTGGTGAGTCCACAGGGCTGTGCCTGAGGCTGTGCCTCGACTCTGCTGGGACACCAGCACTCCCGGTGTGCCCCAGCCTCTCTCCTCCCTCTGGGCTTGAGGCAGCTCACAGGGGGCATGTCAAAACTCCTTAAACCTGTGAGGAGAGAAGCGAGCAGCTGAGTGTGGTGGGCACCAATCTGCAGGCACTGCAGATCTGCCAGAGAGATGGAAAGGGAACGCAGCTCTGCTGGGAAAGCCTAGCCCTATCTGCACCACAAGGAGAAGCAGGTGCAAGAAGGAGATCCAGCCACCATTTTGTCTCTGGCCAAAACTCAAATGTCCTCCAAAAAAACGCAGTGTTTGTGTTTCCTCTGTGCAAGCTGCTCCAGAGACAAGGTGCTCCCTAAAGCCCTCAAGATGTTGCAGTGTTTCCACAAACTGAGCTAGCTGTTTCCCCCAGCAGAAACCAGCTGGAATTTGGTGCTAACAGGGACACTGCCGACCAATCCAGGAAAGTCCTCATCCCAACCAGCCCTGGCACGAGAGAATGGAGTCTGACAGCCCTCCACCGGCAGCCGAAGGAGATTTGGGCCGCACTTACCACAGCGCGAGGCCCAGACTATTGGTCTTTCACCTGCAAACACAAGACATAAAGGACCAAACATTCACAGGGGGTCCTGGTTCTGGCATCCCCACTGCTGGGACTGGCTGCAGCTCTTTCCCTCTTGGTGTCACAGGAGATGTCAGTGGCAATTGTAGCCAAGTCAGTGCTGATTTGGAGATTATTTATGCCCTGGCTGCAGTGATTTGGCTGCAGTGATTAGCAAGCCCAGACTATGCGGAATCAAGCTCAGTAGCACAGGTGGGCAAAGCCTATAAATTCAGCTGTTTCAAGTGCATTAATCAATGCAAATCAATCAGGCATCTGGGCCAACATCTCATAAGTCAGCTGGAGACAAAGATGTGCTGCCCACCTGTCCCCTACACTCTCTTCCCCAGACATTGCGATTTGATCCTTTGATTCCCAAATCTTGATCTCAGCCCTTAAATGATCAGAGGCTGTTTCTTGGCTGAGCCTGCCAAGTGGAATTCAGAATCAGGAGGAATCAGTCTTGTGTTTGCATTTAATCCTCAGGGCTCAAAAGGAGATACTTACACCAAGCTACTTCCCATCCATCACTGACTCTGTTAGCTGCACACTAGAGCTACAAAGACACAAGGACGGTGTGTTTAGCACCCCAATATTTTTGCGGGCAGCAGATGGTTAAAATCCCCCAGGTGCTACCCTAGCTTGATGTGGAAATGTCTCTGTGGCCACAGGAGCGAGACATCGGGCAGACAACCTTGCAAAGCCCGACTCGATGCCCATGCGGAGATGCAGCAGTGACAGCAAGGGCTAACAAACATCTTTCTGGAGCAGCAACGACACCGTGTTTTGGCATCGTGGGACCGGAGGCCACCCTGGGGTGGTACGTACGTACCCTCTCTTCCTCGCCATGTAGCCACACCAGCCACGGACCTCTTTGACCACCACACGAGCAAGGAGCTGCAAGAGGAAAGATGAAGGATCACTGTGAGGCCGATGGCTCTGCAGCCGTCAGCCTTGGCCTGAGTGTTTCCATCATCAGGAGTTCAATTCTATGGCTTTTCTTAGCAAAGATCATATGAACTAAACCCATGTGAGGAGAAGGTTGTTGGGAAAAGCAAAGTGAATGAAGACAGAGGTTTGGAGTTGACACAGGGCTTTGCAATTTGCCCTGTGCCTGGCTGTCTCCTGAGGACCATCCCTGCCCTCCACCAGCAAGCAGGCAGCTAAAAGGGAGCCTGTGAATCCCCAGGGTAGTTAAAAAAGTCCTGTCAAGGAGGGACCTACCAAGCAAGCCAGGACATCGGCTGCTATCAACATGTAGAAGACATTATTCCAGCCTGTGGGAGAGATGAGTCCTGCGAGCAATGGCCCCAGTGCGGCACCTGCGAGGGCACGTGAGCCACATTAGGAGATGCCCTGTTCACACCTGAGAGGGGACCAGGACCCCCAGCCATACACACCGACAGATCCTGTGCCATCAATGATGGCCGTGACAGTCGACAGGGCTTTGGCGTTTCCTTTGAGAGACTCATGGGTTCCCTATAAGGATAGAGGGATAAAACATAAGGAGCAGAAGAAGCCTCGGGGTCCACAGCTGGCAAGTCCCAGCATGAGGCTGGCATCCCAGGCAGCAATTTCCAGGTGTCGGATGCAGCCATGGACGGGAAGACCAAACTCAGACGCTGCCTGCAGCCAAACCATGGCAAAACCTGGATTGCCACCAGCTGACAGAAATTGCCAGGTGATTTCACAGCAAATTTTTCCACTCTTCTTGTGCTCAGAGGGAGATGTAGTGAGGCTGAAACACAGTCACACAGCCAAGGTGGAAAAGAATTAGGAAAAAACCTGCATCTAAGGCAGGGTGTGGAGCACAGCACCAGGTGTGACAGCCCTGCCCTTCTCCATTAGGTTTTGGAGGCATTGGAAAAAAATGCAAAAATCCCAGCGAAACATCCCTCTGGGAAAGAGGGAGCAGCCTTTGCATGTGCAAGGGTAGTGTGGCAGGGTCTGAGGTGCACCTCTTACCAAATCTGCTGAAACTGCTGTCGTGATGAGTGCGTAGGGCCCGTTAACCAGAGCACCGCAGATGATCAGCATGGCTGCAGAAGTACCCAGGAAGAGATAAAATCTTTAGGTGCAGGGAGCAGCAGGATGTTGGATCCATTATTCCCTGCCCATGTGCAGGCATCACTGTCCCATGTATCCATCTCCTGTGCATCTCTGTTTTCCCATGAAGATTCCACCCAGCAGGGAGTGAACACTCATCCAACCTCATCCACCCCTAAATTCCAGCCTGGGAGCCCAGCTCAAGAGGAGGAACAAAGGCAGGTGAATCCAGAGTCTCCCATCACTCCTTCAGTGATGGGAGCTGGCTGTGCCATGAAGTTCCTTACCTATTGATGTGCCAATGCCATTCTGACCAACGTGGTTATACAGGAACAGCTGGAAGAGACAAAAGGTGAAACATTTATGGCTATTCCAGCTGTTTTCCCAAGTGATTTCCTTGCAGCAGCAGCACACTGGGGATGGGATGGAGAATGTGGGGACCTGAATTATTGCCAGCACCAAGCGCTAGCGGGGTTTGGGGGCTGAGTGCGCCCCGGACCTCCACATCCCACCGACTGCCTGCCAAATGAAATACCTGGCAGCTGGCAAACTGAGGTGCTGCCACGATTTATGGCTAGCGAGGCTCCGCCGCCTCCTGCCGCCTGCAGCCAGACAGTAATTTGCCCTGACGGTGCTATCTGGCCCATGGACGTGACGCGGCCTGTCTGCTTCCCAGCATGCGCCAGCTCCTTCAGCGAGGAGAGGCTCCCATCCCAAAGCCAGTCAGGCTGGGGATTACAGCTAATTAGCCATGTTTTTGTGGCAGCAAAGCCAAATGAGCTCTATGCAGGTGTTTGGAAAGGACATCAGGGCCAAGTTCCAGCGGAGCATGAGGCATGCGGGCTTTTGGGATGATAATCAAAGAGACAAAAGCTGCACTGGCTCGGTGGGACCCCCAAGGCTTTGAGCATGGTTATGGTAGGATGGAGAAAAAATAAAACTAAAGGGTTTTTTTAGTTGTAAAGGTCTCTGCAATCCTCTCCTAGTCCCTGGAACCTAGGACCAGGAACATCTGGGCATGTGAATCAATCCCAGCTCTCATCTCAGCCAAGTGCGTGACCAGTTCATCCCGGGTTTGGGAAGAGGAAGACAGCCGTGACTCAAAGGAGCTGGAGGAAACCCTCGTGACACGGTTTTGTCCCCGTGTGACAGCTCACCATGGGAGCAGCGACGACCAGCATCACGCAGCACGTGGTGGCTCTGCCACCAGTGTAGTCAGAGATGAGGCCAGCAAAGATTCCCCCTGCAAGGAGGCACAGGTATCAGTCACACCACCCCAAAGGCAAAGCTTCACTCTGGCTTAGCTCTAAATCCAATGGGATGTTCTTTTATACCCCATCTTCTGACCAGGATGCCCTCAAGGTTAAGTATAATAATATCAGAGTGAAGAGCTTTGATTTATCCCTGCCATTTCCTCACTGCAGATGGTTTCTCAGCACCTCCATGCAACTCTGGTCTCCTCCATGCTTGCAAAATGTGTAATTTTTCTAAGGAAAAGAAGTGCCTGAGGAAGTGAGACCTGAGGAAACAGGCTGCAATGGTCACTTGGATGTCAAAATAAAATTGAAGGGTGTTTGCTGCCTGCTAAGTGCTATGAATGCTGAATAAATCTCACTGGGGAAAGAAATGGTATTGCTTGTGAAGGGGAGCAGCCAAGGCTGGTCAAGGCCAGGATTGTCCCGAAATCATTCCTGATCCACCCCCTCCACCTGGATATGTGACAAACCTAAAATACCCCCAACATCAAAGAGGGTTGACAGGTCCCCAGCTTCTTTGGCGCCAAAATGAGCTGCAAGAGAGACAAGAGGGATGAGAAGATGCTCCCTTGCCAGGCTCGCTCCTGCCTTGCTGTTTCCAAAACTCACCGACGTTGACAATGTAGAGGGGCAGCCAGTACAGGAAGGTGTAGCTCACCAGCTTAGCAAAGAGTAGGCACAGGGAGAACTCCACTACACCCTGGGAAGAGAGGAGGGGACATCAGAGGAGCCTCCTTCTCTCAAACTCCTCAAGATGGTGGGGTTTTCCTGAGTTTTCTGCCCTGTGAACACTTTATTGATGCACTGACGTGCCCTGGATTTGCTCTTTCCTCCATCCCACCACTCACAGGTATCCGGAGTGCCCCGAGGAAACTGATGGCTTCAGGCTCCTCAGCTGGTTCCTTGGGGCTGTTGGAGTGATCCACACTGCTCTGGCCTGAAAGGCTGAGTGGGCCCTCATTCGAGGTGACTGCTTCAGGATCCTTCTCGCTGGTGGTCACACCTCCAGGGTCCTCATCAGAGGCCATCTAAAAGCAAGCCATAAGCCAGAGATATGGCTCTCCTGGCTGGAAGAGTCTGAAAAGTTGGATTAGCTTCTGGGGTGTGACCCAAAGGATGCTCACAGCAGAATAGCAGTGACCATCCCCCATGACAACTGAACATTGCTCTAATTCCTGCCATTACAACCTGAAGCCCCAGTTGTTTCACTGTACCCTGAGTGATGCCCAGCCCAGAACAAGCCCAGTGGGAATCAGCACTACTCACATGATGCAGAGGTGGACTGCAGTCAACGTCCTCAGGATCTGCAGGGAGAAAAGATATCCCATGAGAGCGTGGACCAGCCCTGCTCGATCTGCTCTCCCTCCAACATCATACAGGTGCTGGGAACCTCCAGGTGTGGGCTTCTTCTCTGGGTACCCTCTTCCCCAGTAAAATCCTGAAGGATTTCCCAAATGTTTCCTAGAAGGACAGGCTCAGGGAGGGGAATGACCAGCACAGGGGATGATCCTGCCTGGATGATCCCAAAGGATGCTGAGCATCCCCGTGGTGGTCAGATCCATGTCACTGCCAGCCACAAGCTGGAAATAAGTATTTCAGATTGCCAAAAATGCTTGGAGATGGGCAAGGTGGAAAATTGTATGTGTTACACAGGTTGTTTGCTGTGCCTCGGATCACACTACTCACACTCCACAAGGAAGAAGAAGCAGATGATGCCCACAGTGGTGATGATGATGCCAGGCACGACGAAGGACAGACCCCAGTCAGAGGACACCCAGGCGCCAGCAATGAGCGACCCTAAGATGTTGCCGACAGAGGTGTGCGAGTTCCAGATGCCCATGATCAAACCTCTCCTGGTGGGGACACAGCCAGGGTCAGTGTCACTGGGGTGGCTGCTGCGGCCAACAGGGACCAGGACTAGGGTGGGGCACATTGGAAAAAAACTCACTTTCCCTTCCCAAACCAGTTCCCAACACACGCCACGACAGCAGGCCAGCCGGTTGTCTGCACCAGCCCATTGCAGACCTGGTAAGAGATGGGTAGCATCACCCAGTAAGCACCAACTCCAGCCATGGAGCGCAGCCCCTGCACTGTCTTGGGCAACGGGGCTCAAAATAGCCACTCCCATCCTAAAGCTGTTAAGAAAACACTTGGTTTGTCTGGATTTTTTCCCTGCTGGGGCAATCCTGGAACCATTTGCATCGTTTCCATGGCTAAACTGGGAGCGGCTGGTGTTGCCAAACCGGCTGCCTGCACTGCTCGGAGATGGGCACACCCGGCGGTTTCGACGCCCACAACACACCACACCACAACCAGGTTTTGCGGGGAGTGGAAATGCTCAGCATTTCCCCACTCAGTAACTGGGCCACCCCAGTCCCTGAAGGTCACTGAAAAACTGGGATGAGGCCATAGTACTAAAGCCTGGGCATCCCCTAGCATGACACACCTGCACAACAATGAAGTACCAGAGGACATGGATGTCCCAGAAGTAGCCAAGGCCAAAGAGTGCGGTGAAGAGTCCACTCAGCACCATCCCCCCTGACAGGTAGTAGCGTAGGGGGAGGCGCTCCCCAAAAATGCCACTACAGAGAGAGGGAAGAGAGCAACAGGAAGTGTCACAGGTGATGCCACCAATGTGCATTACCACAATGAACCAGTATCCAACTTCTGAGCAGATCCCCAGCTACTTTCCTGTTAGCATAACCACATCCCGATGGAAACCAGTTTCCTGGCAGACTGGTGCAAACTGGTGTGTGGAGGGAAAGGGGTGCAAAGGCCCTGAGTACCTGATAAACATCCCAATGGCGTAGGCCACCAGGAAGGCATTATCCAGGGCCCCAAAAAGCTCCTTGTAGTTGTCCCCATCTGGAAAACAAATATTAGGACCACCTCAGCCTGACCCACATCTTGTGTCCCCTTCCCCATGGCTGCTGGCTCCGACTTGTCCCCCGTCCCCAAAAGCCTCATCCTTATGGGCAGTTTCTGGGAGCATGGCTGGGTGCCATCAGTGCAGGGACCTGGTCTTGTCTTGCCCTGGATTTCACCACCCACTGCTGCCCTTCAGCCCAGGGGCATAGGGCAGACACTCACTGCTTAATTACCTCCGGGTGCCTAATGAACGGCCGTCCCCTTGCCAAACCCTGGCCATGACCCGGCTTTAGGACATGAAGGGAGCCCACTTCAGCTGCCAGAAGTGTAGGCTTTGGAGTACCTGGGGTGGCTCAGCCTTACCAAAAGGTGCCCAGCTGCACCATGTGCTGCTGTTTGAGTCATTGCGGGGGTTTGGGCCCAAGGCCGAGCAGTTGGGGTGCAGCTGGCTCTGCAGGAAGAGAGAAGGGGTGAAATTGGGGTGCTGTCAGCACCCCACAGCCCCAGGTCCCCCCTCCAGGTCCTCTGTTCCCACAGCTGGGGTGAGGCTGAAGATCACCTTGACAATGCTGATGGGTTTTCGGGAGAGGTGGTAGCTGGTGTAGCAGAGGAAGGTCAGCACCAATGTCAGTCCCCGATAGCTGTGGGAGGAAGAGAGCAGAGAGGTCAGGGTTGGAGGGACAGGGATAGGGACAGGAATGCACCCAATGGGACTCTTCTGCCAGACTGGTGACCTCAACCAGCTCAGCTGAGTCAGCTGGGAGGCGCCCAACCCTGCCAAAATAGCCCAGGATGCAGCTGAAAAAGATAGCTGAGTTTTGTCGGGAGCACAAAGCAGTGTTTCCCCCTCCTCGAGCAGCTGTCCCAGCAAACCACGGGATGAGCAAATGCCTTCCTGGTGTCATGGGTGGAAACTGGGCTGCTTCATCATCACTGCCAGGGTTAATTAAAGACAAGCTGGAAAAAAAAAGTGGGGGGTAGGATGCTCTAAGCAATACCCCTTCCTCCACCTCATAGCCACTTCATGCTTCTTGCTAGGATTAAATGCAGAGAAATGAGGGAAAAGGGGGTCTGTGCTCAGTGATGGAGATACTGCTCCCACCAAAGCTGATGGATAAAGCCTGGACAATCCCAGACGAGATCCAGCACTCTCTGGAGCAGGATGAACATCTCCAAAGAGACTATCCTGTATTCAGGGAGGGTTTTATTACAGCACAAAGAATGCAAGTGGTCAGGGGCAGCTGCAGCACCTCGACATGTCACAAGGTTGTTCCAAGTTTAGAAAAAATCCCTTTTTTTGTGGTTTTGACCCATCCTACTCCTCTTCACAGTTTCACTTCTCCCTGGAGCTGCAGCAATGACTGGCACATTGGAGACCCAGGGCAGCTCCCTGCGCCAGAGTGCTGGCTCCAAGGCTGCACTGTGGCTGAAAAACTGCTGCTTCCCAAAAAATGAATAAACCCCCCCAAAATCATAGAGAGTTAGAATCAAATGATCTGAGGAAAGCAGAGAGGCCACAGTCAGGAAGGGGAAGAGAAACTTCACATGCAGTGCCTGGATGGGCCTGACACTTGGGTGTTGCTTATTTTCTTTTTACCTCATATGTTCTGGCAAGAAAAATTCCAGCTGATGGAAAAGCAGAGGGAGTGTTTGGCAATATGCTTCCAAAAAATCAAAGTATTAATTTAAATTAAATGGGCAGTAGGCCCATCACCTCTCCAAAAGGGAGGGCAGCCAGCAAGGTTGTGTTGCATGTTGGCCACATCCCACCAAGTTTTGAGGGTGGGGACATAGGACAGCTGGAGGCTGGTGGGTGCTGCTGCCCATCTCAGGGTCCTACCATACTCTCATGTCCACCCCTAGGCTGCAGTTGGTGTGGCTGATCCCATCTCACAGTGGGTCTGGTGCCTGAGGGGTGATGCTGGACCCTGGCTGAGTGACTCCCTGTCCAGGGCAGGTCCCTATCCCAGAGCTCATCCTCACCCTGGTGCCGGTCCTCACAAGTGACCTGCCAATCCAAATCTGATCCCTGTCTCAGTGTTGGTCCCCAGGCAAGTGGCCCCCTGGTACAGGGTTGGACCCCATTCTGGTGCCAGTCTCCATCCTATGATGTCCTGTGGAGAGTGACCTCTCCCAGTCCAGGGCCTGTCCCCACCCTGGTGCTGCCCCCATCCCAGTGCCATTCCCTACCCTGGTGGCAGTCCCCAGGCAACCGACTTCCCCTGGTGCCGGTTGCCATCCTGATGCCAATCTTGATTTAAGGCCAGTCCCTACTCCGGTGCTGGCCAGCCCCATGCCGGTGCTGGACCCCTGGTCCAGGGCCAGTTTCCATTCTAGTGCCGGTCCCTCCGTCCAGGACCTGTTTCCATCCCAGTTCCACTTCCCAGTCGTTGCCCGTCCCCAGTCGAGTGAAACCTCCTCCCTCCCCATGCCGGTTCTGGTCCCCATCCTGGTGTCGGTTCCTGTGTCCAGGGCCAGTCTCCATTCTGTTGCCGGTCCACAAGAGAGTGAGCCCCGATCCAGAACCTGTCCCTATCCCGGTGTCGGTCCCCATCCTGGTGACAGTCCCGATCCCGGTGCCGGCCCCTGTGTCCAGGGCTGGTCTCTATCCCGACCCCGGTGCCATCCCCCCATTCCACTCACCGGCTGTCCCGAGGGAGGGCGCGGAGCAGACGGACCCCGGGGGCGAGCGCTGCTCTCATGGCGAGCGGCGGCGNCCGGGACCGCCGCGCCCGCCCCGCCGGCCGCGGTCCCGCCCCGGCGCTGCCCTGGCACAGCCCCGGCTCGCCCAGCCCCGAGGGGTGAGCCGGGCTGTCCCTGCTCCCCTTGAAACAAAAATCCCCTTCAAATGCGACTGGAATAAGGGAACAGCCGTGCTGGGCACCGGGAAGGGAGAGAAGCTCCGAAGGGACCCACTACTGCCTGTTCGTGCCCCCATGGAGCTGCGGGAACTTCCCCAGATGCTGTTTTTTCTAGACGAAAAAGCTGGGTTTAACTTTTCCGCTCCCTTTCCCAGCATCCCCGTATGGGCTTCACTGCCCTCATGTCAGCTAAGCCATTCCAGACATGATTTGGGGTTATTTCCAGGGATTTTGGGAGTCCTGCTCTCCTCTGCCTGGTGTTTCATACCAGAAGAAAAACACCTTCTTCCCAAGTATTCCATTTATTCTTCCAGAACAGAGACAAGCAAGGGGCAGATCAAGGTTGAGGAGCAGCAACAGCTATATTTAACCATCATTCCTTTAACTAAGCCACAAATCAGTTCACTGTCTCTCAGAGATCCTTCCAGAGAGACAGGAAGAGGGGTCCCCAGTACCTGAACAAGAGCTTGGGGACCTGCCAAGGAACCACTTGTCCTCAGCTGCCCCAGAACTGAAGACAATTACAAAAAAATCATTTGCAGCTTTAGCCTTTTGCTTCCCTGGCCCCTCCAGGGGCAGATACTGCCCTTTCCAAACTCACTCCAACACCCCAAATTAGGGCTGCAGCACCTTCCCCTGATGCAAGCAGCAGTTAATAAACAACATCAGCTGCCACGGATGCCTCAGTGAATGATTGTCCAGGAGGAATGGAGGAGCATCCCCTGGCTCTGAACCTCCATGCTACCCCTGGCCCAGGGTCATGGGTTTGCTTCACGCACCATGGGATGGGAACAGGGAAGAGAAATGATCTGGCACGCTCGGCCGCCCATCCTTCCTGCCACAGTTAATATTGGAGAGGGCGGCCAGCAAGGAGTAAATATTAATGACAGGGTATGGTGCAACCTCCACCCAGGAACATGTTAGTGTACCACAGGCAGTTTGGGGAAAATCCATCTTGCTCCAGTCACTGCTGCAAAGGGCTGCATATTTTTTAACTAGGAAAATGCTCCTTTCCAGAGCAAAATAGAGGCTGTGGGAGTGTCGGCCTGGTGCAAAGCTAGGTGGCTGTTACTGGAAGAGAGGTCCTCATATGAAAAAGGAGGAAGGAGCAATAAATACCTGGCTCTAGAGGGTGATCACAGTGGCAGGGGTTGGCAGGAGCCATAGGGCAAGGGACAGAAGGGAGTGGAAAGAGGTAAGAAACCCTCCTCTAAGAGATACTGACCCCTGGTGCCTTGTTTCCCCTTTCACAGTCCAAACGAGACAATCAATACTTGAAAACAGTTTATTCTGCAGCTGAATGCTGGAATTCAAGTGCCTGCCCATAAACCAGCCCCACAGAGCAATCCGCTCCTTTGCACCGACAATCGACCATTGCCCCAGCGACCTGCACACGCAGCACAGAGTGGGAGAGGCACAGCTCAAACTGGAGCACACAAAGTAGGGGAGCAAAGGTGAGGCTGTCCTGGCAGCTGGCACAGAGGGACAGGCAGAAGCAGGCAGGACAGGGCCCAACCCTGCTCCCTACTCACATCAGTCGCCAGGGTATGGGGAGGGGGACACGAGGCTGTCCCAGTCAGAGATGTGTCACAGATGCTTCGCTGAGCGAGCGCAGAGAGCAGCCAAGTCCTGGAGTGGCTGCGTGGCCATGTGGGCACAGGAGGAGATCACAGAGTGCAGCGCCTGGCTGTAGGCTGAGCAGGAAGGGGACATAGAAATGGTGTCAGGGGATGAAAGCTGCACTTACAGCCTGAAACTGGACTCAGCTCCTGCCTTTCACCACAGAGCAGAGAGAGGACAACTGGGGTTTAAGGTAAATCTACATGCCTATAGTTTTCCACACACCTGCTTGCACGCTCTGCACACTCCTGACTACAAAGCGGTATGCAAGCCAAAGAGTATTTTATGAAGCTCCAGTTTCTCTATTTTCTCTCCCAGATGACTCCCAGTTGCCCAGTCAGGTACTTTCCCAAGTTGTGCTCCAGGTCAGAGCACTCAAGCACTTAATGAAGACCATTTCCATGCCTTGATGCATCCTCCCAGTAGAAGATTCAGCATTTAAGGCAAATGACCTGTGTCCTTAACAAGATGATTTGCAGCATTTTCCTCATGGTTGAGTCCCCACGCACATGTGGCTGTGTCACAGCTGCATTACTTAACACATTGTAGGGACTAGTCCTTTGCTGAGGATGCCACTACACTCTCTAAGGGACAGAGCCTGACATGCCATCTCCAGAGTACATTTAGAGAAGCATCTTTGCACAGTGGCACGAAACTACCTATCCTGGTTTGATTTTCCACTCTATAATCAGGGATCCAGGTCTAGATGCCTCCTCTCTGGAAACAGGAGCTCCTACCTTTGTGATTTTTGTAGAAGACACAGTTGTTGGCACAGGTATCTGGGTGGGAATCCCAGAAATCAGACCCACAGGAACACAGCGGGGGCAAGTCAATGTTACAGTGTTTGATCTTCTCTCTCATTTGGGCTCTCAGAGCTTCAGCATACCTGTAAGGGACCAAATATTCACTTCTACCAGCGACATCTGACTCTGCACAGGGAGCAGGGACCAGCCATACCTTGCATGCTCCTTATCCCGCTGCTGTCTGTCCTTCACTCTTCTCTCCTCCAGCTGGAGCTGGGCCAGGGCTTCCCAGGCACCCTCTCCCAGGGAGGGTTTTCGCTGCTCAGCCAAATCCCGCATCCTCTGCTCCTCCGTCCGGCGCTGATTCTCCTTCTGCCTCTTAATCCTGCAGGAACACACATGCTTGGGGAAGGAGCTTCCCCATCCCAATCCCTCAATTCCCAGACAGTCCCTGTCTCTGAGGTCAGGGCACAGGGATCTGGTGATACTGCTGCTTTCACAGACAAAAGTAACTCTACACTAAATCACTGATATGAAATATATCAGCTTTAAACATAAAATGGTCGAAAACACTTCCCAAGCCTCCGATCTTCCCCCCAATAAGGCAACACCAGCCTGTGAATGCTCTCGTGCCCTCAAACTCTTCCTTCCTGCACGTTTTCTCACCATAGTGAACTTCCTTTTCCAGCTCCCTCCTACATCACATGCACACATGCCCCTGTCAGGAAATGCCTCCTAAAGTTCCTCAGAGCTTCTCTTCTGTCCTTAAACCAAAGCACAATGGCCAGGCTTTTAAATACCCATTAGAAAGGACTAACATCTTGGCTTTCCAGCTTCCCATTGCTTTGGTTATGGGACAGCTCGGATCCTTCTGTAAGCAGCTTTCAGGAACAGGAAGCATAACAGGACTGGGGTACAGCAGAGACACTCCAAGGATCCCACCTTTACTCCAGAATAGGCTTTAAGATGCACTTAACCAAGCTTTCCTCTATTTCCTCAGTTTCCCTTACATCTACGCAGCCCTCCAGCCCTTAAGCAGGCGCTGGGTTATGTAATTCCCACCAAACACAACACAAATTTCCCTAACAAGAGGCAATTGCAGAGCACAAGGACTTTCCACCAAGGCATCTGCCATTTTATTCCCAAATGCAACAGTGTCTCACTGCCAGGAGGCATTAAAACACAAAATCAAGGCTGGAGAGAAGCCAGGGGAAGGCAGTGTCATTAGGCAAGACATTTCAGATCTTACCCCATGTAGCAGTTCAAATCTTTACATCCAGCATCAAAGTGCTGGAGCCAAACTTCTCTGGTTGAAGTCTGCTGAAATGTTTTTTAAATGAAATGTAAAGCTTCTAGTACAGCACTGTAAACCTGCTCCAGAAACTGAGGCCAAGGCCAACTCAGAGCTTTACACTCCATAATCACAAACCCAGCTCCTCCCTGCACGTGCTCCAAGGTGAGAAAAATAAAAATAATAAAAAGTTATCACACTAACAAGGGAGACCCTCGGGACTTGCCAGCCCTTGCAGGGCAGGACAAGCTCTCCAAAGCTCCCAAGTGCCATTAGAACATCAGGAATGTGGTTGGAGGATCACTGATTAAGACTGGCAATTTTTCCTCGAAAAAGTGATCACGAAAGTCCTGCCCTGAGGTGTCTGTCCTGCTCCCACAAAGCCTGCCCACAGATGTGCTGCGATGATCAGTTGTCGGTTCACTGGAGGGCAAGCCAGGTAAAAACCAAAACTTGCGAGGATCTTTCCTATTTTAGTGTGAATTTACAGAGCTCCTCCTTAACGAACATCTTCAAGACAGAAGCTGAAAAATCCCCACCATAACCAATACTGTCACACAGATACCAAGTATAAACGAATGGAAATCGTTTTATGACACTGTATAAGTTTTTATAGCTGTGAGGGTGAAGGGTCTGATACTAAAAATGCCAGAGATAGGCACAGTTTAACCACAACAGCATGACCTCACCCTAAAGTTTCTAAACACAGGCTCAGGTTCCCAAGAGTCATGGTTTGGGAAGCTACATCTGTCCCAGCCCGATGTTTCGGCTCCCAGCTCCTAAACAAGCTGCACCAGGACTCAGAAATTAGGTAGAGAAGTGCTGAAGGACCTGACATGGCCCAAGGATCTCTCTTGAGGGGTCAGTTGAGTCAATTCCACCCTGGGGTCAGAGCGGTGCCTTTCACACTAGAAGAGCTCACAAGACCTTTCCACCCTTCTGAAGGGCGCTGCCCTGACAGAGGAGATGACCCCACCCCCACACAGACTCACTGGGCAACTCTCTGCTGTCTCTCTCGCTGCCGCTGCTGGTCCTTCACTTGCTCCCGCTCAATGGCCATGAAGAGGCGCCGGCACCGCAGGAATTCACTCTGCCGCTGTGGAGAGGAAGAGAGGGACATTTGGAGAGAATATCTGGGATCAATATTGAGCTATATGAGTGTTAAGCTTGATTTCTGGAGGATGGAACCTCACTCCTTCTCCAAGAGACCCTCAAATGGACATCTCCAAGTGGACATGACCCAGGACTAGGAAGCTGAAATGAGGTAGGAGACAAGAACCAAGTGATCTTGGAGCATTGGAGAACTTTGTACCAGTATCCCTTCATCGAAGCTTCCTAGAGATGGAAGTTCTTCCACCTGACAAATTCCTAAACTCTCACTTTCCTGAGGCTAGAGCCAGTTCCCACTTTAACCCAGTTGAATTTGTATCTATCTGGGGCCTGCTGCTCCCCTGTGGCTCACTGGAATCCTCTATCTCCCCCATAAAATGAACATGCAACACCAAGCTGGATCTGCTACACACAGGAGAACCAGAGAGGTCGCAAAAACACTGGTAGGAAAAATCCAGGAGGTTTGCAGAGAACAACTCCTGTAGGGATATTCAGTGTTTAGTGTATGGCTTTGGCTGATCCCACAGAGGCAGCAAGGGCAGGGAAACCTCCTGGCTAAAGCTCACACCAAAAGCTCTGCCAAAGAGGAGGTACAGAGCTAGTTTAAGCTCCACAACTCACAACAGCTTAAGGCATGAATTTTTCCCCATCAATGCCAAGAGCTTTGGGCCAAGTTTGTCCATCTCACTCTGTCGAGAAAGCCCAGCATAGCTGAAGATAAAGGAGGAGCAGGGATCACCAGGCTGCCAGCAGAGAAAGCTGGATGGAAAAAACCCAGAAAGAGGAGAGTGCTGCAAAACGAGTTGGGGTGGATCAGAGCCAAGGAGATAAAAAGCAAGGGAATGGTGGGGGGGGAGGAGCAGCCTGCGTAGCCCCAGCTGTTGTCATGTCACAAGAAACCCCAGTTAGATTTGGGATCAGCTGGTTGAAAAATACTTGTAAGGAACAAAAACCATGCAAATTGTTCTGTAAATTGCAAGAAAGGTGACGGAAGGAGAGGCAAGTGTTCCTCTTTGCTGCAAGAGGAAGCAGGAAAATAAAAGTCACCACTTTAGACATCCAAGACAAACATCATCATTCTGCACCGCTCAGATTAGCACAAGCCAAACTGTCCTGGACACAGGCTGTAAGTCCTCCTCATGAAATCATCTACTGGGCATCAGGCCAGGCTTGAGACTATCCCAGAATCAGAGAAACCTTTATATTCCAGCCTTGTACCCAAACAAGGTGAAGTTGGGTTTCTTCTTTTTCATTTTTATGCATTTTCGGCAGCTTCTTGCTCTCCCTACAACTACAAGCAAGTGACCCCTAGCTTTTGCCAGGCAGAATGAATGGAGCACATTCCTTCTCCAACCCTTTGGTGTGATTCAGATCCCAGATTTTGCAGGAAGAGTACAGAAGAGTTGCATTTAGTCACAAGAGACCTTAAAAAAATAATGCGATAGCTTTTCTTAGGACCTGAGACACCATGAAGATGAGCTGACAAACTAAACCCAGCAGGGGTTTCATACCTCAAGGCTGCTCTGAGGTTTCTTCTCTGAAATTACCTGAGCCATCAGCATTCCTGACAGGCCCATTCCTTTTAGGCAAAACCAGGAGGGCTTGGCTCCCCTGGACAGACCTGCTTCCTGGTTTCCTCTTGGTCAACACCAGTCCAGAGCACAAGAGGAGGTTGGTAATCAGCACGTGGCTTCAGGGGAGGCTTGGGCAGGCTCAGTTCCTTCATCGACCCATCACAGACCTGGAAGACAATGTCAGGGAGCAGAATAAGCATCACCACAGTCAAGTTTCTCATCTTCCCTAAGCAACATGCTCTTCACTGGAGATGAGTTCTCTGCATGATCCCTACAGCTTTATTTCAGGTACAGTTTGGCTACAGACAGGAGAGGTGTCACATATCCATGCAGGAGTCTGAACACAAAAGTTTTGACAAAACACCTCCAGAGGTATCCTTGGAGGAGGTTTAGCTTAAATATGGATTTACACCTCCCCAAACTTTTATTATGAACTTTGTGCAGTGTGAAAAAAATAATAATAAAACAAAGTATCAGGGGTATTCCACAGCCAACATCTCCAAAAACCTCAGTGTAAACCTCAGCACAAACCTCCTCTATCTCCCCCCACTCACTATCTGTCTAGCCAGTACTTCTGCTCCAAGCTGAACTAATACTCAACCAAGGGTGGGCACAGCTGCCACAGCCATAAAGCCTTTGCCAACCACCCCGGATAATCAGGATAAACCATTTCCACTCCCCAGATGCTCGACAATATCTGCTTGAAAACAAAAGAGGAAAGATAAGATCCTCAGCAGACCCGTTCAAGGGCAGGTCTGCCACCCAGGAGCACCAGGACTGACACAGCCACCTCCTTCATCCGATACAAAGCTTTTTTCTCCCCCCCATCTTTTCTAGGAAGTTTCTGGCCGATTTGATCTCTTCCACCCTGTGTTGCCTCCGAGCAGGGCAGTGGACCCGGATCCTGCCGGCGTAGGCTGAGCGCGGCTCCACGTACCATGTGGCTGCAGGGCCTGGGTTTCAGATTTCGGCTGGGTGGCTGCCAACCGGCATCACGAGGCAGGCAGGAATCAAACCCCTCTGAGGCCACAGCTGTACCATGAAAGCAAGAAACAGCAGTGCCAATTTCACTGAGCTCCAACGCTGCTCCCAAGCTTACTTTGAGGACAGCAGGCTTAAGAGTTAAGCAAGCCTGAGGGAGCAACTGCTCTACTACAAGAGCAGCCTCTCCAAGACACCACAATAAACCCAATGATCCGAACCTCTTAAGACCAACCCTGCATGAATCTTACTTTTGCAAATTCAATTTTGATGTAGAAGTCATCATCCTGCCCAGCTGTGCCTCGCTCCTGCAGCTCAGCAGGCAGATCGTGGTGTCCCACCAGCAGCAGCTCCTCACTCTCGTCCTCCATGGGCACTGCGGCTGCTGGGCAAGGCTCTGGTTTCTGGAGACGGTAAGAGATGAGTGTAAATGTGGAATGTAAATCTGGCTGCTTTGGCGCCAAGGGCAAATTCAACACCTTCAGAGCAGCTTTAACGTGAGGGCACGTGTGCTGTCAGTTGGATGAGATCTGGCAGCACCGTGTGTTCAAGCAGCAATGGGGCACCAGAGCCAGGAAACAGGAATGTAAAAGGGTGATGTGTGACTACACTCTCCCCAACTGCAGAAGCAGTAGAACAGACATGTGTGTGGGGCGACTGGAAGGCAAGGCAATGTTTCAAAATGGCAAGGAGCTGGGATTTCTGAAGTGACACTGGAGTACTGAGCATACTCCTTCAGATGGGAAGTGGGCAGGCTCCCCAGTGGCAATCCACAATATTTTGAGAGGCAGCAGATTGTTTCCTACAAACGAAAGAATCAAAATGCCAGAAGCCAGCTTGGAGCCAGGATAAATTTTTTTCCCTTCAATTTTTTTTCCTTCGGCACAGTAGGAAGGGAAGTGCAAGACTGCTGACACAGGTAGAGGATGGATCAGCAGACCAGGCCACACCAAGAATCCCTTGAGATGGCTCTGCTGCTATACAGGAAGGACAGAGGATAGCCTGGAGTCAGTCTGAACATGGAATTATTTGATAGGCACAAGAATTACCCTATCAACCCCATTATGACAGAAACGTGACACAGAACTGCTTTGGTGAGGATAGGGGAACAGAGGGGAAGGGTTATTGCTTTGGAAGATTGCTCTGGAGCCTTGAAGCTAAAAAGACATGAAAGTGGGGGGGAAAAAGCCACCACCTTTGTGAAATGAGATGTTGGGGAAAAGACTTTGGGTGCTGCCATGCTGGGGAGCTACAGCAGTACACCAAACCCTGAAGGCAAAGGCTTGGTGAACAGGATGACCTGGAACACCAGACAAGTCATTTCCAGATGATTACTGTGTGGTATCTGCTTGGGATTGCAGGGAATTAACTCTTTGGATGCTTTTGACTTGAAATGAAATCTCTCAGGGAAAGAAAGAGCAATGATTTTAGGAACATGGATTGTTGATTGGAGGGAATGCAATACTTTGGAGGGAAGAAGGAAAAATGAGAAGAAAAATGCAGAGACAGGACCAAAGGAGAAAAACATTTCAGCCAAAGGCTTGCTCTGGGCTAGCAGCAGGGAGAAAACTGCTGGTACTACTACTGGGAAGAAACAGTGAGGTTATTCCTAGAAGCTGAGGCTTTTAAGGAGATAGGACCTGTCTTGTGCCATTGCCAGCAGTGGCAGCCAAGGTGGGAACAACTCCCTGAAATCTGTGAAGGTCCAGATTATAAGGAAAGGGCACAAGGAATGACTTTATTTAAAGAAGGGGGAAAGGAAATACTAAGTAGAAGATTTTAGCCTGAAGAGTTTAACTGTGACTTTTGGAAAAACAAGAGGAAATCACCTTGCAACCTGCCTGTAAGCCACGAGAAAACAAGATAATCAGCAACCAGCATAAATTTGTCGAGAGCGAATCAGGTCAGACAGGGGTAAATTTCTCCTACAATAGAAGGAAGAGGCCTCAGGCAAAGAGCAGCAGAAGATTTTGGGGTTCAGCTGAGCTCTTGACATGGTTTAATTCAATATGGGGCTAAAGCAAAACCTCTTAAGATGGAAGTCTGACATGGGAGGTGCAAGATTGATTAAAAACACAGTCCAGATTTGGTCTCAGGAGTTCACTGCACAGAAATAGGGTAAGAACTAGGTGGGCTCTCCTCCATGATTTCATTATCAGCCTTGATGAGGAAAGAAAGAAGCATCTTGATTAAACTACTGACCCCACTTGCAGTTGCAGAAGTACTAGGTGAAAAACCCCTCGGTTCAAACCAAAGAAATGGGCTGGAATACACAGTAGAAGGAAATCCAGGGAGGACAAAAGCAGAGGAAGTGCTTAACCCAAGGGGGTTAAGTCCATGGTTATGTCCGTGGCAGCCTTTTGCACCTGAAGAGAAGGGAACACACTGCTGCCCTGCCTAGGTGGGAATGTGCCAAACCCTCATACAGGGAGACAGATTCAGATTAATATTGGAGCTTTTGCCTCCTCAGCTACCTTGGAGTAATAAAACAGAACAATGCAAAAAATCAATATGTTCCTCCTGGAATAAATCACCCACGGAAGCTGTTAAACTTCCTTATGTAGATTAACTGTAGCTGTGGTGAGGCTGGGATGGAAGGATGGTCCTAAATCCCTCCCAGTGTTTCTCACTGCTGTGGATGACTTGCCCAGGACTCCCACGGATCTCCTGTAACCCTTTGGCTCCTCTCGGCAGTGTCTCTGTTATTTAAGTGAAACATTAGTGCTGCTAATAGTGAAGTTACGAATCACCCCATCTCACTGAATGCATTGAGGGCTCAAACAGGAGGGATGTTTGGTGTTGGAAACAGGTAATGAGGTTTTTGAGCCCATAATTATAGTGTTTGCAGAGCTGACTTCATCAGAAATCCAAGAGCACACAGAAATCCAAGAGTACACAGAGGAGGAAGAGCCAGACCAGTCCTTATGTAAAAGGTATTCTCTAGATAATCAGCCAAGATCTACTTCACCTTTGGTGAACCTGAGAAAGAGACGGGAATGAAGAATTGCAAGATGGGCAGGAAACTGGCTACGGAGGCAACAAGACTAGGCTGGGTTGCTGCTGGTGTTCTCCAAAGCACGTCAGTTTGAGAAAGGTCTTGGCATAGACAGCAGGATAACAGCTGCAACACAAAGTTGTTCTTGAGAACTGGAGGGGCAAAAGTAGGATGAAATTCAGCACGACAAAATGTGGGACTGATCTCCTGTGAATTGCTTCAAGGAAAGCAGCTGCATGCTAAGATTCTCTAGCAGAAGACAGCCCCAGGTGAGGGAAACACTCCAGATCTTTGCCACCCACACCAAACAAGGGATTGATGCAAGGGAAAGAGTTGTTGAGGTTTTTTGAAGAAATAAAGGCACCTGAGGGGAGAGCTGGTAATCACATGCCTCCCAAAGACCCAGATCACAATCTTGGATCACAAGCCTTCAAAAGTCTTTTTTGAATTCTTGTTTCTCCAACAGAGACATTTTCACCCCCTTTATCTTGCTGCCTTCTCTGAAAGGCAGCAAAGACAGAGAAACAGAGCCCTCAGGGTCACCAAAATCCACGAGCTACTCATCAGGGGGGTCAGAAATGCACAATTTACTTCATTCCTGATGGAGAAACTCCCTGAATCATGCTTTGGACTTCCTAATTGGAGCCAAACCTTCAACAGTTTGCAAGGTGATGTCTCTCCTCCCAGCCCAGGCAGCCCTTGCTCACCTCCCGCCTCCAGCTGCCACCGGGGAGCGTGGGGGGATCCGCGCCAGGGGACACGGTCCTGCGGGACGCCAGCCTGCGTCGCACCTGCTTCACAGCTCTGCTGAGCTGCAGCCAGAGGGAAGGGAAACACAGCACAGCACGAGTTCAGCTGCACAGAGAGATCTCCCAATCACTCTGCTCCAGCCAATGGGCTTGATCAAGGCAGCACGACCCCACACACAATCACCCAAGGGTCTTTCAGAGCTATCCCAGGGTATTGAAATCCCAATCCAGGCAACTCATCTGATCCCAAAACACAATGCTGAGATGCCAGATCC
Organism: Campylorhamphus procurvoides; assembly: GCA_013396655.1. NCBI lineage: Eukaryota > Metazoa > Chordata > Aves > Passeriformes > Dendrocolaptidae > Campylorhamphus > Campylorhamphus procurvoides. Next base: position 99,631 of record WBMV01002860.1, on the reverse strand, counting down.
CCAATTTTCCTGCTTGGTGTCCAGCCAGAAGTGATCTTCCATCTTAAGGTACTTCAACTGAAATCCACCCTGCAGTGCTTCAACTGGAGTAACTCCAGCTCCTCGGCAAGCGCACAGGCTTTACAAACCATGAAATGTAGCAGAAGCATCACTTAAAAAAAACCCAAAACAAAACAAAACCAAAAAAACCTTAAAACAGTCCTCAAGTCAGGTTTTTCCAGATTTTTGTCTGCAGGAGACAAGCTGCAACGAGCTGGCACCACCTAGCGCCACTTCTGCGCCAGGACATGGCTGGGAAAATGCTGTGTCTCAGCTACAGCATCCTCCGAGGAGGCACCTGTGACCCAGCTGGATGCTCCGATGAGCACAACATTCAGGGTGGAAATGGGAGCTAATATTTCATTCAATACTAAATCCCAAGTATTAGGGATGTGCTGTAAAAGGAAAAAGAAATATTGCCTGTTCTCAATTTCAAACATCAAGAACCCAGGATGCTGAAGCAGGGATGGAAAACACAGGAGGGGCATGGCTCACCTTTGCAGCTTGCTGCTGGAATGGCTCGCCACGCGTCCCTTCCCACTGGGCCGGGCTGGAGCCTGCACCATGCCCACAGATGATGCGAGTGGGGTGGTTGTGGAACAGGCACACATTCTTCCAGGGCGTCGAGTACTGCATAGGAACACAGCTCTCCCACTCCACCTGCTAAGAAAAAGCCATGCGGTACCTCCAACTATCACCTGCAAAGATGCCAACCTTCACCCTTGGGTGGTATTTCTTGGGATGGAGGTTGTGGCTCTCCACGGTGAGAGAGTACAAAGAACCATCAGGCTCTCAGGGGATGAGGGCATTTGCAGGCTTCCCGCTTGGAGCTGGCAGAGTTACATGAGGACATCCCCAACCAGCCATGGAAACAGCCCAAACACCCCAGGGGCAGCCAAAGCCGGTGACATTTCAGTGCATTCCCTTCTGTGCCACAGTCAGATTCTGGCAAGTATCCCCAGCACTTGAGAATAGAAAGGATTAAATATATTCATAGGATAATCCAAAACAAGCCCATGGGGGGAAAAGGGAATTTGGAGACAGAGGGAAAGTGTTCCTTAAAAACTATTTGGCTGCTTTGGAAGAGGGATTTGAAAAGGGACAGCAGAAAAGCTGTTTTGCTTCAAACACAGCCAGGACACATTCACATCATTCCCAGCTCTGGCCTGGATGCTTTTTAACTCCAGGCAATTGTGCACAGGGCTCTGGGACTCTGTTCGTTGCTGCCCAAGGGAGCCAGTGACCTTTCCATGGGGAGGCTTCAAGCACCTTCAGCACCAGCCAAGGTGTCACATTGACCCAGCCTGCCAGGACACTATTGGCCACCACAGGGTCTGGGACCTGAGATTTTCCCATTTTTTCCTCATTAACACCTTGACTTGAGCTCCAGTGTTCAGATTTTTCCCAATTTACACTGGGTTTGGAGAAGTTTCTCCTTACAGAGCCCTGCTTACCGCTTCACAGGACTTCTGCAGCTCCTGCTGCCGGCGCATGCAGACCTGCCGGTTCACCCGCTGCCTCACCTCGCCCTGGAATCTCCTCAGGCGGGCTGCCTTCTCCCGCTGCTGCTCCTTCAGCTCCTCCTCCACCCGGAATGCTGAAGCCTGCAAGAGGTAGAAGCAGTTTTCACATGTGTTTTTCAGCATTAAAGCAGCTTGTATCGCTGTATCCACTTTTTGCCCAACTTGCAGCAACCAGGCAGACAAGAAGCACTCAGCACAAATGTCATGTTTTTGAAAAAATCTGTGGAATAACAGCTTGGACAATGTCTACTGGAGTATTATAAGCTGGACTGAGTCTGACTAAACAGATGCCGAATGCGCCATTGCCTCTCTGCAACCCACCAAAAAGGAAAGAAAAAGAAACCTCATGCAGCAGTTCTCAGCTCCTGCTCCCAAGAAAGGATGCTCAAATATTCAAACCCTGGATCCAAAAGGAACAGGCCAGCCCCTCATCCTGTTAACACTGGATGCACATCAGGAAAGCAGTTCAGAGAGCACAGCACTACTCTGGAATATTTTTGCCATCTGAAGTGAAAGATTAACAGCAATGACCTGAAAACCCCCCAAAAACCATTTTTGCTCCTTGCAATCCTGCCAAGCAACTCTGCAACACCACCATGGCTTAAAGACCAATAGCATCACTCTCTTGGCTACCACCACAGCAAGAGAAACCAGAGACTGAAGGGATAGAGGAAAGGAGTGAAGCTGAAGATAAACTTGGAATACTCCCTGCAGCGCAGCAGGGTCAGCACAGTCAAACAAGGCTCCAAGATGGAGAGAAATCTACACTGTTACAGATAAAACCAAGCCAGAGCTTCAGGGAAAAGCCAAGCACCAGCTCACCCACTGCCCGCCTCCACAGCAACTCTGATGTAGGAGGCATTAATACATATTAATTAAAACTATTAAATAAGCTCAGGTAACCCTGGGCAGAGCACCCTGGCACCCCGAGGTCTCAGGAAGAGTTCAGCTTCCCCAGAAGTTTCATGGTGCCAAGATGGAAGTTCTGTGGAATATGGAGATGATTCATTTCCATATATTATCTCAACCTTTCAGGATTTAAATTACAATATAAAAATAAATCATCTCAAAAGGGCAGGAGCTTCTGTAACGTTCAGACATTAATTACAGGGGACTGAACTCATCATCCGATATTTAATACACTTTTAGTCTTCTTAGAATAACCCTCAAAGCAGAAATCCCTGAGATAAGCATCCATAAAGATTTCCTTAAGTGTTTCTAATGGGGTACAGCTGAGATTGGCTCCAGACGCTGAAACACTCAATATAACTTTATTTTTTTTTAAATCAGCAACATGGAATAAAAATCTTCGTTCACCAACATCCTTTAGGGATGAGTGGGAAGGTGAAAAGCAGTGCTGGCTGGGTTCCCCACCTGACTGGTGTTTAAAATTGATGCATTTCTCCCCCAAACCCCCAGTTTATTGAAGGGGAATCAACTCAGAGATGCTGTGGGCTTGTGCAACGGGGAGGCCAGGCTACATAGGCATCATGGCAGCTTCTGACCTCACTAAAAATTAGAATAAGTGACTATTTTTAGGAGCCATGTTCCTAGCCACCTTCAGTCTGTGAAAAAGCTCCTTTTCAGCTGTGGTCACCCCTGCGGGTTCTACTGGCACACTGCGGGGCTAGAGACGGTGCCTTCGGTGCACTCACAAAGGCAGGGCTGTGCTCCGGCTGCCCCGGGCCACTCTCCACCCAGACGCCCACCGGGGCCACGTTCTGGTTCCTCTCGGCCAGCACCCGCAGGCTCCGCCGCGGGGGTCTCGCCGGGTGNGCCCCACCAACCGCCGCTTCCGCCTCCCCCGCCGCTTTGGGGCCCGGTGCCACTTCCGCCCCCGGGCCCGCCCCCCTCGCGTCCCTGAGGATGCCGGTTCGAGACCCGCGTCCCACGGAAAAGGGAGGGGGCGGCGTGGGTGGTGATTGCTTCCCAGAGCATCCCCGGAACAGCCCCCTAAGCATCCCTGAAACACCCTCTCCACAGAACATCACTCTGAAAGTCGCCCCCAAGTATCCATATAGTGTCGCCCACACCATCCCGAACGCCCCCCAAGTACCCCCTTACAATGTCTCCACACAGTATCCCTGCAAAACTCCCCACAAAGCATCTCCCAATGGCATGACTGCAAAGTGTCTCCCTCAGGAGTCAGCCCCCCCTCAATGTACCCCAAAGAATATCTTAAAGCATCTTCTTGGAGCATCCCCCAAATCACTCCCTATAGCACCTCCCTGTAGTGTCTTACTCAAAAGTCCCTGTAAGCCCTCCCCGTACCATCTCACCATAACACGTCCCCCTCCAAACGACTCCCCCAAAGCACATTCCTCCCTCTGGGACAAGACATTTGGAGGTCTTGACCTCTTCTGGGGACCAGGAAGCCTCCAGTAGGGGCGGGTGGTGGCTCACTGGGGTGATGAGCTTGGCAGGTCTCAAGAGTGGGGGTGGGAAGTGGCTCTGGGCATCCTGCCCCACATCCCGCTGCCCTATTCAGCGATGCCTGGGAAACCAGTGCTAATTGGCATCGGAGCTGGAACGAAGCCTGGATGTGACCACAGCTTCGTTTTAGAGCCTGGGAAGACAAAAATAAAAGGGGGGAGCTCCTTTAGAGTGAGGGTCCGGCTTTGAAAAATACCCCTCCAAAAGCAAACTCCAACTTAATGGATGTTCAGAGCCCTAAATCCCACTGGATTGTCTGTGGAAGGGACAGTAAACCTTACTTGGGCTTGGTGGGGTACTGTCGCTAACCTCGAGTGTGTCCCTGGAACTGGGAAAACATGGAACTAGGGGTCTGTAACGGGAAAAATTGCAAATCTGAATGTTTTTTCCTCAAATAAACGTCAGCTCGAGGCCGCGGGGAAGGCGAAAGCCACCAGGACACAGGGCTCTATTGAGAAAGGCAAGAACAAAAAAAAAAAAAAAAAAAAGAAGGGAAAAAAATAAATTAGCCGGGCGAAGTGCCAAGCCGGGAGCTCCGAGGGACGTGCCCGGAGTGGGGAAGCGGAGCGACTCGGGGGGCGAGCCTGCCCGAAATGTGGGGAGCGCCGGCTGCCCCGCGGGGCCACCCCGCTCCCCTCTGCCTGCTGCCGGTGACCTGGCTTCTGGCGCTGCACGCAGGTAGGGACATTGCCCATTTTTCCGTGGTTTTCCTTTTTTTTCCTTGGGTTTTGGGGTTGTCCAGAGGGAGGTTGAGGGCCGGGGGGTGATGATAACGCTATCCGATGAAGGAGGGTTGGGGTGGCTTGCTGCACTGTTGAACGTACCCTCCCCTTGGGAGGCAGAAAGAAGGAGGTAAAATCGGGAATTAAACTGGGGAAAACACTCTCTGGAGCCAAGCGGGTCCTGATGGGGGGGTGGAATTGGCACCTCCCCACCCCGAGCTTCTACCGCCTTTTTGTCTTCCCCAAACCCCCTCGTTTTTCAGCATCCTCAGATGTATTTTCTTACCCATCCTTCAGCTTTCCTAAAAAGCTCATTTCCCACCCCCCCTCCATTTCTACGTTTGCCCCAGCTCTGATTTACTCCATCATTTATTTCCTAAATCCTCACATTTTGGGGTTTAATGAACCCCAAGCTGCCCCATCCCATGTCTGGCAACACAGAAAATCACCTGCAACAATTTTGCCCCATTTTAGCAAAATTTGGACCCAAAAATAGCCCTGGGGAGACCCCATTTCCCACTGGGTTAGGAGGATGGATGCAAAGAAAAACCATCTTGATTTATTGCTGGCTTTGATTTCAACCCTAAAAACCCACCAAGGGCTGTGACTAGGGCCCCTAAAAAATGTTGTGGTGCTTTTTCCAAAGAAGTAGGGATTTATTGCATGACATAGCTAGGAAATGAGGCTTTTTGGTGTTCTTTTTTCAACAGAAGCCATCAATACAGGCTGGGAGATCTGCATTCCTAAGCCAAGGATACTGTAGGAAATGGCAATGTTGCCTGATTTATTAATTAACTCCCAAAATTTGTTACCCAGAGTGGTGAAAAAATTAGGAATTGGGTTTAAAAAGGGAAGAAACAGTTAATGAGCAGTGATTTGGAGGTGCACAGGGGGCAAGGATGCATTAAAAGCCATGTCCCCATCCCATGCCTGGGTTTTCCCTATGGGGGATCCCCTAAATTTGGCAAGTCAGAGCATGTTTGCGGGGCAAACATGGCGCTACTGAGGAGGATGGATGGACGGACGCTGCATACCAATAGGTCCCATGACTTTTCGGGCTTGTTTAAGGCCTTTCTTGCTCCCGCTTCACCCTCCCCAGCTGGTTTTCCCACTCTCCCCTCCTCTTCAATATGGGGTTTGTTCACCATCAGATGACGGCATCTGGAGGGGGAGTTCATAGATGGGACCACTGGGATGGCAAGAGGATAATGAAGCTAAGGTATTTCGGGGAGAGAGGTTGTTTTGGGGAGGCCCCTCCCCAAAACCCCATGTTTTTCCACTTTGTCCTTGCCTTTGTTTTTTTTTGGCTTAAAACCAGCAATGAGGAGTGATGCACGTGCACTGACCCCCGTGATGCAGTTTTACATCTGAGGGGGGCTTTGTCTGAACAGGAGTGTTGAATGGGGATATGGCAGTAGGTTGCAAAATCCTCCCCCCATCATTTCTGGGGGGATTAAGGCATCTTTGCGAAGCATGGCATTGATCTGGGCACTGAGGGCTCCCACCCTCCATGCAGTTTTTGGGGAGCGATGATTCATCTTTGCCAAAGGTTGCATCGGCCTGCCTCCTATCCCTCTGCATTTTTTGGGGTAATGTGTGCATTTTTGCAAAAGGTTGCATCAACCTGACTGCAGGACCACTTCCCCCTGCATTTTTGGGGTGATACAAGAATTTTTGCAAAGGATTGGCTGCATTGACCTGAATGCAGGACTGCTCCTGCCTCCTGATGAAGTTTTGGGGGGCAATAATGCATCTTTGCAGGGGGTTGCATTGCCCCACCCCCCATGCCCAAAGCAACGCTGGGGGTGGTTCTGTGATTTTTGCAGTGCACTTTGGGGGTGATGTGTATATCTTTGCAAAGGCTATGGAAACAGGCTGGGCATTTTGGGGGTGCTCAGTGCAGCTCTGGAAGGGGGTTCCCCAGTTTTGTCAGCTCACCCCACTGTGTCTCTCCACCCCAAGGTCTGCTGGCTGGAGTGAACATCACCAGCCCCACACCGCTGGTCCGTGGCACAGCGGGCAAAGCGGCACTGCTGTCGGTGCGCTACGCCAGTGCCAGTGCCGACAAACCAGTGGTCAAGTGGCAGCTGAAGCGGGACAAACCTGTCACCGTTGTCCAGTCCATCGGCACTGAGATCATTGGCAACCTACGGCCCGATTACCGTGACCGCATCCGGGTGCTGGAGAACGGCTCGTTGCTCATCAGCCCCTTGCAGTTGGCTGATGAAGGTGCTTACGAGGTGGAGGTGTCCATCACCGATGACACCTTCACTGGCGAGAAGACCATCAACCTCACCGTGGACAGTAAGGGCTTGAAGGGTATCCTATGGAGATTCAGTTCTCCATGGGACATCTTCCCTGACTACATCTGGGGAGGGGTTCTCCAACTGGGAGGTTATTTAAGGGGTTTCAACCATCACACGCAGCCAAGATACATCCCTGGTGGGGTTTTGATATCTTTCTTCCTGTCTCCTGGGCCCATCTGTCACCTGAGACAGGGCTTCACCATGGTTTCCCTACTCATCCACAGTTCCCATCTCCAAGCCACAAGTGCTGGTGGCCTCCTCAACGGTGCTGGAGCTCAGTGAGTTCTTCACCCTCAACTGCTCGCATGAGAATGGCACCAAACCCACCTACACCTGGCTGAAGGATGGGCGGCCACTGAGCAATGACTCCCGACTGCTCCTCTCCCCCGACCAAAAGATCCTCACTATCACCCGTGTCCTCATGGCTGATGATGATGTCTACAGTTGCATGGTGGAGAACCCCATCAGCCATGGCCGCAGTGTCCCCGTGAAACTCACTGTCTACCGTAAGCCACTTGTTCCCCCCTCTTGTATCCCCAGGGTTAGCCATCCCTGGCAGATGCTTTCCAGCTAAAATTTTGGGGGTGTTGCCCCCTCTCATTCTTCTCCCCCAGGCCGAAGCTCTCTCTACATCATCCTATCCACAGGAGGCATCTTCCTTCTTGTCACCCTGGTGACAGTTTGCGCCTGCTGGAAACCCTCCAAGAAGTACGGCTGGGGGTAACATGGGAGACCAAGGGGGCTGTTCCATCTTGTCCCAGCCTGTCTTGTCCCATCCTCTTTTGTCCCATCTCATCTTTTCCCACCATATCTTGTCCTGTCCTATCACATCATACCTCATCCTATCCTGCATTAACCCATATATCCTGTCACATCCCATCCTATCTTGACACATCTCATCCCATCCTGTCTTGACTCATCTGTCCTGTTCCACCCCATCCCATCCCACCTTGGTCTTCTGTCTCATCTCACTCCACCCCATTCCAGCCCATCTTGTCCCATTTCATTTCATCCCATTCTACCTCATTCCATTCCACCCCATCCCATCTCTCCTTCCCAACAGCAATGGGCCCTTTCCTGGCTGAGCCACAGGCAGCCCCCCCACTGCCCCCACCACGATGCCGGTTCTGCCCCATCCCCTCTCCCTTCCCAGGGAGAAGCGACAAGCAGAGACACAACCAACCTCCGACTACACTGAGCAGGATGAAGAGCGCCTGAAGCACGAGGGTGAGTGCCAGCCTTGGCATGGCGGTAATGGGCTGGGGGAACAGCAGTGCCACTGGCACTGTGAGCAACACCTTGCTTCCATGCAGCTGAGGGCATCCCACGGAGTGGTGAGCATGAGCGCAAAAACCCAGTGGCCTTGTATATCCTCAAGGATAAGGTGAGCAGCTGGTAGCACTAGTTGTGTGCTGGCACAGGGTATCACACACACCCCACATTCATCTGCTCTTGGCTTTTGGCAGGACTCACCAGAGGCAGAGGAGGATTCACCGCCTGAACCCCGTGGCACAGTTGAACCGGGTTACACCAGCTCACCAGTACCAGCAGCTGGTCGCTCACCGGGACCAGTGGGGCGTTCAACTCGTCGTTACCATCGCTCACCAGCTCGCTCACCTGCCTCGACGCGGACCCACAGGTCACCACCAGGTTCGCCAGCGCGTTCCCGCGGTGCTCCACGGCTGCTGCGGACTGCTGGTGTTCATGTCATCCGGGAGCAGGAGGAGGCCAACGCTGTGGAGATCAGTGCCTGAGCAGGGGGGACTGTGTGCGCTTCGGTGTTGGTGTGCAAGCAAGTGGGGACACTGGCACAGCCCCGTTTCTGCCACTGGGCATCATTCCACTTGGCGTAAAGTCACTAATTTCCTATTGATCCCACCTGGAACTCCCCTCTTCCGTCCCCTGTCTTCCTGGGGCATTGCTTTAATGGCTTTCTCGCCAGGATGAGTGTGCAGGGAGTGTGCGGGAAGCACACGTGTGCAGAGACAACATGCAAATAGTACACAGAGAGTATGCAAGAGAGTGTGCACAGAGCATGCAGAGAGAGTGTGGAAGCAGTGCACAGAGACAGCATGCAATGGACAGCACACAGTGTGTGCACACATGGTGCATGGGGGCAGGCACAAGAGTGTGCAGCGAATGTGCACACAGTGTGCAGAGAGAGGATGCACAGGGTGTTCAAGAGAGCATGTGGAGCACATGGAGGGAACACACATGGAGCATGCAGCTAAGACTGCACAGAGCGTGCACAGAGTGTGCACGGAGTGTGCAGGTAAGACCATACACGGCATTTGCAGGCGTGTCAGCACTGGGTGTGCTCTCCGAGTGTGCACAGAGCATGCGGAGAGCACGAGTGTGCAGAGAGAGTCCATGCAGAGTGCACGTGGAGCATGTGGAGAGAGCGTGCATGCAGGATTTGCATGGAAATTGCAGCGAGTGTGCAAAGAGCTTAAGGAGAGAAGATGTATGCAGCACTTGCACAAAGCAGTCACCAAGTGTGAATGGCACATGTGGTGTGGAAATATGTTTGTGCACAAAGTGGGCAGCTGAGTGTACACAGAGTGTGGGCAAGAGAGCACATCATGTTGGCACAGGTGCATGTGGAGCCTGCAGCAAGTGTGCAAAGAGCACATGGGTGGTGCTTGCACAGTGTGCGTGTGGTGCATGTGGAAAGAGTGTGCACAAAGCAGCTGAGTGTGCTCAGAGCATGCTCGAGCACACAGGGAGCACACGTGCAGCACGCCCAGCGACTGCACACACACACACGTCTAAGAGCACCATGCCTGCCTGTCAAGGCACACACCCCGATGCATGGAGCAGGACATGCACTCGCACACAAACTTGCCCAAGGACACACGTGCACAAAGGTAGCCTAAACGGGGGGGCTCCCTCCTGCTCCCCACCTCCCTGGATGCGCCATCCCCTAAATGTGGGCTGGAAGCCCTGGCCCGAGTGCTGCCCCTCCGCCACGCCAGGGTTTTCTGTGAAAATACCCTGGGTTTGGGACACACGCTGTCACTTCTCCCCCATGCCTTCCCAGGAAATAGGTTTAGGATGATAAGCAGAGAGCAGCTGGCCAAGCGAGCCAGGCCTTGGGGCACTCAGGGTGGATGCCGGGGCACCCTGGAGTGTTCAAGGTGCACTACTAACCAATAAACTAAACATACTACCCGGCCAGTGCCAACACCCTTGGGTGTCTTTGTGGAACATGGCCCACCCCCGGGATGGGGGAACACATGAGAGGTGGGTAATGGCTGAGACCACACAGTTTTGTTGCACCTGGCTGGCACCCAAATTTCAGCTTGAAGAGCCTGGGAGACCATGGACTGTTCACCCTGGTCCCTACTAATGGTGTCATCAGCTGAGAGCTCATTTCTTCTCAGGTTCCTCTGAATATGGCAGAGGATGGGGCAAATTTGTTCTGACTAATTAAATTCACTGACTGCTGGTGGCCTCAGCCCCGCTATCTCCAGGTGCTGCCAGTGCCACTGTGTCCAGGTGCTCCCACTGCCAAAAAGTGGCTGAGCTGTTTTGTTCACCACAACCTGTCCCCCTCCTCCCCTCAGCATTTCCTGGCCCCTGCATCCGGCTATTGTATCCCCTCCATCCGGAGCCAGATCCGGCCCCGGTGTGGACAGGGAGGGACTGGGATATTGGGAGGAACTGGGAAGACTGGCTGGGGCTGGCATGGCAAGAAGTTGGGCGACAGTGCTGGGCCTGGGGCTCTGCCTCACCGCTCTGCACCATGGAGGTGAGTGCAGCTCATGGGGAGGCAAAATCCCCTTAACTCTGCCCCCTGCCCATGCTGGGGCTGAGACCATGCCCATTTGGGGGACCCACTGGCATCCTCCTGCCTCCTTGTCACACCACAGGCTGCCACTTGCCCAGCACAGCCACAGCACCACAAATTCTGGCTGGTAAGAACACTCGATGGGGGTAGATATGAGTGGGGGGACCCCAGAAAATCCTGTCCCCTCCACCCATGGTGTGCCCTCCCCACCACAGTGCTGCGGGACAATTTCCGCCTGCAGCCGGGGGATTTGGTGACCACAGCAGGGCAAGCATTGGAGCTGGATTGTGTCCCCCCCTTGGGGCACCCCGAACCCCGTGTCACCTGGAAGAAGGACGGGGTCACCTTGGACTTGGTCGGTGACAGGTATGTGGTCACCAATGGGAAGCTGAGGGTGGCACCAGCACAACGGAGCGACTCCGGGCTCTACATCTGCGTGGCAGCCAATGCAGCAGGAAAGAGGGAGAGCCGGGGTGCCCGCGTCTCCGTCCTGGGTAAGCCAAGGGTCTTCCATGGGTGGTGGGCATGTCACACCCAGCCATGGTGCCACATCCTCAATGCCACCCTGCAGAGAAGCCAACCATTGTGCGTCACCCGAGTGATGCCGTGGCAGTGGCCGGCAGCACCGTGGAGCTGAGCTGCAGCGCCCAGGGTGACCCAATGCCACGGGTGCAGTGGCACAAGGAGCGTGGGGACCTGCCCTGGGGCAGGTACGTGGTGGCAGGAGGGAGATGTTCAACCCCTGGGTGGAGATGGGGCTGACTGAGAGCTGGTGGTCCACAGGCACGAGGTGGACCAGGAGCACACTTTGCGCCTCTATGCCGTGACACCCACCGATGCCGGCACCTATGTGTGTACAGCACAGAGCCAGCTGGGCACCGCTGCTGCCGCCGCCCTTCTCCACGTGGAGGGTCAGTGATGGGACTTCCTCCACCTTCACAGGCACCCAGGGCCATCTGGGGGTCCATGCAAGGGTTTCCATGGAAGGGGATCCATCTGACAGGGTCCATCTAACAGGGTTCATCCAAGGGGGTCATTCAAGGGAGTCCATCTATGAGGGTTCATCCAAGGAAATCTAAAGGGACCCATTCGAAGAGAGACCATCAGAGGGAGCACTTCCAAAGGCAGGTCCATCTAAAAGCATCCATCCAACAGGATCCACCTAAGGATTCCATCCAAGCAGGTCCATGGAAAGGGATTCATCTAAGGGGATGCATTGAAGTGGGAGTCCATCCAAGGGGATCCATACAAGAAAACCCACCTAAAGAGGATCCAGCCAAGTTGTTTCTTACAAGAGGATCCATTTAAGGGGGTCTGTCCAAGGTGGGAGTCCATTAAAGGGGGATAGAACAAGAGGTATCCATGCAAAGGGCCCATCTAAAAGGTACACATCAGTAGGGGTGTATCATGGGGCCCATTCAATGTCCACAAAGGGAACATATCAAAGGGGGTCTATCCAAGAGGGGTCCATACAAGAGCTGTCCATTCAAGACAGATCCAGCAAAAGGTATCTGTCCAAAGGGCTCCATCCAAGTGGTACATTTGAGTGGATCAATCGAGGCCGACAACAGGTACAGGTATCTGAGGTGGTTGTCTGGGCAGGTGCTAGGAGACCTCACTCCTGCCTGGAGCTGCCATTAGCCTTCCCCTCTCTACCCCACAGATCAGCTGCCAACAGGCCGTCATGAGACTGCACCACAGGACTTGCTGGCTGTGCGGCTGCATCTGGACAATGGCACTGCCCTGCCCACCGCTGCTGTCCGGCTCTGCTGGCAGGTCGGTGTGACTCCGGAATGCCCCCAAGTGGAAGGGGTGGGATGGGACACGGGGTTGAGGCTGGACACATTCCCATGTCCCACCATGACTTGGAACCCTTCCCATTCCCTTCAGATGCTGATGCTGGTGCCTGTGCCAGTAGGCTTCATGGTACTCTACCGCAGCCTGCTCCCAGCCACCACCTCTTGGGTCCAACATGACGCAGGCAGGGAGCTCAGCACCATCATCCCCGCACTCCGCAGGGGCTACAAGTATGAGTTCAAGGTCCGACCCTACGTTGGAGGGACCCTGGGCTTGGACAGCAACAGTAGGCACCTCTGGATACCTGAGAAAGGTGCGCTATGTGTCCCCAGGGATGCCTGGGTGGAGGATAGGGAGGTTGGTTGGGGGTCCGAGGGGTCTGACCACGCCTTTCCCGCCAGTGCCAAGTGCAGCACCCCAGGACATCACTGTGGCCCAGGCTGAGATGGGGAACAGCACTGTGGTCGTGAGCTGGGAACCACCTCCTCCCGAGGCTCACAATGGCATCATCCGGGGCTACCAGGTTTGGGGTGACGGGGCGAGTGGGTAGGACTGGGGGTCTTCTGACCTAGGAGGGTCTATCCAAGGGGATCCATCCAAGAAGGGAGCCTGTCAAAGGTGGGGCCTATCCAAGGGGGAATCCATCCAAGAGTTCCATCAAGGAGGGATCTCAGCATGGGGGTTCATCCCAAGGGGTTAACCCAAGTGGAGGTCCATCCCAGGGCAAATGTCTAGTGGCCCTCATTCAAAGGGGTCTAACCTAGGAAATTCATCCAAGGGGGGTCCACTCAAGAGGGGATCCATCAATGTGGGTCCATACTAGTGGCATGCAAGGGAGCCCATCCAAGGGGGATCCATCCAGGAGATTCATCTAAGGGGACCCATCCAAGTCAGTCTATCCAAAGGGGGTCCATCAATGGCAGTCCATCAAGGGACATTTGTCTGAGGGGGTCCATCCAAAGTGGTCCATCCAAGAGGATCCATCCATAGGGGGGTCCCTTAAAGGGAGTCCATCAAGGGTAATCATCTAAGGGGATCCATACTCTTGGTGCCTACCAGATCTGGTCAGTGGGCGAGGGCTGGCAGCATCCCACCAACAGGACAGTGGATGGAAGCACTCACCACCTGAAAACCTTCCTCCCACACCCTGGAGTCGAATTCTGTGTCCAGGTGGCAGCTTTCAACGGTGCAGGGCTGGGGGTCCCCAGCAATGCTACATGCGGTATCCTGGGTAGGGGATGGGGATCAAGGTGGGAAGTGGGTGGGGGTCAAGTTTGTGACATGACGCAACACTCATGGGACTCTTGTAGGGCTGACAGCAGGGAGCAACGGGGTGGTCCAGGCACTGCGGCAGCCTGCAATCATCGCAGCCGCCGGTTCCATGCTCTGGCTAGCCTTACTCGCCCTCCTCCTCCTCCTCTGCCAGCGCCGTGCCAGCCAAGATGCCGCAGCTCGCCGCAGGTGAGAGGTTGTGGGGTGAGGGACAGGGGGGATCCCTGGTGTGGGGAGGACGGGATGCCCTGACAGCATACCTTGCCCTTCAGGCTGGTGGCCGGTGACTCGCCGTGGCTTGGTGGTCCCTGGAAACCCAGCTGTGCCCCTCGAAACCTCAGCAGCAGCAGCAGCCTCAGCAGCAGACTGCTGGGCAGTGACAGCAGGGACCCCCATCCTTCCAGTGAGCCCCATTGGAGCTGAGACCCCCAAGTAGTGCCATGGGACCCCCACCCCTCCAGTGAACTCCAGAGCTGAAGTGTCATAGAGACCCCACCCGGTGTCTGCTGTGGAATCCCCACATAGAGTATTCTGGGCCCCCCACCTGGTACCATGGGACCCCAACCCATCCCAATGAGCATCCCACATGATGCCATTAGATCCTCACCCAATTCCATGGGACCCCTGACCTACCACCATGGGAACCCCCACCCAGGCCTCACAGAGTGGTATGGGACCAGGAAAGTGTGTCCAAGAACCCAACCCTGTGCCTGGGACATTGGTGCTATGGGACCCCCACCTTGGTGGCCTCTGTTGCCTATCTGCAGGCAGCAAGGTCTTGAGGACACACAGACCCAAGGACAAGAGGGGACAAGGGACATTGAGCTCAGCACCTATGGGTGCCCTGACCTCTCTTATCCTCCCAGCCCTCTCCTTGGAGCCGCCGAGCCTTGGCCCCCCCACACCCTCCAACCGCAGCAGCCTCCGTGGGGGGCACGTGCCGCCCCTCAGGGACACGGGGTGCTGCAGTGGGGGGCACCCCGGGGTGCACACCTCACCCAGCACCCCGAACCCAGCACCCTGGGAGCACATTCGCAAGAGAGGTGGGTATGGGGGACATGCAAGGGGACACAGGGGACACTGGGGAGGTGGCCCATGGCTCTGTGTCCGCCATCCCCCATGCAGAGCTGCATCAAGTGCACAGCACTCCAGTGCTCACGGTTGACCCCAGCCATACCCCCGTCACTGGAAGTGGAGGTGAATTGGGAAGTGGAGATTTTGGGCCGGCGGCCAAGTGGCCTCAGCGAAGGGGACATGACGGTGACACCACTGCTGCCATGATGGATAGAGGGGATGGGCAGCTACCGGTCTTCAGCTCCCCAAAACCACATTGGGGCAGTGCTTCGCTGGCCTCCGGTGTCACCAGGTCACCAGAGACACCCCCAAGACTATCCCACGCCTGGCACCCACCAGTGACACGGTGAGTCTGGGTGTCCCCAATCCAGATGAATGCCCCGCGTCCCAACCCTGTGCTGCAAAACCCAACATGCCACTTGCACCTGCAGATCCCCAGCCACCATGTGCCCCTGGGACACATCTCTGGTCACCAGGCACCCCAAGGACATGTCCCAAGCCACTGGGATCCCTAGGGACACATCTCCAGTGACCCAATGTCCTAGGGACACATCCCTGATCACTGAGAGGCCCAGGGATGTGTCACTGGCCACCAGGCATCCTAGGGACATGTCCCTGGTCACTGAGCACCCCAATGACATGGTACTGACTAGCAGGCACCCCAAGGCTGTGTCCCCAGTCCCCATGAATCCCAGGACATGTGACCAGACACCAGACACCACAAAGACCCATCACCAGCTACCACGCACCAGACAGTCTTGGCCACCAGGCACCCTGAGGACACATCTCTGGTCACCAGGTGTGCCAGGGACCCATCAGCAGTGACCAAGTGCCAGAGGGACATGTCACCACCCACTAGACACCCCAAGGACATGTCTCCAGCCAGCCAGCACCCAAGGGACACATCCCCAGGCATGAGGCTATCCCAGATGATGTCCCCAGGCACTAGGCTCCCCAAGGAGATGTCCCCAGCTACCAGGCACTGCAGGAACAAGTTCCTGGCCACTAGGTATGCCAAGGACAGGTGCCCAGCCAACAGGCACCCCAGGGACCTATCACTGGTGACCAGGCACACAAGTGACATGTTCCTGTCCAGCAGGTACCCTGAGAACATGTCACCAGCCACGAGGCACCCTGAGGAGATGTCACGAGTCTCTGAGGACTGCAGTGACAAGTTCTTGGGCACCAGGTACCCTAAGAACACATCTCCAACTACCAGGCACTCTAAGAACACATCACTGGTGGCCAAGCAACAAGGGGGTCTCCTTTCATGATATTTCTGGTCACCAGGTCCCTTGAGGACATGTCACCAGCCATGAGGCCTTCAAAGGACACATCCCAAGCCATCAGGCACATAAGGGACACAACTCCAGCCATCAGGCATCCCAAAGAGGTGTCCCCAGTAACTGGTCACCAGAGGGACACGTTCTTGGGCACCAGATACCCCAAGGACATGTCCCCAGCCACTAACCATACCAGGGACACATCACTGGAGACCAGGCACCCAAGGGACAGGTCCCCAGTCACCGGGCGCCTCTCACCAGCATTCAGTGATGGGGTCCTCACACAACAGCAGGTGGCTGAGGACCTGGAGATGAACCAGGACACCACCTGCCTCAGGTATTCCCCATCCCCATGAGACATTCCAAGATAGCAACACCTCCCAGTGTCATCAGCATCCCCACCATATCCCCCACAGACCCCCAGCACCAACCACGCCACAGTCCTTCTCACCACTCCACACCTATGGCTACATCTATGGGCCACCAGCTTCCGAGCTGGGCGAAGAGGAGGAGGAGGAGGAGGAGGAAGTGGAGGAGGAAGAGCGGACAGCAACAAGGGGCTCGCTGGGAGGGTCACTGCTGAATGGCTGGGGGTCTGTCTCAGAGGACAACATTACCAGCGCTCGCTGCAGCTTGGTGAGCTCCTGTGATGGCTCCTTCCTTCTGGATGCCAGCTTCGCCCGTGCACTGGCCGTGGCCATGGATGGCCTCTGCTACAGCCTTGAGGACACTGAAGGGGCTTACAGGGGTGAGCAAAAGGTCCCTGGGCCTCCCGTTTAATCCCAAGGATTGTCACCTCCTTGGGGAAGGTGTCTCCATCATGACACAGTGGCAATGCCACCGTCTCCTGCCTTCTCCCCTTCAGGTCCCTCACCTCCACCATCGCCCTCGGAGCAGGGCTGCTCACCTGGGGTTCCAACCACAACCTGGGACTGGGGGACAGCGCTGGGGGTCCCAGAGAGAATCAGGACAGAGAGAGCTGTGGGCTTCACACAGAATGGTGAGTGGTGCCCCGATGCTGGGGTGATGGACTCTGTGCCATGTCTTGGCAAGGGAGTGTCATCTGTTGTGGGGTGCTGAAAAATGTCCCCTTTTTTTTCCCAGGTGGCCAGGGCTCACGGAGTGGCAGCCCCTGGGCCAGGGCAGGTGGTGAGCTGGGGATAGGAGGGACAGGAGTGTGGCGGTCCCCAGGGTGCAGGACACAGCAAGGCCAGAGTCCCCTTGGCTCAGCTAAAATCCAGTTTTATTAGGCAGTTCCCCTGGAAGGGGCTGTTTACTAGGAAAAGCCACCCACAAAGGGTGGGTGGCACCAAGGTGGGTGGGTGTCCATCCTTCTCCAGTGTCTTTGCCCTTCCCAAGTGTTCCATCCTTCCACAGTGTCCCCATTCCTCCTCAGCATCCCCATGCCTTCCCAAGTTCCTTGTTCATCCCCAGCATCCTCATCCTCTGCAAGAGTCCACGTTCCCTCCTCATCCCTTCCCAGAGTCCTTGTCCCTCCCCAGTGTTCTTCTCCTTCTCCAGCACACTCATCCCCCCAACTATCCTTGCCCAGCCTAAGCACTGTTGTCCATCCCAAGTGTCCTTGTCCTTCCCCAGGGTTCCTCCCCTGACCATTTCTATGCCCACTGACCATTCCCATTTCTCCCAACTGTCCTTGTCCTTTCCGATATTCCATGTTGTTCCTCAGCATCCTTGTCCCTCCTAAGTTTCCTCATCCTGCCCAAGCTACCTGTGCCTCCTTCAAGTGTCCTTGTCTCTCCTAATCCTTCTCATTCCTAGGGATTTTAGCATCCTCATCTTTCTCCAATTATTTTTGCCCCCTGCACTAAGTGCCCTTGTCCCTTCCCACTGTCCTCATTCCCCTGCAACTATCCTCCTCATCCCTTACTACTGTTCTTGCCACTCCCAAGCCATCTTGTCCTCTTGCCCCCAGGCATCCTTGCCCCCAGCCTCCCTAATCACTCACCAGCACCCTCATCCATCTGTAGTGGCCTTTTCTCTCCCATGTAATCTCGTCCCAACTGTCTCCATCTATTTCAATCATCCTCAACCCTCACAGCCATCCTTGTCCTTTCCCAGCATGCTTGTTTCTCCCAACTGTCCTTGTCCACAGGATCCTTGCCCTACTTAAGCAGCATCCTCATCTCTCTCCAGCATCCTCTTTCCTCCCTGAGCAGCTGTCTCTGTCCCCAGGGTCCTCCTCATCCCTGAGCATCTTCCTTATACCTCCTGAACATCCTCATGACCTTCCTAAGGTCCTCATTCCTCATGACTGTCCTTGGTCTCTCCGAGCATCCTCATCCTCAAAATTGTATCCCTATGCTTCTCTACTGTCCTTGTCCCCAGGGACCTCATCCCTCCCCAAGTATCCGCCCCCCTCCCTGAGCAGCCCTGTCCCTTCCCAGGGTCCTCATCCCTTGTGACTATCCTTGTCCCACCCCCGAGTCCCCCTGTCCCCCCTCACTCTGACGCCCACCGGCCGCTGTCTCTGTGCAACCCTATTTACACGGCGCCACTCAGAAATTAAAGAACATCCCTCCATATCCCCTGCGTCCCCAGCTCTGCCACCCTCCACTTTATCGTTTCTCCTGCGACGGGCAGGGAAATGGGGCCCCCGGGCGGCGGCGGCGGCCGCTCCCTTCGCCGCGGTCCCCCCGTGCCCGGCTGCGCCCCGAGCCATGGTCGCGGGAGCTGGCGGAGCCGCGGGACGAGGCGCTGCCCGTGGTGGAGCAGCTGCCAGACAGCTGCCCGCGGGGCAGGCGGGAGGCTTTGCTGTAGGAGACGAGCTCGTCTGCAAGGGAAGGAACAAGGCTGGGGTTGCGGCAGTGCCACCGCGAACCGCTTTGTCCCACCGTCGGTGTCTCTGGCTTACCGCCGCGGGGCGGGCGACGGGCAACCCTGCTCTCGCTTGGCTCCTGCTCCGCCGAGGGGCCGAGGGTCTCGCCCGGCGGCGGCAGTGGAGGTGGCGGCAGGTCTGCGGTGGAGAGGGAGGAGAGGACTGAGCCCTCCTGGACCCACCTGGAGCCCCTATTTTTAGCCCTCACTCACCTCCCGTCTGCTTTTCCCG
Organism: Campylorhamphus procurvoides; assembly: GCA_013396655.1. Classification (NCBI taxonomy): domain Eukaryota; kingdom Metazoa; phylum Chordata; class Aves; order Passeriformes; family Dendrocolaptidae; genus Campylorhamphus; species Campylorhamphus procurvoides. The sequence continues at coordinate 80,325 of WBMV01002860.1, read as the reverse complement.
GCAATAGCGGCTGCATTTGGGCTTCAGGCGACTTTTAGGGGTCACCCCGTGCGGTTTCCCTGGGGGTGGATGGCAATGTCAGCCCTTCCCCCATAGCCAGTGAGGTCCCCACCCACCCAAACCGGCCTCACAGGGCTCACCTGTGGCGGGGGGGCAGTGGGCTCGGGGTAGGTGGCCGTCGCTGGCATCTGGAGTCACTGGGAGACTGGGTGCCTGTGGAGGGCTGCCGGCGCTGTGGGGGGACCTCCTGGCAAAGAGGGGGGTGGGGTGAAGCTGGGGTGGGGAAAATGGGATAGGGGTTCGGTGGCCACCACAGTGCTGGCTGGCACAATTCCTTCAGAGCTGTGCTGGAGCCAGAGGAAAACATGTGGTGTTGGCACAGCTGGATGGCACTGGGTGGGCTGAAGCATCATAGCTGAATGGTGGTGCCACATCTGGATCACAGACATGCAGCTGGGCTGACAAGGGGCAGCTGAATGATAGCAGTGGCACAGCTGGAGGGGAGGACCACATCTGGATCACAGGCCACAGCCTGGAAAAATTGTAATGGTACTGCTAGCCTGCAGTGGCACATTTGTAGCACATCTGGGTAACAGCTGCTCAGCTGGATTAAACCACCACAGCTGGCTTTCAGCTGCACAGCTGGGTCACAGCTGGATTTCAAGTGCACAGTGAGACTGCAGTGACACAGCTGGCACCTGATGTCACAGCTGGATTGCAGCTGCACAGCTGATTCACAGCATAGCTGGATTGCAGCCACATGACTGGATTGCAACAGTATAGCTGGAGCGCACTGACATGCCAGCATTGCAATAGCACTGCTGGCTTGCAGTGGCACCACTGGATCATGGCAGAGCTGGGCTACAACAGCACAGCTGGATGATGATGTCTCCGCTGGCTTGTGATGATGCAGCTGTACTGCGATGGTGCAGCTGAATTGTTACATCCCAGTCAACCAGTGTCATGGATGTGTCATGACAGCATGGCCAGAGCACAGCTGGAGAGCAGGGATGGATGGCAACATCATGGATGTATCACAATGGGACACCTGGATCATGGTGGTACATCTGGACTCCTGTGGGACATCCACACTCCCATGGTGGCATGGCAGAACCAGATTGTGACAACGTGGCTGGATTGCAATGGAACACCCAGACCGTGGTGGGTCATACAGACCCTGATGGGACATCTTAAGTCCAGTGGCAAGGCCAGACCATGATGGAACAGTGGGACTAGGTCATGACAAAAAGCTGGATTGTGATGGGACATCCAGACCTCAGCGGAACACCTGGACCTCAGATGACACATCTGGACCTCAATTCAGTAGGACTGAATGGTAACAAAATGGCTGGATTGTGATGGAACATCTGGACCATGGGAGTCATATGGACCCCTATAAGGCCTCCGGACCACAATGACATAGCTGGACCATGATGGTACAGCAGAGCTCCATAATGACAACATGGCTAAATCATAAGAGAACACCCAGACCATGATGGGACACCTGGACCTCAGTGGGACATCCAAACCCCAATGGCACGGCCATACCAAGTGAGGCCCATCTCCTACCGGGGCAGGCGAGAGTTATTGAAGTCACAGAGGCGGGGAATGTCCTCGGTGGTGTGGGGCGATGGTGTCAGCGTGGTGGTGGATCGGCAGCCGGAGGAGGTGGTGGGCGAGGATGCAGCAGTGGCACAGGGGACATCCTCACCAGGGTACCACATCTCCATCCCCAACCTGCAAGGTGTGGACCATAAAGTAGGTGCTGCAGGCAGCAAGCCCCAGCCTACCCAAGCCTCCACACTCACCCTCCAGCTGCCTCTTCCTCCTCCTCTTCCTCCTCCTTCTCCTGGGTGCACTGGCTAAGCTCACTGGCTGAGGGTGGCGGAGGCAGCAGCTCCGTCCAACTCACTGTTGGCAGTTTCACCGTTTGCCCCAGCTTTGCTTTGGCCCCTGTAGCAAGGAGGGATGCTGGGGGGGCTGTGGGTAAGGGACTGCACCACCAGTTCCCATATGTCTCCCCCACCTGTCTCACCACCCTACCATGCTCAGCCCATCCACGGGGTGTCTGGGAGGCTGCATCATCCATTGACTGAGGACCCACCCCAGGATAGGGGGTCCCATACTGCGAGAAGGGACGAGGGAAAGCGCAGAGCTCCTCACTGTCCACCTCGATGGTGCTGTAAACTGGCCCCTCGCTGGCTCCCACCCCAAACTGCTCCGTCTGGGCGATATAACGGGTGATGCCGGCATCTGCAGAGGACAGCTGGCACCATCAGGGCTGATCATGACTTCCCCAAATAGGGCCGATCATGACCTCCCCAAACAGGGCCACCCATCCCCATGCTGACGACGCACCATTGTAGTATCTCTCAGTGGTCCCCAAGCAACCAGCAGCACTGGCTGTGCCACCACTGTGCCATGCATCTGCCAGCCATGGGTAACCACTGCTAGTGGCTGCCCTGCAAGGAGATGGGGTGAAGGCATGCTGATGGTCAGTGCTGGGGCTCCTGGGGAGAGTGGGGAACACCAGGGGCCTACCTGGGGCTGCCACGCACTGGAGCCGGGAAGGTGACTGCAGAAAGAGATGGGGGTGAGAGCGGCACGAGACCACGCCGGGACCCCGCGGCACCTGTGGGCTTACCGGTGGGTGTGTAGGCAAAGGATGCTGAAAAGAGAGGGGCAGTAGGTGGCTGGTGGGTGATGAGTGAGGGGTGGGGGGTCCCAGAGGTAGCACCCCCCTGTACCGGTGAAGTGGCTGAGCTCCTTCTTCCTCCGGCGGCGGCTGTAGAGCCAAGCGGCGAAGGCCGCGAGAACAACCCAGCAAGCACTGCCAACACCGGCAATGAAGGCTGGCTGCCTCGCCACCTCAGCAAAACGTTCAGCCATGCTGCTCCTGCCTGCTGGCCCTGCATCCCGCTCCACCAGGGGGGCTGCAAGTGACATGGAGAAGGGAGACACACCAGTGGGGTGCCAAGGAGCCAACCCCAGCACCACAGTGGGTGACTCCCACCACCCCCCATCCACTGTGGACGCTCACCAATGTGGATGGGGACAGGGGCGCTGTGGGCACCCACACCGGCGCCAGTGGCGGCGGCAACTTCAGCATGGTAAGGGACCCCAGGGACTAGTCCCTGCAGCACTGTTGCCAGCACAGTCCCCTCCACACTCTGGTTGATGTGGAAGCGGCTCTCATTGCCCAAGCACCAAATCTGGGGTGAGGGGAAAAGATGAGGGATATCATGACATGGTGTCATGGCTGGACAGAGGGGACCTGCTATGTCCCTGCTCCTGTCCACCCTTACCCAGTAATCACGGATGATGCCGTTCTGCTCAGCCAGTGGTGGTGGCTGCCATGAGATGAGGACACTGGTGCCATTCCCAGCCACACTGACAGCTTGCGGTGGGGCACTGGGGGCTGCCGGTGGGGGAAACATGGAGTATCACCTCCAGGTTGTCCCCCAGGGACCCCCACCTTCCCCTCCATTCCCACACTCACCCGCCTCTGGGGTGCGCAGAGAGCGCACAGTGCTGTCTGGACCATGAAGCTGATGAAAGTAAGGTCGGACCTTGACCTCATAGTCCTGGCCCCGGCGCAGCTCAGTGAGCAGGGCCCCCTGCTCCTCTGGCGCCTGCACCACTCGTGCCTCCTCCCAGCGCCCACCAAGCTGCCGGTACAGCACCCGGTAGCCCTGAAGGAAGGGTGCAAGGCGCTCCACCTGGGGACCCAAGGGGAGGGTGGGATGGGGCGATGCTTGGCACTGGGTGCAGTAGCTGTACTGGCAGCTGGGTGCAGCACTCACAGTCCAGGAGAGGCGGACAGCGCCCAGTGGCAGCACCACGGGTTCCTGTAGGTGCACAGCCACTTGTGCCAGCTCCTGTTGCACCAGCTCAGGGTCCAGCCCTTGCTGCATGGGGTTGGCATCTGTTGGAAACATGAGAGAATGGAGGGTCCATGGACATCTCCACTGATGTCACCAAGTGGCAAGCCCATGGTGACATCACACTGCCATGGTGGGTAACTCCATTGGCATCACTGGCCAAGGATGGACCCAAAGGTTTTGGGTATATGAGCACCTCCGTTGGTGTCACCAAGTAGAGATGGACGGTGGGTTCATAGACACCTCTACTAATGTCACTGCTGGGTCTCACCTTGGGTGCGCACAGGCTCTGAGATGCCACTGGGGTCACTGAGCCCATAGGCATTGACCGCCCGCACCAAGAAGAGGTAGACAGTGTCAGGGACGAGGCCGCTCACCGTGTGGGTCTCACCCTCCACATCAGCTGCCACTGTCTGCCATGGGCCACCCACTGCCTGGCTGCCAAGGGACAGGGATGATCTGTGACAGGGTGGTACAGGATCACCACATCATCCCTGCAGCCAAAGATGCTTGAGTGATACCTGAAAGCCTCCACTATGTAAGAGGTGACGTCAGTGGCATTGCTGTTCTTGTTCCCTTTCCAGCTCAGGGTGACACTGCTTTTGGTGATGTTGGTGACTACAGGGGTGGAGGGTGGCCCAGGGAGGACACCAGGCACGGGGGAAGGTGGGGAGAGATCAGATTCATCACCTGCATGGAGATGCATGGAGGTCTGGGGTTGCTTCATCCCTGGTGCTGTAGTGTCCCCAGTGCATTGACATTCCTGTGACCCACCTTGCACCTCCAGGTTGCTGCTCCAGCGTGTCTTGCCCACTGGGCTCGTGGCCACGCACTCATAGAGCCCAGAGTCTCTCACCTGTGAGGGGAAGAGCTCCTGCCCCATCACCCTGGGCAGCCATCACCTCAGTACCCACCACCCTGAGCTCCAACGCTTCTTGTACTCACTACCCTTTGTACCCACCACCCTGAGAACCCACCACCCTTTGTACCCATCACCCTCACCCCTAGCACCGCTTGTACCCACCACCCTTTGTGCCCACCACTCTGAGCACCCACCATCCTTTGTCCCCATCACCCTGAGCCCCAGCACTGCTTGTACCACCATCCTGTGTACCTACCACCCTGAGCACCCATCTCCCTTTGCACCCACCGCCCCCTTCCCTTCCCTGCAGTACCCCAGTGGGTGCCCCTGCTGGGACTGGCTCACCTGGAGGCCAGTGATCTGCAGGGTACCATTCTCCAGCAGACTGGTGCGGGGCTGGGCACCCACCAGGGCACTGCCGTCTTTCAGCCACCCCACACTGCCTGGGGGGTCACTGCCCCCCACCCCGCAAGGCAGCCACACTGTGGCCCCCACTGGCAGCACCGTCCGATTAGCAGGAAAGGGGCTGACCACTGGTGGGTGGAGCTCAGTGGGTGCTATGGGGGAGAAGAACCAGGAATTGCTGGGTGCTGCGGTGGCTGCCACCCATGCACTGAACGTGCCAGTTCTCCACTGGCACCAGACTTACCCCCTGATACCTCCAGGCGTGCCCTGGCCAGGATGCTGCCAGCCACGCTGATGGCCTGGCACAGGTAGTGGCCAGCATCAGCAGGCTGGACATCGGTGATGGTCATGGCACCTCCAGGGCTCACCCAAACACGGCTGGAGGGAAGTGGAGGCTGGCCCGGGAACAGCAGGGTCTGGGGAGAGAGGGGGCTGAGTGGGGGAGGAGGGAGGAGTGGGATAGAACAAGGATGGCAATGGGGACAGGGATGGGAATGAGATAGGATGTGAAGGAATGAGATGGAATGTAATAGGGATTGGGATGAGGGTGGAATGAGGACAGTGATGGGATATGGACCAGCATAGGATGGTGATGGGAACTGGGTGGGGATGAGGATGGGCACTGGGATGGGGATGAGATGCAATGAGATAGGGATGACAATCCTGTGGGAATTGGAATGGGGATTGTGATGATAATGAGGATGAGATTGAATGGGAATGGAATGGGGACAGTGATGGGATTGGGATGAGGATGGAATGGGGACAGGGATGGTGTGGGGATTGCGATGAGGATGAGGCTGTGGCTGAGTCTGGGGTACAGAGGGATGTGGACAGAGATGTGGACAAACCTGGCTCCCCTCCTTCTGCCAGAAGACAGCAGGCGGCGGGTTGCCCTTGCTCTGGCACTGGAAAGTCACACTTTGGCCAGGGATGACAGCCTGGTCGCGAGGCCCAGTAACAAGCTGGGGAGGCACTGCCACAGTGTGGGGAGAGACAAGGGCTTGCCCAGGCACTCCACTAGCACCCAAGGGTGCTCCCCAGGGTCCCCCTTACCATGCACCGTGAGGGTGCCAGATGCCTCTGACCTGCCCACACTGTTATCAGCCACACAGGTGTAGGTGCCTTCATCCTCTGCTCGCAGCTGCCTGATCCGCAGCGTGTTGTCCGGCAGCACCTCCCACCTGGGGGGGACCCCGCAAGGATGTGGCAGCAGAAGAGTGCTGGGGCACCAGGATGGCATGGGGTGCCATGGGGTTGGGACACACTAAGGATGTAGGATGTGATGGGGATCCAGGATGTAATGGGAATGTGGGATGTGATGGGGATGTGGGTACAATGAGGATCTACAATGCATGAACAATGGGTAATGCAACTGGGATGTGAAATGTGGTGAGGATACAATGGGGATTTGAGATACAAATGAAGATGCAGGATGCAATGAGGACTTGAGATGCAATAGGGGTGCAAGATGTGCTGAGGATGAAGATGCACCAGGGATACAGGATGTGATGTGACTGATGTCATGAGGATGCCAAATGTTCTGAGCATACCAGGCTGGCACACAGTGATGCCACCCAGCTGCACCACAGAGCCTTGCACCTAGTGGTGCCACCCTGCGGCTGCTCCACCCTCTGCTCACCTTCCCAGTGGCATCTCGCCCTCCTCCTTGTGCCAGCGTGCTTCTGGCTGGGGATCCCCCATTGCCTCACAGGCAAACTCTGCCGTCCCCTCCACCAGCACTGCCTGGTTGAGGGGTCTCTTGCCAAATGCCGGGCGCTCTGTGGGGTGACCATTAGTCCTGCTGGGATGGTACCCACCCCCACAACACCCTAAAAATTACACCCCACGTACCAAAGACCACCAGTTCGGCTGGATCACTGTCCCTCTCCCCAACCACGTTGGTGGCCACACAGACATAGATGCCAGCATCGCTCTTGCGGGTACTGGCCACCATCAACTTCCCACCACGGATCTGCGGGAAGCACAGCTCATCCCAGATCACCATTACATCCCACATCCCCACTGCATCCTACATCCCCATCACATTCCACATCCCCATTGCATTCACACCCACATCAAATCTCCCAACCACATCAAATCCAGCATTCCCGTTGCATCCTGGTCTCCATTGCATCTCATATCCCCACTGCATTCCAAATCCTTATTGCATCTCTCATCCTGACTGCATCTATTATCTCCATCATATCACATACCCATCATATCTCCATCATATCACATTGCACTTACACCCTCATCACATCCCGTATCTCCCTTGCATCCCAAATCTCTGATGCATCCCACATCTCCATCCCCACATCCCCATCTCATCCTGTATCCCAGTCACATCCCATATCCTCATTGCATCTGAGCTCTCCACTGCATCCCACATCCCCATAGCATCCCCATTATATCCCACATCCTCACTGCATCACACCCTCATCACGTCATACATTCCTATTACATCCTCATTGCATCTCACATCCCCATTGAACCCACACCCTCATCACATCCTATATCGCCACTGAATCACAAATCTCATCCCCGTCACATCTCACTTCTCCATCGCATCCCCATTACACTCTGCATCCTCATGGCACCCACATCTCCATCACATCCCACATTCCCATCGCAATCCCTATCGCTATTGAATCCCACATCTTCATCACTTCAGGCATCCCTATCACATTCCACATCCTCATTGCATTCTTAATCTCTGTTTGCATCCTGCATTCCACACCCCCATCGCATGCTGTATCCCTCTCACATCCCACATTCCTATTACATCCTATAACCCTGCCATATCCCACACCCCCATCGCTTCACCCTCATCCCGGTTTTGGGTCCCCCATCCCTCACCGTCAGATGCTCGTCCTTGTCACTGAGCCGGACTCCGTTCTTCTTCCAAGAGACGGTAGGCTCAGGATGGCCGCGGGGCGGGACACACTCCAGCACGGCCGGTTCTCCTGCTGCCACCACCACGTCCCCAGGAGGCTGCCGGAAATCGTCCCGCAGCACTGGGGGGACACAGCAGCTCGGCCTCGGTTCCCCAGCCCTGCACCCCTGGGCTGGGAGTGGCACTAGGGACATCGTCTGCATTGGCTTTAATTGATTTTCATTTACCTTCTGTGATTTTACCTGATTTTCAAATATTTTCAATTATTCTCATTTAAATTTATTTTGTAGCAATTATTTTCGTTTATTCTCATTTTCATTTATTTCCAAGTATTTTCACGTCTTTTAATTTCTTTTATGCTGCTTTCATATATTTTCATTTATTTTAACTTATTTTAACTTCTTTTATTTCCAATTATTTTCATTCCTCTTCAGTTATTTTCACGTATTTTTTTAATTTTTCACTTACTTTCACTTCTTTTCAATTCATTTTCCCCCCCATGTCTTAATTTCTTTTCTCGTTTTTATTTTCACTAACTTTTGTTCTTTTCATTTTTTTTCACTTATTGGTTTCTTTTCCCTTAGTTTCATTTATTTCCACTATTTTTCACTTCTTTTGAACTTGTTTCGTCTTTGCATTTCTTTTCATTTATCTTAGTTCTTTCAAATTACTTGCATTTGTTTTCCCTTATTTTCATTCATTTTCACAGATTTTATCGCTTTTTCCCTTTTCCATCAGCAGCGTCAGGCCCGGGGATGTGAGAGCCCCTTGCCCCACAGCCACCGGAGCGGGCTGGGCTCAGTGGTGACACCAGACCCCCAAACCCGCTCCCAAATCACTTCCCAGCCCCTCCCCGCCCCCAGGACTCACCGGCCACCTCCAGGGAAGCGTTCCGGCTGGTGGCCTCTCCCAGGTAGTTCCTGGCCACGCAGACATAGACCCCCTCGTCGGGCTTTCCCCGCCGTCCGTGCAGGATGCGGAGGAAGAAGAGGGACCCGCCCGGGAGGAGGGTGCGGTGGGAGCGGGGATCCTCCCGGTCGGTCTCCACCCGCTCCCCGTCTTTGTACCACTCCACGGCCGGGGCCGGGCGCCCCTCGGCCTTGCAGGTCAGCGTGGCCGGTTCCCCCTTGGACACCAGGAGATCCGTGGGGTGCTCCACGATGCGGGGGGCCGTGTCCTCCAGCTGAGAGTAGGACCCTGCGGGAAAAATAAGGAGAATGGGAAGGTAGGGCTTGGAGGGCTGAGCATCCTCCATTGGCTTGTGCGGCGCTTTCCTGGCTCCAGCCCCTGCTTTACTTGGAGAGCAGGAAGTGAGATGAAGTGTGGAGGGCTCTCAGCCCAATGTATCCCCCTCTATCTCATCCCAGGGTGGGTGCCAGTGGGGAGGGAGCAGGTTCAGACAGGGACAGCGGGAAAAAGCAGCTCTGCTCCCAGTAATGCCCCTTTTCCACTTAGTTTTCAACTTGGCATCCCTGGGGAAATGGAGTTGGGGCTAAATTCTCCCCAAACACGGATTTTTCCACCATCTACAAGTGCTGATTTTCCATACCAGAGCTGGTAACTCCAGGCTGCAGAAAACACTTAAGTTTAAAGAAGCCCCATATCGTGTCCATGGGGCTGTTCCAGGAAAATCCCCACACTAGACCATGGGAATTAATGGATGCTCATTAATGCAGGCATAATTAATACTCATTAATGCTGGGGCTGGCTGGGCTGAACCCTGCATGTCCCCAGTGCTGCCTGGGCTGGTTCAGCAGGTCGGTCCCCTAGTGACACTGCTGGCCCACAGGCACACGCCACTACATGCCACAGACGTGTGTGCACAGAGGTGTGGGTCTGCACATACCTACCCATTCCTGCACATACCTGCACACACACAGCCGAGCACCTGGGGTGTTTGCAGCTGTGTGCACTCACAGGTGTCTGTGCACATGTGCGGGCAGGCAGACGGGTGACTATGCACACATACACGCAGATACACACGTGTGCATGCACTCACACACACACACACACAAGTGCACGCATGTGTGCAGTCAGGCAGGGGTGTGCATGCACATACACACATACACAGGCACACATAAGTGTGTTCATGCAGGAGCTTGCATGCACATACAGGTGTGCACACACCTGCACATGCATGTTCAATCACGCAGGGCCACGTGCATACCCTTTCACACGCAGATGCATTCCCACGTGTATGCATTCCTGCAGGGACATATGTGCAATTGCAGGTACACACATATGTCTGCACACATATGTGCATTCATGATGGGGGTGAATGCATACACACACCAGCAAACTTGTGTGCCTTCATGCAGGGGCAAGTGTGCATGCCCTTACACATGCAGATGGACTCATCTGTGTGCGTTCATAAAGTATGTGCATGCACATGCATGCCTACACACACGTGTGCATGTAGTTACAGACATGCACGGGTATTCATGCAGGAGGGGGGATGGGATGTGCCTGCCCTTGCACAAGCACATGTGTGCATTCAGGATGGGGTGTGCACATGCTCACACACCTGCCACACGTGTGTATATACTTACACACCTGCACACACGTGTGCGTCCATGTAGGAATATGTGTGTCCTTACACATGCACACATGTGTGCAGGAATGCAAAGGTGCATGCACACATACACATTCACACAAGGGCATGCACACACACAGAGACACGCATGTGCACGTGCACATACACACACAGTGATACACACATCGATGCAGTTCCACACACATTCAGGTGGGACCATGAGCCTGCACTTACTCACATGGCTGTGTACCCACGCATGCACACTGCACCTACATGCACATATGTGCATATACATGCACACTGCACACACATGCATGTATATGCATATACACGCACATTACACATACATGCACGTGCATGCACATTCATGCATATACATGCACACTGCACATGTGTGTCTCCTATTTGCATACTCGCCCTTCTCCAAGCATCCTGTGGTGGGATGGGGGGGCAACAATTTAGGGAGCCCGTGGGGTTGCCATGGGGACAGGATGTGACTGCCATGGGGACGGGAGGGATGCTGCTGGGTACTGGGTACCCTCGGGGGGCACAGCAGGGACTGAGGGGGCCGCAGCTGGGCCCAGTGGCTAATTGGGATGAGCGGAGGGTCGGGCCAGGCCCCCTCCTGTGCCCAGTCAGCTGTGCAGGGGCAGGGGGTCCCGTGGGGTTTGAGGGCACCCCCTCCCTCACCAGCCACCCAGGGCCAGCTAGAGGGGGCCACTCAGACCAAAACAGAGGGGGAAAGCTCAAAATGGGCTCAATTCAGACGGACATCTGCTCTCTCACCCCCCTCCACCCCTGCTCTGTCCCAGCTAGGGGACACAGGGCTAGTTTGGGAACACAGAGAGGATTAGGGTACACAGCTGGTTGGGGGACACTGAAGTAGTTTAGGAACGTAGAAATAGTTTGGGAACACAGGGTTGGTTTGGGGACTCAGTCTGGGAGTTGTTTTGGGGACACAGGGACAGTCTGGGGACATAGGGCTGGTCCTTGTTGAGAGACAGGGGAACACAGGGGATGTTTGGGGACATTGAGTCGTCCCCACTTTGGGGTCTGGGGATTGGTCTGGGGACATGAGAACAATTTGGGGATGACGTTTCAGTCCCAGCTTACAGTCCAGGGATTGATGTAGGAACACGGGGACAGTTTGGGAACAGGGGGCTGCTCCTGCATCAAGATTTGGGAACACAGATCTGGTTTGCGGACACTGGGTCTGTCCTGACTTGGGGACAGCAGGCTGGTCTCGGTTTGGGCTCATGGGGACTATCTGGGGACACAGCATCACTCCTGGCAGTTGGTCTGGGAACACGGAGCCACTCCCAGGACTGGTGCGGGGAGACCGAGTCAGTCCCGGATTTGGGACACGAGCAGGTCCCGGTTTGGGGACCCAGGAACAGTTTGGGGACATCAAGTAAGTACCGAAGTTGAGACATGGGGCAGGACCCGGTTTGAGGACACGCGGCCAAGTTATGAACCCAGTGTCGGTGGCTGTGGAGTCCCGGCCGGGGCGGGAGAGCTACGGGCTACTTCCAGCATCCTGTCTGGACCCGAAGCAGGAACCCTGGGACAGAGGGAGAGCGGGACCGGGGGTCACGTACCATTACCGGGGTCGAGATCAGGCAGGTGGAGCGCAGCGATGGAGCGGTTGATGCCAAGCAGGAGCGAGGAGTTGGAGCCTTCAGCCCCCAGCGAGTCGGCGAACAGGTTCATCTGCAGCAGCGTCTTCAGCAGGTACCGCAGCATCCTGCCCCGACTCGAATCGGCTCGGCTGGGGTCGGCTCGGCTCCGGGCGACCGGC
>WBMV01002860.1:29561-59940 GCA_013396655.1 Campylorhamphus procurvoides | reverse complement strand
AGGGCGGCTCTGGGGTCACCCCCCGGGGGATCCCCCCTCAGGGACTTCCCGGGAGAGGTGTTTACCTGAATGTCCTTTGGCCCTGATATGGAGTACTGTGTCCCCAAGGCTCAGCCCAGCCCTTGGCCCGGGGTGTGGAGTACCTCGTCTCGGGAGCTCAATCCCTTTAGGATCTCTCCTGCAGCCTTTTTTGGCGCTGGTTGTGGGCATTCTCTGTGCTCAGCCTGTCCTTTAGGCCTAGTTTTGGGGGACACGGTGTTCCCAGGGCTCAGCTTTTTGGGATCTCTCTGTGCTGCTGTTTTCCAGAGCATCCTCTGGCCTTGGCATGTGTGTCCCCAGGGCTCAGCCCAGCCTTTGCTCGGGGTGCAGGGCACCACATACCTTGCCTCAGCTGCCTGGCTCCCTATAGTCCCTGGTTGGCATCTCCTGGGTACCACACCCCCTCGGTTCATCCTCAGCCTCCAGCACTACTTTTGGAACCTGGGCACTGCCTCCCTTGGGTTTAGCCCCTCAGCACCCCTGGTGTGGGTGGCCTGTGGCAGCATCCCATGGTCCGGAGTGGGAAGGAATACAGTGTCCCAGTCATTCGTGTCCCCTCACGGGGACAGCCCTAGCAGAGTCCTTCTCCTGGGTTTTTTTGGGGCATCCCTGCGTCGCCCCCTTTGGCCCCGAGTGTGTTGGGTACCATGGTTGCCTCTGTCCCCTCAAGTGTCCCTCAGCATCTTTTGTCCGTGAGGGGTTGGCACTGGCTGCTCCCTGAGGCCCCCTCGGGAAAAGGGAGCTCCCAGTTACCCCAGTAAGGAGGGGTGGCTTGGGCTCTGCTTGCTCCTGCACTCCTGGGTTTTTGGTTTGCATTGGAGTTGTTTTGCTGGGTCTGAAGGCTTCCCCAGCTCAACTGGAGCATGCTGCATCTTCAGACCTCTTGAGCATTTGATAAACAGCCCCATGGGCTGCATTTTACAGAGAGATCTTTCCAGTTTCATCATTCCCTGGGGAAAGAAGGCTGGGTTTGGTGCCTGGTTTGGGAGCAGCCACATCCTCCTTTTACAGAGAGGAGCTATTTGAAGGGACTGTGGATGGGGTGGGAGTCACTGTGGGGTTTGAGTTTGTAAATGCGCGTGAAGTTTGTGAGGGTGAAATAGACTCTCTGAGCTCCCCCTGCCTTTTATTTTCCCTTTCCTGACCTGTTAGGCTCCTGCAGCCACCTAAAATGTTAGTGGATTGAAAAAATAAGGTGTTATTGCTGGGGCTCAGCGGAGCCGGTTGTTTCTCCCTTCCTCTTCCCATCCCTTAAATAGGCCTGTGCCAGCCCAGCTGGCCTGGGACTCTCCAGATGTGTACACCCAGGCTGCCCTTGGTTTGAAATACATGGAATAAGGGATGCTGCAGCATCAGGAATGCCCAGAAATAAGTGAGAGATTCCCTTGTCGATTCCTGTTGATTAGAACAGCCTGTCTCTGGAAGCAAGTGCACAAAACAAACCCCCTTCCTACAGAAGCTTTGGTTTCTCAATGTATTTTCCCTGTGTTCATGTAGTTGCTGCTCAGGGATCTATTTTTCTTGAAGGTATCCAAATATTTTTGGAGAGGAGTTTTGCTGCACCATAACTGCCTTGGAGTCCCTTGTTTTGCTGGCAGCTTTCAAGGTGCTTGTTGCTTGAATCAGTTATTCTGCAAACGCATGGGCTTTGCTGGAGGTGGATGCATGGTGGAAAAGTTTCTTGAGGTGTCCAGTGGTTCTGAGCTGTGATGGGAGTCAGTGCAGCATCTGTCAAGGACAGACCCCTGTCCCAGTTTTGGTCACAGCATTAACGCTCCAGGGGATGCTGAGCAGGCTGTGAGGAGATGTCTTGTTAGGACAGCCCAGAACTGGCTGTTTGGGTTTGGATGACACTGTTGGATGGAGCTGTTTGTGTGTTGTGGCTGCGTTGGGGCTGGAGCAAATGTTTGGGTGACTCCCATCAGCTTGAGCTCCTTGCAGCCAAGGATTCTCCCCCTTTCACTTCAAAAGTGAGGTTTGAACATATCTTTGCCCCTAAAATGTTCCAGCTTGAAAGAAACCACCAATCAAACAACAGTGAAAGAGCACAGGACTGATATTTATGACCAAGAGCAGCTCTTGCCAGACCTGTTAGATGTTTGTAGATCGCAGTGTATCAGGGTGGGCTCTCCTTCAACACCTGGCTGGGAGTTACCCGTGTTCCATCCCTGTGCTGTGCTGTTCTTGTAGTCAGCCTGTCTGCCAGGTGAGGAACAGCCAATTGTTATCTGCTGTGTCTGGCACTCTTCATCCATCCTGCTGCCACCTGAGCTTTTGTGTATCCTGGGTTCCCACTGTGAGGGCCTTTCTCAGCACAGTCATCTGGAGATGTAAAAATGTGGCTTTTCTGAAGCCTTTGGGCTTGTGGTGTGTTTTTGCCTGGAATTGCTGGGAAATAAGGACTCACTGAAAGCTGGGGGTTCTCCCAGTAGCCAAGAGTTGACCTTGTTACAGGGATTATCGAGATAGTTGTGGTAGCTGCTGCCAACCCTAAAATCCCAGTTTTTGTAGGATTCCAGGTGGAATTGGCTATTTGACTCTTCAGTGCTCCACTGTGAGCAAAACTCACATCTGGATGTGGAGGGGTCATGACAGGAGTCCTTCTCTCAGGGGGACTCGTGTGCTGTGGGAGCAAGGGGAGAGCACAGGTTCTTTGCCATCCTTCATGCTGAAAATGGAACTGGGGATATGGTGATAAAGGAGCACATACCTGCAATCATTCCATTTGTTATCCGTAATGTTCCATATTTCCATGATTTTATAGGATACTTAATGCCTGTCAGGGGATGGTAGCATGAGGCTTTGCTGCTGGATTATAAATGTAAATGGTGCTTCAAACATACCACATTCAACTGATTTTATGAATATGTTTTAGATATGGGCTTCACACAGGCTTCCTTTGGGAAACCTGCCTTTTCTGGCCACAACCAAATTTTGAGGAGCAAGTTGAGCTGACAAGGAACAAGTCATCCTGGAAGCAGAGAGTTTTCCAGTTGTATGGCGTGGAAAATTCAATCCTAATTCAAATAGGGTGCGCAGGAAGGTCCCTCTGCAGATTTTCACCCGTCTCTCACCATTTGCATGTGTTTTTCTGCACATCAGCGGGCTGGAACGAGGCTGCTGTTGGGTTGGAGCTGCTCTGAAAGGGTCTGTTTTAAATTTAGGGATTTACACGTAATAGTTCCAGCAACTTTTCCTTTGGAAAGAAACCTCGAGTCTTAACTTGGTGTCTCTGAGATTGGTAGCTTGGTGTGCTCAGCAATCAGGAGCAGCAAGAGAAGTGAAACATCTTGATTTCTGCCTGCTGTATTCCCAGAAAAGCTGTCTTGTGCATTGTAGTGTCCCTATCCTGGTGTGTCACACTGGATCCTTAATCCTTCCTTTTTCAGTGGCACACTCTGAATGTCCCTATGACGTGGAGCTCATGTTGAGGAGCCATTAACTGAATTCCACATGCCCATCCAGCCCTCCTTCTGTGTTCCTGAGCAAGGATTTAGCCTGGTTTGTCTGTCCTGAAAGTCATCACCTCCCCACAGCAGCGTGTGGAGAGCCTTGTAGTTTTCATGTTTGACCTTTGCGCCAGGGTTTTACGGCAGGTGATGGAGTGTTTGGGCAAACCTTTTCCAGTCTTGCTGGGATCCTGTGCCCTGCATCTGGTGGTGCTGTTTCAGGCAGGCACAGGCAGAAGGAGGTTTGCTAGGAACTTACGTGAGAAAATGAGCTGTCACCTCATGCTATGAAGCTGCTACATGAAGGCCATATCACTTGGAGATAGCATTCCATAGGGTATATGGAACATGTTCCATAGGTATGTTGGGACTTCATTGTTTCATTGTCTTCCAGCCTTCCCAGGTGGCAGCAGTGGTGCCACTGGTAGGAGATGCCCTGGGAAAGTGCAGGTAAGCTCAGGTGTTACAGTCAAGGGGTATTTTCAGGCAGTAAAGACTTGTTTTGTTTTAGAGGAATGCTCTTGAAATAATGGGCTCCAGATGTTTATTTCAGTTGCCTCTCACCTGTTGACTGCTTTGTGCTACTCCTCCTCTTCTGAATGAGCTTGTGACCTTGCTCCGTTCATTTGAGAGCAAGGACCAGCAAGGATTTGAGTCCATGGTCTCTCATGGCTTGTACAGATGTGACCTCTTGAATACATATTGGACCTCTTTTGATCCAGGCTGCTGCAGTTTGCATTTTTCTTTAAAGTCTGGTTTTGTGGGTGGTGTAAAGATGCTTGTCCTGATCACAGTGAATGCATGAAATGAATAAGCCTGTTTCTGAAGGCAAGATAACTTACTCAGGTGTGGCCTTCATCACTCCAAAATAAGTGTTTGAACAGGTTCTGCCAGGAGTAGATTGAACCTCACTCAGGTGTCTTGTCCATTTAGGCTGGATATCAGGCAAAGGTTCTTCCCCCAGAGGGTGGTGGGCACTGAACAGGCTCCCGCGGGCAGTGGGCACAGCACCAAGGCTGCCAGAGCTCCAAAAGTGTTTGGATAACACTCTCAGACACATGGTGGGATTATTGAGGTGTCCTGTGCAGGGCCAGGAGTTGGACTCAGTGATCGTTGTGGGTCCCTTCCAACTCAGGACATTCTGTAAGTCAGTGATCTCTGCAAGCTGAGCTCTGTCTGGAGGATCATCCACTCCATCTAAAGTCTTTACAAAGTTGTTGCTTGTGGTGTGTTTGGAGGAGGTTTTGCTGCTCCGCCTTCTGAAGCTCTAACAAGTTCCTCCTTTTTTCCTCCAGTGCTGGTTTAAGAAAACCAGGAACTCAGTGCAAGGAAAGACAGAGGTGTGCCCAGCTGCTTGCTTTTCCACAGGCAGTGCTGGAGTCTCCTCTAGGGGTCTGGCTCGATTAGCATGGAATCCCTAAGAACAGTCTGAGTATTGTATTCTCAGTGCTCTGATAGCAGTGAGCAATGGAGCACCTTCTCGGGTAGCTGTTTTGAGGCCACAGGACTGTGGGTTCCATCGTTTCAGTGCCATGTGTCACTGATTTCCTCACCTGGATGGGACACTGCTTGTTAAACCCTGGCTTCGTTCCCTTTGGGTTGCTGGCCCTTGTCAAGGCTGGCCTCTGCAATTGGCTGTTGCACTTATGTAAATGATTCCTGGCCAGGCAAGAGCTTATTTTCTTGCTATGTTTGATTGTGACTTAGAAACTGGCAGTGGTGGCAAATGCACTGTGGGGTTTTGTTCAGTTCCAATTCTTACTAACAAAAACTAATGGCTGCCCTGCCTCAACTGACATCTACCTGTGTCTGCCAGGGTGATTTTGCTTCTTCATTGTCCAAAGGGATCTCTGGTTCCTACCTCAATCAGACGATCAACTTGTCTCTACTACCCCTTGCCACCCTTCTGCCCTTGGGACATTCCCATCACTTTTCTTTTTCTGTACTGGAGCCAAATCCTTCAGGAAGTCCCTGTGTGTTCAGGTATATAGGGATATGACTGAGGCCTCACTCTTTGGTGCAGAGCATGATATACTGTGGCAGCCAGTGTGTCCCCAGTGCTGTTCTGGGGCAGATGTGCAGACAGCTGTGGGGCTGGAGCCTTTGCAGACAGGGCTGCGGCAGCTCCTATGGCCCACACTGAGCTCTCATGGGGCTCTGTGTGTGCAGGACTCTTATATTCTGCAGAGGAGCATTCCAGCTTGGTTCCTCGTGCTGGAGATGTGTTGAGGTTGTCAACCTCATTTTGCAGTGCTGTGTGAGTCGAGGGTTTGAGGTGCTGCTCTTTTCGGTTTATTTTGGATAAACCACAGAAACAAGGCTTATTGTGTTAAGCCCAGTGTTCTTCTGCCTTGCACACAGCTTTTAACCTAAAAGTTCTTGAGCTGGAGCCATCGGGACCCCTTTAGGCTGCTGTCATTTAATCAGCTTAAAGAGATGAATGTGGACAAAGCCACAGGCCACCAAACTGCTCAGCAAAGCCTGTAGGGTCTCCCTGAGTAAGAGCATGTCTCAGATCAGGGATCTGGAGTTCCTTGTGGTGGACCACCTCAGGTTATATATAAAAAGCTTGCTGTGGTCTGGTTCTCATTGTTTGCTGGAAGGAGGATTGTAATTTCAGCCTTCCTAAAGTCGCTCCCTAAGGCTTTTCTGATCCTTATCCTGCAGTTCCTGCAGTGGTCCGGGTTCTCCATGGCTTCACTTGTAGAGATGAGGATTCATGAGTTAGAAATGGTGAGAAAATCTACGTTGAGCTTTGTCACTGTCTCCTCCTTTGGTCGTTCCTAATTTTAAATTAAGTGGGGGTAATCTGTCTCCGTGTTGCAGGCAGTGTTGCAGAACTATAAGCAAAAGCCTCGATCTCTTCCAGTCTGGGCAGTCACTGGGCAGTGATCAGGTCTGTTTTCAGTTACTTGTCCTAACCTTCCTGGTTTCTTGTGTATCTATATCAATATGTGTATGTGCACTTTAGGATCCACGGAGCAGGAGTTGAGCTGGACACCAGGAGAAATAGAGGAGGTGCGTAAAAAAAAAAAAAACAACAACAAAAAAAAAAACAGATCTTAGAGATGAGAATAACTTGGTGGGAGAAAGATTAAGGGCTAAAAAATGTCCAGGTTTCCTGAAGTCTGAGCAATTATTTAGGTCTTACCAGAGTCTCTGAAGAAGAAGAGTCTGTGGGCTTCCATGGAACAAGGCTGACCTGTGGTATTTGGAGGGAACATCGCAAAAACTAGTAAGCACTGCTTGTTGGAGACACTGGGGAGAACCTCTAAGAAGAAAGAGCTATCAGGAATCTCAATTCTCCAGCAAACAGTACCAGGGGGGCACCAGCGCTTGTCCACAGCTCTGGAAAGCCCTGAATTTGGAATTATCTCCCTCAAATTTTAGATTATCTGCTGCCAGGAGTAGAGATAACAGCCAGGTGAGCATCTAGGCAGTATCCCCAAAAGCACTCTTGATTTATAAGAGTAATGAGCAGTGACACTGTTGCTCATTTATTTTTGTCCCCCTTTCTGCTTTGCTCCCTTTAGATTTTCTCCTAGTTTCCATTGACTTGCTGCTAAATTATTTTCATAGTAAAATAAGCCAGTTTGCAGCCTGACTGAAATAATTAATTACTGCTAGGCTACAACCCAGTGTGAGATCCTCCATAACCCCAGTGGTGGGGAGAGATGTTGGAAGCATATCCTGAAAATAGAGTGTGAAAATACAGTGGCTGTGGGTGTCGGGTGTCCCCAGAGGGCTTGGCCAAGAGTAAGGATGTTTTGGAGACAGTTTGTTTCGCTTAAAGGCTGCTAATAAATGCAGCTAGAAGCTCTAAATCTGTGCTTAATTCTGATGGATAATAGCCAGGGCAGATGCAAGAACTAGGATTTGGGAAATACATTTTTTAAAAAATCTGACTTGGGTGGATTTTGGAAAGAGTCTGTGAGTGAAACGAGTTTGCTCTTATTGCTTGGGCAATTTGAGATATCACTTGGTGAGATTTGAGCTGAAAGGAGAGAAATTGGAGTGAGGAAACTGAATTTTAACAAGCAAATGTATCTACCCTGAGCCTGAGGGAACCTGCTTTGTAGCCAGTGGATGCTGACAGGTTTCTTAGCTGGGTTCTGGTTCCAGGTTGCTGTTGCTGGTTGTTTTCCACCCAACTCAGAAAGAGAAGCTTAAAATGTGCTGGTGTTCATCCAAGGAGGATCTGTCTGTTTATCCTGAGGTAGCAAAGGCATAAGTGGGAAGGGTTCCACACTGAACCACTGTAAACCACTGGTGCCTGTTGCTGCCTGTGTGTTTATATGGGTTGCTTTTTATTTTGTGTTAATTTTGTGTGTTTTTGTTTAAAACAGCAGGGTAATACTGACTTGTTGCTTAGCAGTTTTGCTTCTACTCACAGGGCTCTGAATCTCAGGAGGAAACTGTTTAGAAATGTATCTCTTTCCTGCTGATGCTGTTAAACCAGCATATGAGGAGCATTCGGTAGGTTCCAGCTTTCTGGAGTCATAAAACTTCCTTTTTGGGGAATAAAACAAGTGCTTTTTGCAGTGATGTGTGTATTATAGTCCTCCTCCAGAAAACAAGGCAACAGTACTAGCTCTTACCAAATTAATGCTTCTCTTGAATTCTAGAGGCAGCTTTGCCTTTCAGGTTAGAACTTCAGCAATCTAATAAATTTAATTTTAAAAAATTAGTGTTTTCTGGCACTTTACCAATCCAAAAACCATCAAGTTCCATCAAACCTGGGGAACATCACTGCCTTTCAAAAGTAGAGTGGTGGTAGAGTTGAAACCACATTAAGAGTTGTGTATAAAGCTTTAGCTTTTTAACCCCCAAATAGCTGTATGTTACTCTGGATTAGGGGGGAAAGGTGGATGGAACCGGAGGCTTATACAGCAGCGATGAAGTGGCTCTGTCCTTGGTGTGGGATCTCAATGGGAGCACAAAAAGTAGAGGAGACTTTTGAATCTGTGTGGGAGGTTTGGTCCCAGCACTGTTTGAGAGGTGGCTCGGACCAAGCCATCTCAATGCTGTTTCTTACTTAATGCTTGACATCGAAGTCTGGGAATTGGGAGCATTATTGATTTGACCTCTTTTAAATTTCAGCAGCTTCACAAGAGACAGAGTGAGTTAGTAAGGAATGCAAAAATGTGTAAGTAATATATATTTTTCTAGCTGAATAGCTTAGGCATATCCATTTTGTACCTTGTGTCTTCTTACCAGAGTAAGGAAGGTTGGACTGTCTTTGCTTTGGGGCAAATCTTTCTCTTTTCCTTTCTCTCTCCTCCCCTCTTCTGCCTCTCCAAGCTGTGGGCACACCAGCTTTGCTTTCTCCTTTTTATAGTAGGTGTGCATTTTCCTGGCTGGTTGGTGTCTCTGACTGGGGGGCTCTTGGCATTTTTGTTTGATTTACTTTTTTCCTTGCGTCCATAGCACAATTGGGATTTGTTTTTTTGGGTTTTTTTTCAAGTGGGAAAGAGAATAAATCAACCAAGTTAAATCCAAGGAACTGTAACTGCTGCACAACTTGTCCTCTGTTGTAGTAACATTAACGCTAAGCGGGAACGTCAAATACATACGATGCTTCCTGATGGGTGTAGATTAACTCAGGAGCATTGCTCATGAGCGTGGGTCAAATATGACCAGCAGAAATAACCCCCAAGCCCTTGAACTCTGCTTGGCAGCCATGTGACTGTCTGCAGCTGCCTATGTGGTCATCCAGCCCAGCACCCTGTGACTAACCTGCTCTTCTTTGTCTCAGACCCTTCGCAGGTGCTACAGCCGTGTGAAGGAGCATGGTGTTGGGAAGAGGAAAAGCAGCTACACATTTGAGCAGCTGGAGCAGGTGTTTGGGCAGGGAGGATGGGACTCTCAGCCCTGCCAGCCCGTCCTCATCAACAGCAGTGGCTTGTACCAGGAGCTGGAGTCGGATGGCAGCACAATGGAGGAGTACTCCCAGGAGGACTGGGGAAACCACAGTCAGGATCTTCACTGCTACCAGACTGGCGAACAGGAATTGGGTAAGAAATCCCATCTTGTCACACCTCCATCCTTGGATTTTAGCTGTGCTCATGCCTGTCTCACACATACATATCTCAGTGCCAACTTTCATCTTTTGGACATAGTGTCCTCAAGATGCTAAACACATCCTTAGAGAGGAAAGGGACAGAAATCCCTCGGTCAGTCAAAAGCAACCCATGGCTCTTGAAGTATTTTAGAATCAGGATTGGAGTTTGAAGAGCCTGGCAGAAGGAAAGAAGGGCTGTGTGACCAGAAACAGTGGAGGAGGTGACACCTTCCCTGTCTCTCCTTTCACTCTCAGTTTTACTTCCCCTCATGGGGTTCAGGGTGTATTTTCCCTTTCAGTGGTACCTGTGTGTTACCATTCAAACACCATCTGCTTAAATTGTGAATAGGACTTCAACCTGCTGCTAGTGACACCAACAACTATAGAAAAACTTTCCTCCTTCCTCTATATCCTGCTATATTGGAATTAAACATGTAAATATGCTTATATCCATGTGTGTGGCCTTTTTTAAATACAAAAATAGCAAGCAAGCTCGCACTTGAGGATTGAGACCTAAACCCAACTTCTCCACATGCTTTTCTTGCCTGAATGATTGCTGTTTCTGTGTAACAATCAATGTATTAATTAGTTTGAAGGTGTAGTTGTTGCTTGTGGGTTATTGAACTTTGTTAGACAGAGCAAGTTACCACATTTTCGGTTGAAAATGCAGACCAATCTGAGTAGTTCTGGGAAGGAGTGGCTTTCTTTAGGTATCTTTCTCTTTCTTAAGCCACTGCTCTTGGGGGTGTGTATTCCTCCCTTGCCTGAGCAGAGGGCTTGTTTTCACAGTGGAAACTTTAAGTTGATCAAATCCAATGGAGATGCAAGTAAAAAAGGTGAATTGCATAAAGGCTTTTTTCCCCCGGTTTTAGGATGAGAGGGAGAGGAGACACAGTCAGGTATCTGTTCACATTTGTGTTTGGGGGACTGGTGAGTCAGGATGCTTTGAAAGAGCCTTAAATCGCAGTTTAATGTCAAAATTTTCAAGTTGGCTGTTGACTGCATTCTGGTTCCTCCGACTTCTTCCCTGGGGGATTTAAAAGTCAGAAATATGTGGGAGAGAAACAGTGGGGAGAAAAAAAGTTACAAAACGTATGTAAATTGTCGCTGATTCTGTCTGGTTTGGCTTGTTTTGGTGAGTCAAGCTGGGATCTCCTGGTTTGTCACCATTTTCGGGGATGCTTGCCTGTGCTGGCGCTGACGATGTCCTTCATGCTCAGAAGTTGTGAGCAAAGCACTTGGCACACAGCATCTCAATGGAACACAGATGCAGTTCTGCTGCTGCTTGTCTTCAACTGCACTGTTGGAAGCAGAATTGCCTTTTTTCTCTCTTTTTCCTATTGTGCTGGTTTAAAGGTAAACTGGCAGAAGAAATGGACCCACCACAAGAGAGATTATAAGTCAGAGTTACAATTTAATGAAAGATATTACAATAAATACACTGACACAAAGAGAAAACTGCTTTCAACTCATCAAAACCCAGCAGTATAACCCAGTGTCCCGGGGCACAAGCCCAAAGGGGTTTGTTAGCCCTTGTGCTGAGACCCACATGGTTCCCCTGAGTCCAAAGCAAAAGGAAGTGAAGAACCTGTTGGTGCAGATGATGGCTGTGGTCTGGTCAGGAGTAATGCTCGTAGTCTGTTCGAGAGTGATGGTTTCCTTCTGTCGAGGTCCTGCTGCTCCTCTGGATCCGACAAGTCATACTCGAGGTCTTTTGAGCCACGTTTATGTACCCTCAGGGAGCACCCAGTCCCTCCCCCAGGGTGGGGACTCACACAATGTGAGTCGTGGGGTATTGGTGAACCGTTGATGGCCCATTAGCAGCCACCCCCCCTCAGGCTGGGTGTGAAGGTGCTAACGACTCCCTGGGCAGCTGCTGCAAATGGGTTGGGAAATGAATATAGGGGAGTAGAATACGTAGCTTTGATCACCCCCACAGAGTGATAACTCGTCCCTCCTGCTGAACTAGGATACCTATTTTTTTCCCTATTTTTTTCCTTTTAATTTTTAAACAATGCCGTTTGTAATTCAATGGATTTGTGATTTAACAGCAGGGGTAGAAACCTTGTCCTTGAAAGGTTTTGCACTTGCAGAAAAAGATTCAGATATTAACTGTCTGCATCTCTTCCAAGTTAAAGAAAAAAACAAGTCAGTTACAGAGGATTTAGGAACTGGAACTGTCTCGTACGGAACTCAAGCAGACTTGCCTGGCTTAGGAAGTAACTCAAATTTATTTTTTTATTTAATTTCAGCCTATTTAAAAAAAAAGCCCAAAGAACATTATTTTAAATATAATCACGTGTTGGAATTTTACCTTTCAGATGAAATGCCTACCACAAAAAGAACATTAAAGATAAAACAGGAATCTTCAGAAGACACGCAGTAAGTAATTTATGAATGTTTTACTCTGGAATGTATTTCCCTGGGGATGTTGTGCAGGAGGGGAGGATATTTGAAACTTCTGATTATAATTATAAATACATTGTGCAAGACTATTCATACAGTTGAATCTGCTTTATCCATTATTCCCATTACCTCAGAACAGCGGAAAAGCTGCACAACTCTTTCTTCTTGGCTTCACCATTCAGCAAAGGAAACAAGACTTACTACATGGATGCAAGGACTTAAACCATGGATAAAATCCACAAGAAAAGCTCCCTTCCTTGGTGGGAGGGCATGCCAGAGCTTGGGAGTCTTTTATTTTAATTTTTATAATTTTCCAGACCTTATTTGTAACCTTTTGGCTGGGTTTAATCTAACAAACACTGGAGTATTTTGAATGCTTTGAGCATGCAAATCTCCCTCTCCTTGCCAACAATAACACAAAGCATTCCCAAAAATGAAAGGAATTGTGCAGTATTTACTCTATCCAGGGCTACTTTCTGCCAATCTTTAGGATTGTAAAACCCCCTATGTACTTGTGGATCCATCTGCGGTGGGAGTGAGCCACAGCAACCAGCCTTGCAGACTCTTTGGGGTGGGTTCCACATGTGAACTCCCCCACCAGTGGCTTGTAGTGTCACCTGAAGACAGTCTGGGGTTTTCCATGGTGTCAAATGAGCTCCTGTAGCGTAGGAGGTCTCCTGTACTGGGAACAGCAACAGAGTGTCCCTGGTGAGTCATACAAGAGAGGCTTTGTACTGTAACTCGATGAAAAAACTCCCCTAAAACCTAAAGAAGCCACATTAAAATATGAACAGAAATTAAATAATTTAAAAATAAAATAATAAAAATAATTAACAAGTTTCCAGTGCTGTAACTGTGTCAAACTTCTCATTTCAGGTGGATTTTCATGTACCTAAAGGTGACTTTTTTCTTCACATGGAGCAAATTCTGTTTAGCAACTCAGGGACAACCTGGAGAAAAATAACTTTTTCAGTATAAATGTTGTTATTGCCTCTTTGAACAGTTTCTTTGTTCTGTTCTGGAATAATTTTACTTTTAGGGAACTGCATATCCTGAATAATAATCCTGAATTTTGTGAGATGAAAGCTTGGATTACATGAACCTTCCCTTCCAAGTTCTGATGTGTACATAGACAGCTGGATTAGATTTTGGTAAATTAGACCTTTTGGAGTTTTATGATCATTTTCCCCCCAAAATTCCTCTAAAACGCACTGGAGTCTCTGAACTCCGGGGCATTTTGTGGAGCGTGACAGCGATAAGCCTGTCTTATGTGCTCAGTGGAAACACAAAGCATCTCCCAACACATGGATTTGCTGAAAGCTGGTTTTCCTCTTTTCTGTGAGAGGAAGAAACTTCTAGGCTCTGATTTAGTAGGCTAAAAGCAGTCAGGAGTAGCAGGGCTGATACAAAGATAAGCCAGGTATTTAATGTTATCTTCAAAAAACAGGTTTGCATCTAAAAGCCACAGGAGATAAATAGGTGCCAAACTTTTTACCTCTTTGTGCAGCATTTTAAAATGCAGATAATATAGTTCGAAGTTGGGACGCTTTGGTTCATCTGCAGTCTTGGTCAAGTGCAGATTTTCATCAAGAAATAATCTCCATAAAATTGTTCAAATTGTCTGCTGAACCTTGTGCTGTTCTTTTGGACATGGAGAATCAGAATCCCAGAATGATTTGACTGGGAAGGGACCTTAAAAGATCATCCCATTCCACACCCTGCCATGGGCAGGGACACTTTCCACTAGCCCAGGCTGCTCCAAGCCCCATCCAGTCTGGCCTTGGACACTTCTAGGGATGGGGTAGCTTCTGGACAATGTATGTCAGAGCCTCAGCACCCTCACAGGGAATAATTTCTTTCCAGTATCCCATCTGCATAGAGCTGGAGAGGGACTTTGGACAAGAGCTTGGAGGGACAGGGCATAGGGCAGTGGCTTCCCACTACCAGAGGGCAGGGTTAGATGGGATATTGGAAAGAAATTCATCCCTGTGAGGGTAGGCAGGCCCTGGCACAAGTTGCCCAGAGAAGCTGTTGCTGCCCATCCCTGAAATTGTTCAAGGGGGGCTTGGAGTAGCCTGGTCTAGTGGAAGGTGTCCCTACCTATAGCTGGGAGTTGGAAGGAGATGAGCTTTAAGGTCCCTTTCAGCCCAAACTGTTCTATGAGTCTGTGACATACAAGGACTTCCCATCTTTCCCATGTCATCTTATTTTTGGCGCCGTAGGAAGTAAAGGGCAACAGGTAACCCGTGTCTACATCCTGTGCTCCACCAAGATGTGCCTTTCCTGCATTAACTCTACTGATGTCTTCTCTTGGCACCCTGCTGCCTCCAAATAAATTGTTTTGAAAAATGAAGTGCTACTTTGAGACTCTCCTGCTCTTCCTAGTTGATTTGAGGAGCAGTTTGGTTCACTGCAGGCATTGGGAAGATGAACTAGAAAAAGCTCATGGAACTTTACTGAAAGCAGCTGTTTTGACCCCTTTGAAGTCTGCTTCGTTTGGAAACAGCACCTTAGAACAAACTTGCTCTGACTCTTGTCTCCAGTCTTTCCTCATTTGAATTGCAGAAGCTTCCAAGGAGGAAGAAACTCAGATTCCAGACTCCAACAGGGAGGTTGTGGTTTGAGGACAGGGGAAAATCCAGCTCTAGGGCACCTTCTGCAGCTGGGAAGTGAGATTGTCCTAAGATACACAACAGGGTAAACCCTCTGGTCAGCTCCCATTTTTATCTTGAAAAACGAATAATATTTGCAATATAAATAAAACAAATTCATAAATGCATATTAAATGAGTTACTTTAAATAGTTCAATGACTGACAATTAAATGTTAATTAATTTTAAATCAATCAATCAATCTAACATAGTGCATATGATACCTCTGCTTGGCCAAGTCTTGGAGGTCTTGGATAGAGCCTGGGAATGCAAAGCTCAGCTGAGCCATCCGGTCCCAGCATAAGCTATAACTGAAAGGCAAAACTCCTTAAAATTCCTCTTTCCTATTTTCCTCTGTGCTGGAAGTGGTGAGTTCCTTGTGGAAAGCCCTTCTTTCCCATGCATGTCTCTGCTGCCAGAGATCCCCTCTCATGGTAAGATTCTTGTTCCCCACAGGAGCAGTCAGAGTGACTAATGCTCCAGCTCTGGATTGTGCTGAGCTAAACTGAACAGAGTATTTATAGCACAATTAATAAAGGTGGGGGCTTTGCTTTTGGTTCCTTGTTCTGTTCCTCCGCTGTTGAATGAAAACCTGCCTACGCC
Organism: Campylorhamphus procurvoides; assembly: GCA_013396655.1. NCBI lineage: Eukaryota > Metazoa > Chordata > Aves > Passeriformes > Dendrocolaptidae > Campylorhamphus > Campylorhamphus procurvoides. The sequence goes on along the minus strand of WBMV01002860.1, from coordinate 44,732 downwards.
TCGCTCTCCTGTCTCTACCTGGCCTGGGAGTCTGTGTTTAACTGGAGCTGAGTTGCCATCAGGAATCAAGCACATGTGTGCCAGTGGTGAGACACTGCTCTGTGCTCCAGCACTGCCCTATCCCCTTGTCTGTTCTGTCCTCTTAGGCCTGGAAGATGAACTTGCACTTCCAAAAGCCTCAAAAAGACATTTTCTAAGGGTGTTAAAGCACCAGAGAGGCTTCAAATCAGTATTGCCACATTGTTTGTGTGTAAATGGAAGTGGATTTGGGATAAACACGTGTTCTCCTTGCCTGAGGTTTCTGTCTGTTGCTGCCAGGCAGTGGAACTGACTCCTCAGGAATAACTTGCAGTAAGAAACAAAAGTTTGGTGATAATGGAACAGGCATTTTTAAGAACCCCTGGCCCAGACATGGCTCTGGTTGTCCAGCCTGTCCCTCCTTGGTGCTCTAAAAACTCAGTTTTGTGCCAGTCATGGCACAGATGCTCTTCTCAAAATGCTTTTTAAGGTCTATACAGGGATCTTCTGGCATGGTTGGTGCTGCAAGATAGTTGAAGTGGTGATGGATATGGTCCCTGTATTGCTGTGAGGAGGGAGCGATCCCAAACTGGATGCTCAGACCTGCCCTGGGGGGCTTGAACACCCTATCTGAGTTTTGCAGAGCTAGTGTGCATCAACCCTCACATGTAAAACCAGAGCTCTGTGTCCTGAGCCTGGTGCCTTCGGCTTGCTCGGGAGGCACTTTATCACCTGGAGGAAAGCCAGCAGTCGGGGAATCTTCCCAGAACCACGTGCATTGTAGTTACACCTGTAAAAGCAGATTTTTGGGAATGAAAGGCTGTGAGGGTCATCTCCAGCACTGTAGGGAGACTGTGCAGCTCCCAAACATTTTTCTTTGAACCCTCATATCCATTAAAGTGGAAAAGACCTGCTTCACAGTGGGGATCTACTGAGCAGGAATGCAGCTGCTGAAGTCAACCTCACTTGTGGGATGTCATGCAAGTGGCTTGGAGGTCTTTATGTCCCTCACCAATCTGACTCTGGACTCTGTAGGGAAGCTGTAGGAAAAGGCTAGTTTTAGGGATCTTGAGGAACCCCTAGAGGGGAGGGAAGTTTGTGCCCTGCAGAAGAAAATCAGTGTTTCTTGGTACCGTTTGTACTCCTGGTGGGATTTGGGAAGAGAAAAAGTTCTCTTGGGAATATGGTGACCACCCCTCCACTTCAGGTTTCCAGATGTGGCACAATGGATAAAAGGAAGGAGAGTTGCATGGAATAAGCTTTTACATCCTGTTTGTTAGACCAAGAGAGGCTTCTGTGATAGCAAACCAGTTGCATTATCTTCCTACATCTTTGATTAGATGACAATAACTCCTCAAATTAGGAGTCCTCCCTACCAGCTAATTAATGGTCTCATTCATCGTGGAGGAGACGGCTCCAGCTAACCACAGGTGTACATGGATGCTCTCTCCTGATGTCAGCCACTCCGTGGAACCTTGCTACTGAGAGTGAAAATAGCTCTTTGGGAGCATGGGGATTTCTTTATTGGCTATCGAGAGGAATTCCCATTGTTCATCCCGCAGGATCCAGAATGTGTGCAGATGCATCTTCTGCTCTAAGGGATCAGTCATGTGAGCCATACTTCCACCCCAGCACTGGGACTGAGCCCTTTGGCGCAGCTTTATTGTTCCATTTGGGTTTTTACAATTAATAGTCCTGTTGCAGGCATTAGTTTTGGGATAACAATGAGGTGGAAGCCTTTTGAGTGGCAGTCACAAGTTTGGGATGCAGCACATGGACCACCCATGGCTCTCAAGGATGATCCAGTAATTGAGTGTGGTTTTATTCAGCAGCACCAGACATGTTTCCTTGGAGTTGCTTTGATACAGGGAGGAGTTTGGGTTGGGTTTGATTTGATTTTGCCAAGATTAATTTAAGAAAATTCCCAAACCCCATCATGGGGTTGTTTTAGTCCATAAACTTCCCCAGCAATATTTATGGTAAAAATCAGCTGAGAAAGCTGATTGGGATTAATTTCTGAAGGTCAGTGTTCTTGCCTGGATGGTTTTTCAGCTCTGATGCCTTTATCCTTCTCTCCCTCTTTAACTTCCAGGAAGCGTGACGTCATGCAGAACATTATGCAAATCCTGGAGTCGGTCCAGTTGAAGTGGGAACTGTTTCAGAGCTGGACGGACTTCTCCAGGCTCCATCTTTCTAACAAACTGGCCATTTTTGGCATCGGGTACAACACCCGCTGGAAGGAGGATATCCGTTACCACTATGCGGAGATCAGCTCCCAGGTCCCCCTCGGCAAGCGGCTCCGGGAATATTTCAACTCAGAAAAACCGGAGGGTCGGGTGATCATGACTCGAGTGCAGAAAATGAACTGGAAAAATGTTTATTACAAATTCCTGGAGATCACCATCAGCGAAGCCAGATGCTTGGAGCTGCACATGGAGATTGACTGGATTCCCATTGCTCACTCCAAACCCACCGGGGGGAATGTGGTGCAGTATTTATTACCAGGAGGGATCCCTAAAAGCCCTGGCCTGTATGCCATTGGATATGAGGAGTGCCATGAGAAACCCCCATCCCCGCTGGCCGAGCACCGGGCACCCGACCCCAGCAATGAGACTCCAGGGGAGCTGGAGGTCCCCTCACCACAGGCCTCCCTCCGGGTGGATATGGAATCCGCCCGGATTATCTATTGTTATCTTGGCATTGCCGAGGTCCGGACTCTCCAGCAGTGCCTGTTTTTACACTTCCAGGCAAACACCAAAACCTTCAGCAAAGATTGGGTTGGGATCAATGCCTTTTTATCTCAGAACTGTGTCGTAGAGCCCGGTGTCTCACCCAAATCCATCTACATCAAATTTGTGGAAGTGGAGAGGGATTTTCTGTCTGCCGGCTCTTTGGTAGAGTGCCTGGAAAAAGCCATTGGGTACCCCTTAAAATTTAACAACTGAGTGTCGTCCTTCATAAGGATCAGGGCTTTCTGCCCTGTTTTCCATCTCACTCGGATCCTGTCCGTTCACAGCCAGGCACATTGGACTTTTCCGCCTGGAAGCGCGTTTTGGGGTGCGCAGAGGCTGGTGCGGTGCTTCCCACGCGCTGGGCCCGGCTCCCTCGTCGGACTGGCCGGTTTCCCACTGGAGCGGCGCAGCGAGGAGGAGCCCCTGGCCCGTGAGACGACTGTCGGTACATTCCACATGGGACAAGCTCGTACACATGGCATTTTCATACAAAAACTGGGGGTTTGGTCTTTCCTTTGTTCCACAGTGTCTCATTTGAACGCATCTGTCTCTAAGTGTTATTCTGGATCTGAATCAATAAGCAATAGATAACGGCGAGGGAAACCCCAACTCCTGGCGTGGGGACTGTTTTTCAAAGCCACCCTTAGATATCTTGTATATAATTTAGAACTTCACTTTTTTCACCATTGAGTGTTCTCCTCTCTCCAAACAGTGTTGCCTGCAAAGACTTTGGGTTCCGTGATGTATTCCACTTCCTTAGTAGCGTTGCCATATCTGCTTTTATTTTATTTTATCTTTTTAACATAAAAATAATTCCTGGCCTTTTTATTTTTCTCTGTATTTTTTTATTTTATTTTTCTCCTTGTTTTTCTCTTTTTTTCTCTTTTTTTTTTTCCCCGGTTTTTCTCTTATTTTTCCCTTATTTCTCTTCTTTCTCATAATTTTTCTTATTTCTTTATTGGTCCTCTTTTTTTTTTTGTTTGATTTTTTTAAAATTTATTTTTCATTTTCCTTTGCTTTTCATTTTGGTTTTGTATTATTTTTATTTTCTCTTCTTTCCCTTATTTTCCTTTCTTTTTTTCTTTCTTTTTCTCCTTTTGATTTCCTTTTTTTATTGAGTTCTGTAACTCTTTGTGAGAATAACCTGGCAGCTGGGAAAACATGATGATTATTTTTATTATTTGTTTTGTTGTCGACCNGCAGCGTGTTCCTGGTCCAGCCCCGCGCGGAGCCGCCGGGGCCAGTGGGTTTTATTTCCTGGAGCTCATCCATCGGTGACGTTGTGACATACGATGAATGTGTCGGTCCTAATAAAATCAAGCAAACACATATGGGCTTCCACACATCCTTCTCCTCCACCAAGGGGGAATTTGGGAAAGTGCTTAGCTCTTGCCTGTGGATATTCCTGTGAGGGCTTCATTCCTGCAATTGTTGTTGCAGGAGGTGTTTATTTATTTTACATGGGGTGAGTGCCACCAGAGCTGGTTCCTTCCCTGCAGAGATGCTCAAAATCCTTAAAAAAGTGAGGTTCACTGCCTGGCTTGAAGTTGACATGACCTTCAGATGTGGCTGAGTTCTGAGATGGAGTGAGGAAGAGGAAGAGGTTACCCACCCTCCCCCCTCCCAGTCCTCAAAATAGAAGGAATTGCCCCCGACTATGGTGAGTCGCTCCAAAGAGCCACTGCCCAGCTGAAAGCGTTGGAGTAGAAGGTGAGAATGCCAGCAGGGAGAGGTGGGATCCCACTGGGATCAAGCCAGGTCGATCCCCGAAAGCCTCCTTGCTCCCCAGATCCCACAATCCCAGCAGCCAGGCTGGATTTACGGAGGGAGGCGAGGGCGAGAAGGGATTAATTCCACCCCCACTGCCTCCTCCTTCACTGGTGTCTAATCTCCACTGGGGCTTCGAGATCTGACCCTGCTCGGATCGAGGACCAGGATAACCTTGGCTGAGCCACGGAGAATTCATGCTGGGGCTCCTGAAAACCAGGAAGTCAAAATGGCCCTTTTTTTCTTTGGTATTTTATGTATTTTTCAGGATCGATGTGCTTATCCGAAGGGTGATGGTGGGATGAGGATGAGGGATGCAGGATGGGATTCTCCACCCAGCCGGTGTGGGAGGGATGGGGAGGGTTTGGAGGTCCTTGTGCCCCTCTGGGGTGGTGACACTGGGGTGCCACGTTGCATCCCCCCCTTAGCCCTAATATCGTTAATAATAACCCATATAATAATTAATCAGTGCAAATTTTGTATTCGCGGCTGGAGAAGGGTCGGAGCCCGGGGAGGGGTGGGCTGCGGGGAGTGGGCTGGACGCCAGGGGGGCGGATTGTCACCGCCTGTGATGGGACACCCCCATGGGGTGGGGTGGGGACACGGCCCGCCCCCTCGGCTNGCTGCGGCGGGCGGCGCTGGCGCTGGCGGCGCTGCTGGGTGAGCACCGGGGGCACCGGGGGCACCGTGCGGGGCACCGGGCGGCGGCAGAGGGACCCCCGGGGGGCGTCCGACACGATGCGGGAGGAGCGGGGGACACCGGGCAGGGCGCCGGAAAGCTTTCGGGGTGCGCGGGGCAGGACCGGGGCGTACCGGGGATGCACCGGGCAAGACGCACGGCACCCGGGAGGCACCGGGCAGGGCTCGGAAGCGCCGGGGATGCACTCGGCAAGGACAGGGGAAGCGGTGGCATTGCACAGGACGCGGGGAAGAGCGGCGGGGGCGGGGCAGGGCCCGGTGGTACCGGGGAGAGCACCCGGCAGGACTCAGGAGGTGCGGGATGCACAGGGAAGGACAAGGGAGAGCTCTTGGGGGTCACCGGGCAGGACCGGGGGTACCGCGGGGGTCACCGGGGCAGGGTGTGGAGCAGCTGAGGGCGTCCAGCAAGACACACGGGAACAGGGACCACCGGGCAGGACCCTGGGAAGCTCTGGGGTGGCATCGGGCAGGATCTGGGGGTATGGAGGGGATCACAGCACCCTCTGTGGCCCCAGTCCTCCCACCCCAGCAGGCAGATTGGCAGGTGGAGGGGCCCAATCTAGGAGTGTCCCGAGTAGGGAAAGTCTGGGTCCCACCGGGAAAAGTGATTTTGTACTTTGAAGCAGCCAAATGGCACCCTCCAGCACCCCCAAACCCAAAGCCACCCCGTCCAGGGACACCCCAGGGACTCCAATGTGTTGGAGCCAGTAAATCCCTTCCCTGTGTGGCGTCGAGCAAGGAAGAATCCATTTGATTTCCTTTTCCCTTGTGTACTGGTGCTCCACAGCCACCCCAGCTGGTTTTGAGGTGAGGGGTCTCAACCCTTCTCTGTCCATGGGATTTTCCCCTCCTTTCCCCTCTCATTTCCCACCCTGTTTCAGGGTTTTTTTGAAACGCCACAGTTGTTCCAAAGGGAAATACTCTTTGGCGTTCACAGCAAAGGAGAGGCCTTTGGGGAAAGGAAACAGCCCCAAAAACAATGGCAACAGCATTTCCTCCCAGCGGGATACTGGGTGGGGGTCCCGGAGCCGCCACTTGTCCCTCCTTGAAGGTTTTCTTCCCTGATAAAAATAAATTACAGGGTGTTGAGATGAGCGCAGGAGTCACTTAGTCCTTAAATCCCACCACGGTGTTCCTGTGCCACATCCCAACGGCGTTTTTTGCATGGAGTCATGATGGATTACCCACAAAAAAGTCATGCCCAAGCCCCGGGATGTGACGTTATGGGGACCAAGAGCCAAAAAATGCAGCAAAAAGTCATTTGAACCCCATATAGGTTTCCTTTAAATTTGCTTTCCAACAGTCTGTCCTCATCCTGTGGGATTTGCCCAGGATCACGATGGGGAAAAGCAAAATAAGGAGCGATGTTTGGCATTCCTGTTTCATCCAAACCCCATTTTATCCTATTCCCAGTTTCATTCCCAACCCCCTTCCTTTTCCAGTCCCATCCACACCTTATTCCTAATCCCATCCCAAAGCCTATCCCAAATCCCTTTCCCTATCCCATCCCCAATATCACTCCCAGTCCTTTCCCTGATTTCATCCCCAACCAATCCCATTCCTATCCCATACCTAATCCTATCCCATTCCCACCCCCATCCCCGCCTCCCTCTTCCATACCAGGGATTGAAGCACGTTTCCATCTATAGCAAAATCACGTATGATTATTGTTTTATTTAATTTTTTTTCCCCAAATTTGGTCTCTCCGGAGGATACGGCCCTTTCTGGCCCCCCCGCCCCTGGGGTCGTGAGAAATGCCGTTGTGGATTTTCCCAACGGACACTGCTCCACAGCCCGGCATCTCCTATCTGCCCGTTTATAAATAGTTGGAGTTAAAGGAAGAAGAGAAAAAAAATTCCCCAAAAATAATTCTTTAAAAAGGAAGGCAAGTGGGTGCATCGCAGCACTGAGGTGCTCCTTGACCTTTTTCCCAGCTTTTTTAGGGGTCCTTGTTCCGGCCAGATTCCCGCTGCGTATTTTAAATCCCAAGCTTGGTCTATTGGGATTTAATTTGGGTCTGGGTTTCACATGACTCTGGCGCCTTAATCCTATCAACTGGGGTCATCAAACCCCAACCGCCTCCGGGATTTAATTCCCCGTGCAGTTAATGGCTTAGAGGCTTGGAGCGGGGGGGTGAGGGCTGGGGGTGTTGCTTTTTTGAGGGGTTCAGGCTGCACTGGGGGCCAGGAAACAGCTTTTTCGGGGTGAAATGATGCGATTTTAGATGAGAATGAGGTGGTTGATATTGACACAGAGATTAATATTAAGCTTGCAGGGATTTAAAGGTGACTTTTTTTTCCACAGGGAAAAATCTCAAAGCGAAATTTAAAGTGTTTTATTCTTTTAATAGGGAAAAAACCTCTAAAGTATTTGGAATGTTAAATTGAAAGATATTTATTCCATAGGTATAAAAAAAAGAAAAGTATTTTTAAGGGTAAATTTAAATTTCTTTTGGTTTTACATATGGAAAAAAAATCCCAGCAGATGGGCTGGAGCAGAGGGAAGACACCCAGGCAGGTGTTTAGCTCAGGGCGGCTGGATAAAAATCCAGGTTTTTGAGCCCGAGGAGCGGGCAGGAGGTGCCGAGAGCCCCGGCCCCCCCCAGACACGTATGAGCGCTGCGAGCAGCTTAATTTTTTCGATCTGGTTAAAGCATTAGAGGATTTGGAGCGTCGAGGTGGCCAAAGCTGGGGCTGTGCCAGGGGGTCCAGTCCTGTGCCTGCAGCTCCAGCCCTGGCTCTCCTGTCCGAGATGAGGAATTTGGGGTGAATTCTGCAAGAAAAATGGGATTTGGAGGAGCGAGCAGCCTTCAGATCCAGATCCATCCACCTCTCCCCAGTACAGTGGAGGGGAGATGATGGAGCTGGGATCTCCTGTTGTCACAGCTCAAGGATGAGGGAGGAAAGCTGCAGCCACAGGGCACCATTAGCGTGGTCATCAGTAGGTTCCAGAGTTAACTCATGGCTGAGACACACAGGGCTGTGTTCATGCCTTGGGGTGCGACCGGGAACCTCCGGCTGCTGCTGGAGCTTCTGTTGTCCCTCTGGAACCTGGATTTCCATGGGGATCCTTGGCACCCCTTGGTCCAGCACCTTTTTTCTGCCCCAAAACTGCTCCTGATGGAGGAACTGGGACGTATAGCCTGGATTTTCCCAGATGTTTGGGATGCACAGGGATTTAAAGTAATTTATCAATATCATCTGCATCATTAATGGGCTATATTATTATTACTATTACTATTATTATATCATCATCACTATTTCATTATCATTATATAACACATATATTATAATTATATAATTATTATACCTATTATAATTCTTTTTATAAAAATACAGTCGAATTCATAATTATTCCATAAGGTATATAAACTATTATCTGTCTTCTAATGCAAAGCACAATATAATTATTGGATATCAACTGTTTTCTTCTAGATTATGCCAATTTAATAAAATTTTATTTATAATAATGGAGGAGCCAGGCTGAAAACACCTGGATTTTTCCAGCTGTTTGGAATACAAAGTGGTTTAGGGGCTGTGGTGTCATTTAATGATTCCATTTGCATAATTAATGAACTACATAATTGTGTTCATAATTATATAATTATTATTGTTACCAGTAATATTATTATTATCATGGTTATAATTATTATTATGACTTATCATTATTGTAGTTACTTGTTATAATAATAACTGTTGCAATTATTATAATTATAATCACTATTATAATTATTAATATTGTATTATCATTATTATTACCACCTTTATAATTATTATTCTCACTTTGATCATTTTTCTCATTATTCTGAGCACCATTATCATTCTCACATCCCCACTATTATCCTTATTCTCACAAAAATCTACCTATATTTATAATTAGTACAAATTATATGTTCTCGATGATCTATTTTATTCTGGAAATTTCAATTTAGTGAGTCGCCATCCCGCATTTCCTTCCACACTCTCTAAATTTAATACAATTATCTGTACAATTACCATTATTTTTCCATAGTGTCTATTTGATTCGATACCACATCTTGATATAATTAATAATACTAATAATATATCAATGATTTGGAACCCGTGGGTGCCTCCAGCATCCCCACCACCCCCTCTGGGACTTAAGGGTTTATGTTCTTAGCCTGGGCAAGCTATTTTTACACATCCTCACCAGACCAGGCCTGATTTCTCCCCGTTTTTCACCAGAGAAAGAATTTCTTTTTTTTTTTTTTTTAATTCCTGAGAAGACTTATCAGCCGGAGCAGAGTTTCCTGCCTGGAGCTGGAAGGCTCCATCCGGAAACAGCGCTGATGCCTTGCCTGGTTTGGGGGGAAAGAACGGATGCGGGAGGAGGCTAAAAATACCCCTCAGTGCCTTGTTTTCCTCTTCCCACCCTGGAAAAATCCAATTACAACCTCTGAGGTCTTAGGGAAAAGTGTGAGGCTGTCAGAGGCTCCCGAAATCCTTTAGACCCAGCAGTTTTCCCTCCAAACTCAGGATTTGGGATGATGGGATAGCATCATCCTTTCCCCCTGCATCCCAGTCTGGAGCATCCCTGGGGCTCTGGCAGGAGCAAGGCCAGCTGGGGACACAGATCGATGGGCGGGATGCAGGGATGGAGCCGCCAGGATGCAGGGCCTCGATGATGTTCCCCAGGGAAAAACAAACCAACCCCAGCACAAACTCAGCCTCCGTGAGCCGATTAATTTTCTGGCTGAGCCTCCCAGGCAAAGCTGGGGAATAATCTTCCCCCGGGAGTCAAGCATCCCTCTCCAGTCCATGGTACCCACTCATATCCCATCACCTCCACCCAGTGGAGTTTGGGGGGATGCTGGGATGCAGGGGATGCTGGGATGCAGGGGACACAGGGATGGGGGATTGGGATGGGATATTTGGGATAGAATGGGATGGGGGTCAGGGAAGGCTAGCCATGAATTATCCCAGTTTAGCACCAGCAGCAAAAAAAGGAGATGCTGGGGAAGGTTTATGGGGTGCATATGGGGCCTCCTTCTAAATAAATCCCATGGAATCTGGTGCAACATTGTGGGAGGGTTGGGGGTACCCCAATACTGAGGTAGAGGGGCATGTCTGGCTGCTGGCGGCAGAGTCCCTTGGAGAAGGAATTTGGGCCGGAGGTTTTCTCATCCTGGGCAGGGAGGGAAGCGGGGATGGGAGGGAACAGCATTGTCCTACATCCCCTGGAGCAGCCGGAAAGCCCTTCCCATGGCAGGGAAGGAGGCAGTATGTCCTCCTGGCCCAGCTTCCTGGTGATAACTTGAGATTGTTGGGTTTTCCCTTGGAAGTGAGGAAGTTTTCCCACAGTCAGTGAGGTTTTATGGAGAAGTGGCACCTGATGTTGAGTCACATTTCCGGTTTCTTCCCCTTTCTCATGGGCAGGTGTCTCCTCAGCCATGCTGGAGGTGCACGTGGGGATGGGCTCAGTGTTTGCGGTGGAGGGGCAGCAAGCGGTGCTGCCTGTCTGGTACACCAGCCGCTCCCAGAAGAAGCCCTACATCACCTGGCTGCTGCACAAGGAGGATGCCAACCCTTTCCAAGTGAGAGGAGGGAGGAGCTAGGGGGGTGGAGACAGAGGGGAACAAGCTGGGAGGCAACCATAGAGAGGAGTCCTCGTGCTGTTCATGATACAGTGGTGCCCGTGATGGGGAGAAGCTTATGGTGCCCACCATGGAGTGGTGGCCATGGTGCCCATGCTGGGAGGATGCCCATGATGGGGTGGTGACTGTGGTGGGGGAATGCTCATGGTGCCCACCACGGGAAGGTGCCCATGATGGAGGGAACCTCATGGTGCCCATGATGGGAGCTGCCTACAGTGGGGGGATGCTTGTGGTGCCCACAATGGGAAGGTGCCCACGATGAGGGAAAGCTCATGGTGGCCCACAATAGGGAGGTGTCCATGATGAGGACATGGTGTCCATGATGGGGAGATGCCCACAATGGGGAGATGTGTGTGATTCCCACAGTGTGGGCATGCCTGTGATGCCTGTGTTGGGAAGTTGTCCATGATGGGATGAAGTTCATGGTACCCACCATGGGGAGGTGACCTCCATGGGAACATTCCCAAGGTGAGGGAGATGTTTATGGTGCCCATGATGGGGAGGAGCCCAAGGTACCTATGACAGGTTATGCCCATGATGGAGATGTACCCATGGTACCTGCAATGGGGAACTGCTTGTGGTGCCCATGGTGGGGTGGTGTCCATGACGGGAGGAAGCTCATGTTGCCCATAATGAGGCAGTGGCCAGTGATGGGGTGAAGCTCACAGTGCCCACCATGGGATGATAACCATGGTGCCCACCATGGGGAGGTGCCCTTGACGGGGGTTCTCATCGTGATGTGTAGATGCTCACAATGAGGTCATGCCCACAGTGCCTGCAGTAGGGACGTGCTTGTGGTGCCCACCAATGGGAGATGTCCAAGATGGGGAGATGCCCACACAGGGAGGTGCTTGTGGTGTCCACAATGGGAAATACTTTCAGGAGGGACTGTGGTCCTCATGATCAGGAGATGCCCATGATAGAGAGGTAGTCATCTGGCCTATGGAGGGAGATGCCCACACTGGGGGCATACCCAAGGATGCCTACAATAGGGAAGTGCTTGTCATGCCAACAATGGGGAGATACTCATGATGGGAAAATGCCCTTGGAGGATGCTCATAGTGCCCACAACAATGGGGAAATGCCCACAATGGGGGGGGCACTTGTGGTGTCCATGATGTGGAGCTGCCCATAATGGGGATATGTTAATGATGGGGAAGTTGCTCATGGTGCCCATGGTGGGGAGATGCCCACAGTTCCCACGTTCAGGATGCTCAGGGAAGGTGAGGCTGGAGGGGGCTCATGCAGCAATTGCTACTCCACAAAATTTGGGATTTGTGGGGCTTTCCTCTTTCTTCACCTTCTCGGCGGCCAAGTCAACCAAGAGGGTGTTTTCCCCCGTGCAGATCCTGACATACCTGGATGGTGTGGTGAAAGTGGAGGAGACGGAGCTGAAGCCCCGTGTGGGGTTCCTGTACCCAGTCCTCACCCACAACATCTCGGTGTTCATCAATGCCACCCGGGAGGGCGACTCGGGTCAGTACATGTGTACCGTCAATGTGGTGGATGACGCCACCACCACAGGCAAGAACGTCGGCATCATCAACCTCACCGTTCTGGGTAAGGCTCTGCCGGACACCCCGGCTCCCTCAGACCTCCCCCTGGTGTCCCTCGGGACTAACATTGGTGCCTGCAGTGCCGCCGGCTGTCCCCACCTGTGAAGTGCACGGCAACCCCACCGTGGGCGCCAACGTGACCTTGAGCTGCTCCTCCAAGAAGGGGAAGCCCTCGCCCACGTACCAGTGGCAGCGCACAAACCCCACTCCACAGGTCTTCTTCCCCCCTGCCCAGGGTAAGGTGGCACCCGTGGTGGGAACAGGGGAGGGGTTGGTGTGTGGGCTGGAATATCCCATGAAGCTTCAGCTGGGGGATTCTTTGGCTTTGTCTCCTTAACCCTGCCCACTCCCTGCACAAGGAGGTGGGGGGTAAGGGGAGTCTGTGAGGCAGAACACAAATTTTTTGCCCGCAGACTGGGCCAGGGGCACCCTCAAGCTGACCAACCTCTCCCTGGAAATGTCCGGGCTCTACGTCTGCACAGCCGAAAACGGAGCGGGTTTTGAGAAGTGCAACATCGTCCTGGAGGTGCAGTCAAGTGAGTACGTGTCCACAGGCTTGGGGAGAGGGGGACACGGTCCCCATGAGGTCCCCATGTGGTCCCTGTGGGATTAAGGGACCTCTCTGTCTCTCTCTGGCAGCGAGCACCAAAGCAGTCATTGCCGGCGCTGTGCTGGGCTCCCTGGGCGCCCTCGCCACCATCATCTTCTTTGCCCAGCGGGTTGTTGGCTACAGAAGGAAGAAACGTGACAGCCAGGAGGAGGGAGCCAATGAGATCAAGTGAGGCTTCTCTTGCGGAGGAGGTTCAAACTGTCCTCGAAGGGTTTCAGGGTTAATGGGGGAGGAGGAGGTTTCCACTTGAGGCCAGTCTTTGCTAAGTTTCAGAATTAACAGTGGGGAAAGAGGTATTCATCTCTGGCCAGTCATCACTAGGCTTCAGAGTTAGCAAGGGGGGGATCAGGTTTCCACCTCTGCCAGTCATCATTAGGTTTCAGAGTTAATGAGGGCATTTTCCACGTCTATTTACCCTCCATTCCCTTTTGTCCCCCTGTTTGAGGGTTCTCCACTTAACCTTCGGGGCCCGTTTCTCAGGGAGGGGATGCTGGGGTGGCGAATGACGGGGTTCCTGGTGCCAATCTCTCCAACACTCTACCCCCTCTTGGCAGGGAAGACGCCGTGGCGCCCAAAACCCCGTCATGGGCGAGGAGCCCGGCTTCGGACACCATCTCCAAAACCAGTACCTTGTCCTCCATCGCTGGCACCCGGGACAAAGCCTATGCAGCCAGAGCCCCCTCTGACACCGCCTCCATCCTCACTGCCACCGGCAGCTACCGGGGGNCCCCCTAACCTCTCCCCCCCCGCCGTTAACGGGACCCCCCGGCGCCACCAGGATCCGGCCGCCCCCCCGGGGTCGTTGCCCCCCTCCAGCCTGGCACGGGCGGGCGCCGTCCCTGTCATGGTGCCAGCGCAGAGCCGGGCCGGCTCCTTGGTGTGAGCACCTCCCCCAGAAAACAGGGGTGCCCCTAGCCAGCCCCCCCTGCCGCCCCCTCTCCCCCCGTTTTCTGGGGTGGTTTTGTCCCTTTTTGGGTTCCTTTCCTTTTTAACAGATGCCTCGAGCAGCTGGACTCGTTGTGGGGGTCTTTAATGGGTGCAGGGGCTACCTGGCTTTGGGGGGGGCTAAGTCTCCCCGTAAATATCACCCCCCAAACTAGCCCTGGCCCTGCCCCGGGGAAGGTTCCCTTCTTATTTTTTTTATATATCTATATATCAGTTGAAAGAAGGATTTTTCATAAAAGAGCATTAAAAATGGGGGGTGGGGGGCGACGGGCGATTGGGGGGACACACACTTTTTTAGGGGTTTTCTGATTAAAAGCTGCTGTGCTGCCCAGCACCAGTGCTTTGGGTGAGTTTGTGGGAATTTCGGGGGTAGGGAGCCCTGCAGCCCTCTGGGTGATGTCATAGTGTGAGGTGATGTCACAGCATTGGCCAAGGTCCTTGGGGTGAGGTGACATTGTGGTGCATATGTGTTTTCACACGTGTTTTCACACCTCATAACCTGTTTGTTACAGTGATGTGGCACCCTGCATCAGGAGGTACGATGCCACGATGAGTGTGTGACATCACTGCTTCCAACTCATACCTGTATGATGCCATACAGGCATGTCACATGTCCATCAGCAATGTCATATGCATGCCTGCATGATGTCACACCCATCATCTGATAGCCAGCGGTGACATGACACACACCTGTATGATGCCACAGCCCTGTATGATGCCACACCCACAATCATGCCTAGTAGTGATGTCACACACACCTGCATGGTGTCACACATCCAGCAGTGACATCACACACACCTCTATGGTGTCACAAAAGCTGTCACATTTTCAGCAGTGACATCATGACCCACTTCAGGGTGGGAGCACCCTGTGAGTCTTCTCCCACCCACCAGCAATGTCACACCACGCCTTGTGCAGCTGTGTGATGTCACACCATCCATCACGTGCCTGGCAGTGATGTCACACATGCCTGTACGATGTCACACAGGCACATGTGACATTACTGCTGGGCAACACCCGCCCCGTGCCCCTCCCACCTCTGGCTCGCTGTGACCTCACCACTCCGCTGGTGACATCGAATGGCATCAAGGACAGGCTGGGGCTCTGGCAGGGGCGTTTATTGGGGTGGGGGGTCTCTGGGATGGGGCAGGGCAGCCGGGTGTGGGGGCAGGGCCTGGCTGCCGTGGGGCTCCGGGGGACGCATGCTGGGGGCAGTGGGGCCAAGCGGGG
>WBMV01002860.1:0-24769 GCA_013396655.1 Campylorhamphus procurvoides | reverse complement strand
GGCCAGCGGCAGAGGGAGCGCACCCTCGGGTAAGGGACTGAGGGGTGCAGCCCTAATTAATCCCTTTAACCATAGGCAACCCCCGGTCCCACATGGCGAGTAATTAGGGGGTGGAGGAGGGGGAAGAAAAAGCTAAATAAAAGCTGGATTTGGGGACGGAGAAGATTTTCCTGAGCGGACTGTGGGACGCAGGATGCTGACCATGGTGTGGCCCCGGTGGGATGGATCCTGAACTGGTGCGAAGCAGGAGCGGGGTTTGGAGNTTTTTTTTTTCCCTCCTCCAATTTTATTTCGCAGCCTCCAACTCCCTCCTAACACTTAAAGGAGCCGGCAGCTCGCAGCAGAGTTTTGTGGAACACAACATCACATGCAGAGGATGCAAGCCAAGATCTGATGGGGCTTGCCCTCGGCGTGGAGGGTTTTTCTAGGGGGACAAAGCTGCAGGAAACAGGGGCTATCTGTCCCTTTTGCGGGGGACACTTGGCCCACAGTGATGCTGGAGGGACGTTTTGCCCTCCAGGTTGGTCTGCTTGGGGGGAAAAGGTGTTCTTGACCTACTTAGGACTTGGTCCCAAAGAATAGTGAAGATGAGAATGGTGGGGATGAAAATGGTGAGGAAAGGTGGGAATGGAGGAACACGCGAGCACCCAGGGGTGATGTGCCCAACTGCAGGGCTCCACACAGAGGAGTGGGCTCCTCTTTTGGGGTCTGGGCATCGCTTCCTCACTCACAGGAGCATTCAACACCCCACATTTGGGGTGTTCTCCAACCAGACCTGCATCCCCCGCTTTTTTCCCAGTCCTTGGCACTACCTGCAGACCCTGCTTCCACCCTTGAACCACACCAAAGTGCTGGGACTGGCAGGGTGAGTTGGGGCATCCCACGAAAAAGGAGGAACCTCCAGGGCGATGTGGGGGGCTGCAGCCTGCAGCCCCCCCATTGCCCGCCTCGCTCTCCTCTAATCCGGGTTTGGGAGTTGCTAAGCAACTGCACAAGTTGCCCGTGGGCTCTGTGATGCTGCTCCAGCCAGCCCCCAAAACACAGTGTGGCCCCCCCAGACAGGCACTGGCACACTGCACAGTCCAGCTCTGCTGGCTCTCCCAGGGTGGGTTTGCTCACAGGAGTTGTTCTTCTTGGAAGCCTGGTGGCACTGACCTTTGCCATTGTCGTCCTCATCCCTGTTCCACTGACATCACTACCACTATTCCTGGCACTGTCTCCACTGCTGCCACCAGCTCTGTCTCCATCCCTGACCTCACTCCCATCACCTCCTCCACCTTCTTCATCCCCACCATTTTCCCTGTCCCCATCTCTGCCACCATCCCTGTCATGATCCCCACTTGTGTCCACTTTGCTGTCCCCATCCCCCTAATTCCCATCCCTGTCTCCATTTCCCGCTTCAACCCCATCATCTTCGTTCCCATTCCTATCCCTGTCCCCATCCCCATTATCACCCTCATCCCTGTTCCTATCCTTAGCCCTGTCCCCTTCCCTATTACCATCCCTGTTCCAATTCCCATCCCATCTCTGTTCCCATGGGTATTCCAGCTGGATGCTTGCACCCTGACACCTCAAGCTCCCCATCCCACTCCATCCTATTCCATCTCATCCCACCCTTGCCACTGCCCTCAACTGCTTCATCCACACTTGGAGGCTGACAGGGGTCACCCTCCCTCTAGCAGCATCCAGGCACACAAATCCCCCTCCACAGGAGATGCTCCAAAACATCCCTCAATTCCTCCACCAGCTGTTGGCACCCAGCTCTCCCTGCTGGAGATGCTTTCCACCACCACGTCTTCCCACCAGTGTGGCTGGGGGTGTGGGGAATAGCTCTGCTCCAGAAAACCCCACTCCAGCTTCCATAAGCCTCAGCAGTTCTCTTTTTCCCAGTTTTCTTAGACCCTCCAGATCCATCACTGCCTGCTCCAATGAGAGAAGACAGGGTGTTTTGAGGGAAGTTAAGCAGGAAGGGTTTTCAGGGTGATTCATCCATCAAGGATCTGGGAAATTAGCCCCAAAATTAGGATTAGTCCCTCAATTAGTCCCCAAAATCTGCTCCAGCCACAGCCCCCCGGTCCTGGCAGAGCCGCCAAGCGCCACTGTCTCCCGCAGGCTGCGGCTGCGGAGGAGGGATGTGAAATGCCAGAACATTTCTAATCATTAACGGCAGGTTTTGAGCCTGTTCCAGGCTCTGCGTTTTTCCTCCCTGGGTCCCTTCATCTGGGTGATGCTGTTCCAGGTGCTCCAGCACCTCTGAAATCTGAATTCCAAGGAAATAACTCAGATTTTGGAAGGTGAGGACTGGCATCACAACTGGCAAGACCTGCTGGGAACATCCTGCTGTTGTGGTTTGAGACGGTGGCACTGAGGTGTTAAACAATTCTTTAAAAAAGGAAAAAATTCTTTAAAAAAAAGGGAATTGGATGCTGGAAAGATGCCCTGGGCGGGCAGCATTGCTGGCTGCTGAAGCAGGAGCCGGCAGCCGGTGAGGTGGTGCCGGAGTGGGGGTCAAGGCATAGCTGGTTGGCATCAGCCCTGGCACAGGGTCCCTGCCAGCTTTTTTTCACCATCCCTCCTTCCTGTTTTTCCCAGGGGAGCCGCTCTCATGCCCCATGCAGTGGGCGAGCACCACATATGGCCAGAGAAAACAGAAAAGGGGGGAAAAATGGGGTGAGCAAGGATGGGGGGTTCAGTTCACTCCAAAAATAGAACGGCCATCTTTGACACAAATTCCATCACTAACTGGGGGGGATTTTGAAACCACTCCAGGTGGGAAAACAAGTTCACTGGTTGGAGTGAGACTGGGGGACCCCTGCATGTGCCCCAAAATTCCGTGGAGGCATCTCAGTTCTTGGAGGTGAGTAGGAGAGAAGCAATGTCACATCATTCCTTCACATCGGGATGTTATTACATTTTTTCCAACCTCCAGGGATGCAGAGGCCTAAATATAGAGGCTAAAAATACCATCCCAGGCTCAGCTCAGCCCCAAACCCGGGATTTTTTGGGGAGAAATCTCAGGTGAGCAGTGCTAATAACGGTCAGGACCTCATTAATAAAAGTCCTCATTAAAACAGCGCCGCAGGGGTGGGATGGGAGAGCAGCATCCACCCCTAGGAGAAGGGCAGGAGCCAGGGTGGGACTGAGGGAGTTTTTTTCAGTTTTGGGGTTGAATGGTAGGAAGTGGGAGATCTGGGCCAACTGCTGGAGTGGGTCCTCAAGGAGGTGTTCTGGTTCACAAGGGTTATGGGAACATGCTCCCCCTCAACTCCTCTTTGTGCATTTTGGGTCAGAGTCACGGCATGTCAGTGCTGTGGGTGCTGTCTGCTCCCCCTGGTGCTGCCCCCGTGTCCCTGGCGTCCTTCAGCTCCTGGAAGAAAAGCAGGAAATTTAGGTGGTATGGGCAAAGGGTGGCGTAGCTGGGGTGGGGGCAGGGACCCAGTGCAGCCCAGTTGGCAGCACAGTTTCTCTGAGGCAGCCTGGAAGGGAGGGTATCCTACCTGGGAAGGGGGCCACGTGAGATGGTCGTCCTCAAGCAGGGCTCCCCACGCCACTGGATCAAGGGCACCAGCTGGGGAAGGAGGAAGCTTGATGGCTTATGCAATGGGCACATGGGACAGGGCTGGTGCCCTGGGTGCTGGGCACATGGGCAGGCAACACCACCATGGGTGATGGGCACAAACAGAAGGCCTGATGCCACAGGCAATGGATAGGTGGGGTGGGCACAACACCATGGGTGATGGGCACACAGGGCAGGTGTGATGCTATGAAGCATGGGCACACAGGACAGGCCCGATGCTTTAGATTATGAACTCATGGCGCAAGACTGACGCTCTGGTGATGAGCACATGGAGCAGGCACGATGCCACACAGGCTGGGCAGGCACTGCAGCGTCGGGCAGGGGAGGGCAGTGTGGGGATGAGTGCTGGGCCGGGCCACTCACCCTCTCTCTGCTCCAGCAGCCTTTGGAAGTACTGAGCCGCGAAGGCCACCACGTCGGTGGGCTGCTCCCGCAGCACTTCCCGCGCCAACCCCTCCAGCAGGTTCTGGAAGCCGGCGGGCACCCTCACGTTGGTGGTGGAGAAGGGGATGGACATGGCCGCTCTCCCAGCCCTCTGCGGCAGCACAGCCCGGGGTTAAGCTCAGCCCGCAGCCCTCGGTGCCCCCGGGCAGCGCCAGGACTCGAACTCGGGGCCCCGGCAGCGCCACCGCTGGGGGGCGAGCACCCCCTCGCCCGCCGCGCACGCGCGCGCGGCCGCGACCCGGGCAGGGCGGGGGGCCGCTGATGTGACGCCGGAGCTCTCCCTGCTGTCCCCCCGGAGCCCTCTCGCTGTCCCCCCGGAGCCCTCTCGCTGTCCCCCCGGTGNNNNACCGGGGGTTACTGGGGGGATACCGGGGGGGTACTGAGGGGTACCCGGGGCACCGGGGGGTACTGGGGCACACCGGCGCCCTCACACCCCGTTGTCCCCCCAGGATGGTGGCGTGGGTGCTGCTGGCGCTGCTGGCTCTGGCTCCGGTGTCAGCAGGGCAAGGGCTGGGGGNNACCCTCGGCCCCCCAACCCCCTGCAGTGTGACTCCCCCGAGTCCCACGTCGGGACACTTCACACCGCCAGGGCCCTTGGCACCCCAGCAGCCCAGCTTCAATGTCCTTGGCATTCCCTAATCCCCCCCACAGCCCTGCCTTGGTGCCCATTGCACACCTCGAGCCTTGCTCCAGAGACCTTGGCATCCCCCAGCCCCGCCTGGATGCCCTGTGCACCCCCAGACCCCCTTCGATGACTTTGGCACCATCCGGAGCCCCACTCTGGGGCACTTGGTGTCCTCCCAGCCCCTCTTCGATGCCTTTGGCATTCCCCTTTGCCCAGCTTTGATGCTCTTGGCAGCCCCCCAGCCCCTTTGACACCCTTTGCACCTCCAAGCCGTGTTTCAGTGCCCCGTGCACTCCCAGAGCCCTGGTTTGAAGCCCTTTGCACCGCCCGAGTCCCACTCTGTCACCCTTCACACGACAGCTCCTCCCCGATGCCCTTGGCCTGGCACTGCCACCGTGGGACGATGCTTTACGTAAGGTGGGAGCCACATGCAGCTCCTTGGTGGTGTCTCGTGGGCTCTCCTCCCTTCCCTCCTCCCAGCTACTTTTTATAGCCTCCACTCACTTCCCTGGTGTCTCAGTTCTAATTCTTTTTCTCCTCCGACTTGTTTTTTATATAACTGATACTTCCTAGGCCTCGTGGCATGAGGCAGTGGGCCCAGCAACGCGGCTGATTCCCGGGGGGCTGAGGACGTTGTTCCTTCCTTAAACCCAGGCTAGGATGAGTTACGGGGGAGAGGGGCCTCCACGAGCTCCAGTTTGGATGCTGCAAAGGGGATCTCTGCCCAGATAGCCCCACAAATGTTGTCACAACCCATTTTCAAACATAGTTTTCTTTTCACACCCCAAATATTGAGCTTTTGGGGCTGTCAGGGCTGAGCCTTCTGTTTCCCTCCCTGCAGAAGGTGTCTGTTGGTGTCCCATGGCCGGTGTTTCCCATCCCACCATTACCAAATTTTTTTCCAGGGAAAAAATACATCAGCAAGGTTGGGCTGGCAGAAATGCTGCCATGCTGTTATTGGAGGAATTTTTACCAAAATCTGTATCCATATCCATGTAACACAAGATGTAACACACTCCCTGTACTTTGGGAGATGAATTCTCTCTTAGGGACTTCAAATCCTGCCGCATCCTCAGCCTTGTGGTGATTTTAACCACCTTAAGGCTGTCCAGGAAGCTGTAAATTAAGTGGGTGCTCAAATAATCTGTATTTAAGAGAGCTGTGCTAAGGCTGTTTTCTTCTTGGAGCTGATGTTTGCCCTGTCTGGTGATTCCAGGGGGGATGCTCAGCTTTGCCTCCTACTATGGTGACCACATGGTTCTGCAGAAGGAGCCAGCGGGAGCTGTGGTGTGGGGCCACGGGCAGCCGGGGGCAGCTGTGACTGTGGCTCTCTTGGGCGCTGGTGGCCTCATTGTAATGAAGAAAACAGCACAGGTTAAAGGTCAGTCCTGACCCCTTGCGAGGACTGGGGCCATTGGTTTTGGTGGCTGAGGAGCTCATCTGAGCCTAAATTGGAGCTGCTGGTGAGACAGGGTTTGCCACCACCTCTGGGTTTGTCACATCACTACCCTGGGGCTGCAGAGGTGGTGGTGACTTCTCCACATCATGCTTTCCCCTCTCCAGGAGGTCTGTGGGGGTTCAGCCATCCCCCTCCCCACCAGTGCCAGCCTTTGCTCACTTTGGTTCCCAACGGCAGATCCCGTGGGCGCCCAGCGGGAGCCGAGCTGCTGCTGGAGTGGGTGGCACCGCACAGGCTGGAGCTGAGCGGTGAGGCTGCTGAGGGGAGAGGGGGGATTCAGCTCCTCTCCCTGTAGAAACTATCTCTGGGGAATCTCCAGGGCACTCCCAGCTTCTTTTTCTATCTAAACCCCCTTGGAGGATCCCTTGGGATCTCTAAGGCCTGAAGGATGTTGCCTGTGTGGGCAGAGCCTTCCTGAGGGCTGGGAGGGCTCAGGGTCACCTCAAATCCCAGCCTCTTCCCTACTTAGAGAATTGGGGGCTGCCCATCACCTTTTGGGGCAAAACTGTTGCCCAAGGGCATCTCTACAAGTTGGAGTGTGGAGGTGTCTTATGGGAGAGCAGCAATCTAGGAGATCTGCAAGATCCGGCCCAAAAAAATCCGTGCTAAACTCCAGCAGAATATCTTTATGCCTTGATTCGGCACCTCTAAAATTAGTCAGAGACATCTCAGTGTCACACACACCAAGCTGCTTCTGTAAGCCCAGTTCCTCCCTGCAGCTTCTGCTCTGACACACATTTGTTTTCCATATTTTCTTTTTTAACCCCTAAATTCCTGCAGGAGGAAAGACTCTCTGATGGCAGAGAGCTTCCAAAATCCATTGCCTTAGCCTGGCTCTGGGGAAGCTTTTCCCTGTAGCCTGTCCATCCCCACTGGTTGTTGGACACTCAGCCAACATCCTTGTGAGAGTCTTGAGGTCTTTGTAAGAGTGGTAGAAAGTAAGCACTGTGCTCTTCCTTCAGGACCTTCTGGGACATGGACAACTGTCCTGGATCCAATGGATCAGTGTGGTCCCTACACATTGACGGCTGAGCAGGGCTTGGAGAACATGACGCTGCGGGATATCTACTTTGGGGATGTGTGGCTGTGCAGTGGGCAGAGCAACATGGCAATGACGGTGCAGCAGGTAAGGCCCCATGGCATGGATCAGGCAGGATCAGGTAGGGATCAGGCAGGGAAGCACCTCGCATGCCCCCACCCCTTTCCCAGGTGGCCAATGCCAGCCAGGAACTTGCTACTGCTGCTCGCTATCCTTATGTCCGTGTCTTCGCTGTGGCACCAGCCCGCTCCGATGTCGAGCTGGAGAACCTGGAGCGGATTGACTTGCCATGGTCCATCCCAACGGCAGGTGAGTGCAACATGCCTCCAAAAGAAAGACTAGAAACGGCTTTTCCTCCCCTTTTTCCTTTTGCAGCCCACTGTTTCTTGAGCAGAAAACCTGGGCCATGGGAACTTCACCTACTTCTCAGCTGTGTGCTGGCTCTTGGGGCGCTCCCTGTATGAGACTCTGGGGTCCCCTATTGGGCTGGTGGAGGCGGCCTGGGGTGGGACCCCCATCGAGGCCTGGTCCTCTCGCCAGGCTCTGCAGACATGCGGGCTCCTGGAGGACACAGGGAGGTGAGAGAAGGTGCTGTGGAAACACTTTTTGCCCTGCACTGCACTGCTTTTGGAGAGTATCCTCATCCCTTCCCACCTCACCTCCTCTTGGGTTCTTGCTGTCCCCTCTGTGCATCATTTATTCCCCTCTGGATAAAATCCCCTCCCATGGTGAAAGTGTGGGGCAAATCTAGGTGTAAATCTAGGGTTAAGTGGGAAGATGGGGACCCAAGAGCTCCCCTTTGGTGCAGTGTTTGCTTCAACCCAGCAGGGTTAAGCCTCCCTTGTGCTTTGCACCCCCCTTATGCCCATCTTTTTCTTCCAGCACCTCTGCACACCAGCATCTCTCTGGTCCGCAAGCGCCATCCGTGCTCTGGAATGCCATGATCCACCCCCTGCTCAACATGACCCTACGGGGCATCGCTTGGTACCAGGGTGAGCCTGTTTCCATTCCCCCGGGGTTGAGCAGTCCCTGCTGTCCCACTGGGCTCTCACTGGCACCCCTCTTTGTGGGACAGGTGAGGCCAATGCCTTCCTGAATACGGACCGGTACAACTGCACCTTCCCTGCACTCATCGCCGACTGGCGCCAGGCTTTCCACACTGGATCGGCTGGACAGACAGATCCACTCCTCCCCTTTGGCTTTGTGCAGGTTGGGGGGGTGAGAGGCAGGACCCCCATTCTCCCGGGAGGATGCCCAGGGAGGTTTTACCCACCCTTTCCCACACTGGAGGCCATTTCCAAGCTGGAAACAGGGAAAGGATGCTGTGAACACACAGACAGGTCCTCCTGGGTGCTGAATCCCAGGCAGGGGCCAGAGTAGCCAGTTTTGGGAGCACTGGCTAAGCCACTTCCCCCATTCTTCCCCTGCCTTGCAGCTGTCCACCTACCGCCATCAGAGCCCTGATGACAGCTTTGCCCGGCTCCGCTGGCACCAAACAGCTGACCTGGGGCTTGTTCCCAATGCCAGGATGCCTGGCACCTTCATGGCTGTAGCCATGGATCTGGGTGATGAGCACTCCCCATATGGCAGGTGAGTCCCAGGCAGGGGTGAGGGTGTAGGGATGAAGCTTTTGGGTACCAACCCCACCTCCTTCCTCTTCCTTGGCAGCATCCACCCCCGGGACAAGCAGAATGTGGTGCACCGGCTGCTGCTGGGTGCCAGGGCTGTGGCATATGGGGACAAAGACCTGGTTTTCCAGGGACCGTATCCTGTTCGGGCTGTCCTGGAAGTGACCAAGGGCCTGCTGAACATAACCTACAGCCAGGAGCTCGTCTGCCGTCAGAGAGACATGCAGTCATTCGAGGTGAGGGGCAGGAAATCCTCCCCAAAGGCCTGGGAGAGGGAAGGCCACACTGATTAGGGTTTCTCCCCTCCCCAGGTGTGCTGCTCCAGCCAGGTGTCCCCATGCCAGTGGCTGCCGGCACCGATGGTGGCTGTGGGGTCCCACACAGTGACACTGGCCCTAAGTGGCTGTGGGATGCTGGTGCTGGGTCTGCGCTACGCCTGGGCTGAGTGGCCCTGTGAGTACCAGTCCTGCCCCCTCTACAACCCCCAGGGGCTGCCTGCACCCCCCTTCCTGCTGGACACCCTCCCCACAGGGAACACTGCCAGAGGGAGGGAGCTGCTTCTCATGCCCGGTTCTGCGTTTTCCTGGGGGATTTAGGGGAGAGGAGGGAGCTGAGGCTTCTGGCAAAGCACTCAGGGCTGCTGGCACTGTCCCTTTCCAATCTGGGCAAGCAGTGGGCTGCATTACTGCTCCACTAATTAAACAATTTTCCAGCTCCTCTTTGGCTTCAAGCCAAGGCTGCAGGGAAAAAAAGTACACCAATTTACAATTAAATTTATGAAAAATGATTTTAAGAGAAGTAGCAGGACACACCGATGGGAGCTGAATCCCTCACTGCTCCTTCTCCTGCCTGTGGAGCTGGTCGTGGCCCCCCAAGACACCCCCATTTCTCAGCGTACAGACTGCTGACCCCCACGGTAGGGTGCATGTGGGATCCAGGGATCAGCTTCCATCTGCAGGGTAGAGAGGGAAAGAGAGGAGCTCTGCCAAAAACCCACAGCCAAAGGCTAAGGCTGGGCTGGGACAGGGAACTGCAAAGGATGTGAGTGACTTCCACCTCTCTTTGTTAATAAACACTTAATAAATAGTAAATAGTTAATAAACCAGCTCATTTTATTCCTGGATCCTTTTTTTCTTCAGAGGAGCACACTTTATTCCTCCATCCACCCCCCTCCTGCTGTAATAGCAGGGAAATTTGTGTGGAAGAGGCACAGTGTGGCACTCAGTGCTTGGAATAAGAGAACCCAAGAGGTTCTGCACAAAAAAATATTTGTTTAACCCCGTTTTTCTGGAAAAAATGTACATAAGAAGGGAAAGCCCAGGTGCAGAAAAAGCAGGTGGGCTCAGCCTGGCTGCCACGCTACAACTGTGTTAGAACCAGGTTAATGCACTCGAGTGATGCTGGCAAGCAGGATGTGGATCAAAGTGGATCCTGGGATCACAGAATCCCTGCCTGCTCCTGAGTCAGGCAGAGCCGAGTGAGTCCCGGGAGGCTTTTCCCATCATTTCCAGTCCAGGCTTCAGTTCTAGACAGGGCAGGAAGAGCAGGCAGTTACTAAAGGGCAATGGCAGACTGGGATCTAGGCTTTCTCCAGCAGCATGCAACTGGCCCAGGAGCCAGGTGTCCTGGCCCTGCGGTTGCCATGACAACAAGGATGTGAAATCCAGCTTGATCTGGGTGTTTTTTTTTAAACCACAGCTCAGACTGTGTGTTCAGGGCCAGGAATGGAGCTCTGGGCTCCCAGCTCCTGCCTGCAGGGACAGGCTGTCTCACACAGCCTGGAAACTGCTGCCTTGGGCACTGGGGATCCCTGTGAGACCCCAAAGGAGACATCCACCTCCCCAGAATCCAAAGCACAAGGGAGAGGGAGCAGTGCAAACCCCAGGGATGTGGCTCTGCCTTGGAGTCTGGCTCCCTTGCCACACACAGCCCCACTGTGCCCACCAGTGCCATGCAAATGGGAGAAGGCAACAGGCACGGCATCCTTGGCATCAGCCCCTAATGATTTAAAGCTCCCAATCCTACTCCCAAGCAGGCTGAGCTGCCAAAAACAGGGACCCTTGCAGCCCCCCAGTTTGCCCAGAGCTTGGATTTAACTGGCAAGCTCTCAGCTTGCTGTTCCTATAGCAACTCCTGCCCACGCCTGGGATTGCAGTAGCATCACATCCCAGCTGCCAGAACTGTTTCCCAGAGCTATTGGCCCTCATGGTGACCCCCAGCAGCCCCCCAACTATCCCCCAAACACCTTAGTGTCTTGGTAAAGGGTTTAGGGCAGCAGTGGATGGATTCAGCCCCATTCCAAGGGTGGGGTCTGGCAGTGTGGGAACCAAGAGGAGAGGAAAGAAATTATCCCTACCCAAAGAGCCTACCTAGAGCCACGCCATTGGAGAGGGCTGTGCCACCTTCGGCATCAGGGGTGCAAGTTCGGTGCTTGGGCTTGGTGGTCTCCAGCCCGGCCAGCAGCGTCATGAAATCAATGACGGTATCGATGTCCTCCTTGTTGGCTGTGGCTTCTCTCAGGGCACTGACAGCATTGAGGCGGCCAAAGGAGGTCAGCTCAGAGATGTTGGCACGGAGGAAGAGGAGGATGACATTGAGGTCGTTGAGGGGGCAGGTGAGCATCCTGCGGCTAAGCAGGTCGAAGGCAGGCAGCATCTCATAGATGGAGAGCAGCCCCTTGTCCCACTGGCAAAGCTGCAGGCCATTGTAGATGACAACAGGGATAAGGAGGATGTAGACACTGCCAAGTGAGAGGCTGATGAGCTGGAAGACAGAGAAGAAGACCAACTTGCAGGGGATGAGTGGGGGGATGTGGGGCTCCGCCTGGAGCAGCCCTGTTTTGATGGAGCAGCTGAACTCATCCTGGAAGAAGACGTTGAGGTGGAGGAAGACCAGGTAGAGGCAGGTGGCAGCCAGGAACAGGAGGAGCAGCAGGTTCCGCAGGATGTAGATGAACACCAGGGTGTGGGCATGCTGCTTGCAGGTCAGGTACCGCTCCAGCAACGGGAACTCAAAATACCTCTCCTGGCGAGCCCTGGGGACAGAGGGACACAGCGGGAATGAGAGCCACCCCCCAAACCTCACCAAAGTCCATTCTGGACACGGCCACAGCCACAAAGCTTGATAGAGGAACTCCAAGGGGCATGCTAACCCGGTAGGGCCTTACCTCTCATACTCCTCCCAGAATCGCTCTGGCTCAGCACTGGCCTGCTGGACCTTCCTCATGTGCTGCACCAGGCGCACGGAGCGGTTGTAGGATTTATCCAGCTCATCGATGATGAAAAGGAGATCTGAGTGCAGGGCGGGGGCTGCGGCGTAACGCCACAGAAGGTACGGCAGGTACATCAGCACCGCCACCACCAAGAGTGAGTAGGGGAAGACCTAGGCAGAGGAGACAAGAGGGCGTTGAGGGTGCAGAGTCACTACCCTGTGCACACCCAGGTGGGACCCGGAGGCACACAGATGTGACTTTGACCCTACCTTGAGAGCCCAGAGTGACTTGGTGACAGCATGTCCCTCGGCGTCAAAGCTGTGGTGGATGAGGGAGTCCCAGCAAGCCGTGTCGGCGTAGGCAGACTGCTTCCCCGTGAAGTTGGTGGGAGGGAAGCAGCTGATCTGGGAGCCTAGGTTGAGGAGGAGGAGAGCAAACCTCAGCCCTGGAGGGTGGAGGAACATTCCACAGCCAGGAGGGTGATTACATCTAAAGCATCACCTCAAATTAAAATATAATTTTTCATGGTCATTTTGGAGCTGCCTTTTCTCACTGCTGTTTCCAGCAAGGACTTTTCCATCTCTTCCCAAACACAAACCCTTTGTACACAGTGGTGTGTGTGTACACAGTGCAGGGAATGAGAGACCAGCCAGACTGGAGTAAAACCAAATCCTCAGGGGAAGCAGCAGAATGTTGGCTGAGGCCAGATTTAGCCTGAGGTCATGACACACCATCAATGCATCCCTCTGTGCTGCCAGCACCCTCCTCCTCCTCAGAAACAACCCCACAGCACCCAAAGGTGCTGGGTGCAAGCAGCTGAGGCCAGCCATTGATTCAGCACCACTCCTGGGATTAGCTTGGCTGTTCCCAGGCTTTCCCAGTGAACAATGATCCATTAAAAACAATCAATAAACACCTCTGATGCAGAGCAGCTCCTAAAACCAGACTTCCAGGCTGCTCTACCTTGGATCGCAACACCAGCATGAACACGAGGGGTTTGACTACCAAACCACTGCCAGCAATTGCCCACAACCCAAAGTTCCCTTTGGAAAAGCTCCAACTCACCAGCAGAGAACTCCCGTGCAAAAGCCAGTGAGACCAGGCAGAGAGGCAGCCCCACAGTGACAAACTTCAGCATGCGATCGCTTGGCAGCTCCAGCCGCAGGCCCTTGGCTCGAGAACTGCTGGGATCCGGGAGCAGAGCATCAGAGAGCATGTACTCAGCAGCCGTGTGCGAGAGGGACATTTTGAAGTGAGGAAGAGGAGACACTGGCCACTGCTGGTGCCCGGCAGCCCTGGTGTCACCTGAGGTGTGACCGGCTCGAGGAGCGAACTGGCTGAGCTGAGTCGTCCCTGCGAGCACTGTGTCCAGTGGCTGTGAAGGACAGCTCAGACAGGGCGTTAAATCGCCCCATAATTACAGGGGAAGCCTTTTCACAAATAGAAAAGCCCATCCCAGCAGCCACGGCAGAAGGCTGGGAAGGCAGAATTCCTTCCTGACAGCATTCCTCTCCGGCAGGGTTCCCGCCCAGCCACAGCCACTCCCGGCTCCGCTCCCAACTCCCTGTGGTTTTATGCCCCTCTCTCATCAGTCAATGGATTCCTGGCGCCGCGGCCTGAGGGCACGGGGGGTCCTAGCTATTTTCAGTGGCAAGACAAGGGACAGGGCACTGGCCCAGCAAGAAGCCTCAGACACACAGTGGCCCCAAGGGGTACAAATAGCTCTTTCCAGCACCCAAATCAGCCAGAGGGGCCGAAGAACATCCTGCTGCCCCATCCCAAGATCCCAGCACAGGCCAGGAGATACTAAATAGGCAATTTTGAGGCAGAACATCAGCTGGAATTCCCCAGAATGTCAATCCCTTCTCTGACCTCCCTCTCGGGGCACAGCAGGAGGAATGTGGTGACAAGGAAAGCTCTCAAGGGCAAGGCATCCCAATAAGAGGATCTAGAAATAAGGGATGGGGTAACTGGAAGAGGTGGTGGGACAGAACAGTTTCTCCTGGGAGCGCAGTCAGTGCCCAGAATCCCATGCTAACACTGCTGTCAGCTTGGAGGAGGGGCAGTTCCGGAGCTGTTTAGCCCAGCCAAGCCAAGGAACTTCCCATGCAGTAGCTCAGCACAGTGAAAAAAATCCACAGCTGCTGCCAAATTGCACTTTCGATGGATTTTCCAATAAAGTGACTTTCCGAATACGAGCTAAACAGCTCTGGAGGGACAAGTGATATCTCCAGTCTGGGAGGGGCTGCACCTGGGTGTGCTCAAACCTGCCCAGAGACTGAGTCTCACCCAGTCTGATCCCAGAGACAGATAACCCCTTTCCTCAAGGGAACCGGAGCTTTTATTGCTCAGACACAAGTCCAAAACATGGATCAGGCAAAGCCCAACTTCCACCCAGCCTCATTTGTCTGAACTAGAGGCTCTTCAGTGTGCCCAGCCACTTTTCTGTGCCAGAAGCACAGATGGGCACCTGCTCTGAATCCAGCAACACCAGCACAGGGACCACAGGTTTCATCCCACCGCCAGTTCCAAGGCGGGCATAGCCAATGGAGATTCAGAGATATCCAGCACCACTCCAGTCCTGCCTCATCAGTCCTTGGCAATGTCCAGCTCCAGCTTTCTCAGTGTTTTTTGAAAGAAGAGGGGTGGCTTGCAGACGAGGTCTATGGGCTGGCCCAAGGGCAGGCAGAGCCGATGGGCATGCAGGTGCAGGGGCACGTGCCGAGCCTTGCTCTGCTCCAGCTTCAGCCTCCTCAAGGTGAGCTCAGGAAGCTTCTGCAGCAAGGACAGAAAACATCCCTTCAAAACCCCAGGTCTTCAGCTGGGACTTGAAATCCCTATCCCACAGGAAGACAACTCCAGCTGCCCACCAGTGCAATAGCTGCCCTACCTGGGGCGCCAGCTTGCTCCAGTGCGAGTACTTGTGATCCCCCAGGATAGGGCACCCCAAACCATAGGCCAAGTGAACCCGGATCTGGTGCTTCACCCCTGAGAAGAAAACACAAAGAGAAAGGGGATATCCAGCCATGCCAGGCCTCAGCTCCCACCCACCACCCTCAGTGCTGGACAAGGTCATGCCAAAATTGCTGGCAGCCAGAGAACAGCTCAGCAGCAAACCATCGCCACAGCGAGGCTCATTCCCAGAGCCTTGTCCCAAGAGATTCCAAACATGTCCCATGACGAGTTCCCGCTTCCAATGCTGCTCCTCGTTGCACAGAGAGCAAATCCAGCCCTGGGAGACCCAGCCAGGCCTTGCTCACCAGTGATGGGCTGGAGCTCCAGCAGTGAGCAGGCGGAGGCGCCGGCCAGCCGGCGGTACCGCGTCACTGCGCTCTCGGCATTCCGGTTCTTGCGCACTCTCACCACCTTCCCGTCCTCCGGACACATGCGGTAGTTGGGAGCCAGCGTCATCTGAAGGGTCAGGAGAGGGTGAGCTGGAGGGGGCAGGAGGGAGTGCCAGGGGTGCCAGGCTGGAATGGGCTCACCTTGTAGTGTGACTGGTGGCTTTGCACCTCCTTCTCCAAGATGGGGATGTCCACGATGCCCTCAGCAGGGTCCGGGTCACCCAGGACAATCGCCCTGGGCAGGGAAAGCAAAAGTCTGTGGGGTTTCTATCCTGCAGGAAGGGAACCCTCCCTTCAGCCCCTCTCCCACAACACAGAGTCATAAAAGAGTGCTGGAGGGGAGATAAGCAACACATCCGTTTCCACAAAGCCCCCACACCCTGAGGCCTTTCCCCTTGCCTGTTCCTCAAACCCTCTTCACAGCCCCTTCTCCACCCAAACCTTTCCTACCAGTAGATCTTCTCCACCTGACGGGTTTTGAAGAGCAGCCGGATGTTCTCTGCTGCCTCCTTGCTCCGTGCCAGCACCATCACACCCGTGGTCTCCTTGTCCAGTCGGTGGCAAAGATGGAGAGGCTCAGCTTTCATGTTCTCCAGCATCTTGGCCAAAATGGGCAGCACGTCAGCGATGCAGTTCTTGATGCCAGGGCCGCCTGCATGATCCACAGTAGGGCAGTGAGGGGAGTGGCCACCTCCCCAAACACCCTAAATCACCCCCAAATGCAAGGGGAAGGTTGAGATCTCACAGTGACCAACCCTCAAAAACCCTCCCTGGGAAGAAAACCCCCAGCACAGGGAGAACAGAGACAAAGGATCCTCTGTCTGAGCCACGGAACTGAATAAATTTCCCCCCTCCCTCACCATGCACGGGGAGCCCATAGGGCTTGTTGATCACCACAATCTCCTCATTCTGGTACACAGTTCTCTGCTTGAGGATCTTGGCCAGGACGTTGGGGTGAACCCGCTGCATCTGCTGGCTCAGTGCGGCGAGTTCCCGGAGTCGTCGCTGTGCTGGATCCTTAGGGATCTCAGTTGAGAACAAGACACTCAGCAGGGGATCAACAGCTCTTGGCTTTCGCACAAAGCTCTGGTGTGACCTGGTGTGACTCGTTTGCCTTCCATGTGCTCCTGTGCCATGCCTGAGGGACAGGATGGCACGCAAAGGCACCTGGACAAGCTCAACCAGTGGCCTGTGGGAACCTCATGATGTTCAACAAGGCCAAGTGCTGGTGCTGCACCTGGGTCAGGGAAAGTCCCAGAATCAATCCAGGCTGGGGATGAAGGGATGGAGAGTAGCCCTAGGAGAAGGACTTAGGGTGCAGGTGGGTGAGAGGCTGGATGTGCCCCAGCCGTGTGTGCTGGGCTGGTCCCACAGCGTGGGCAGCAGGACAGGTGGGGATTCTGCCCCTCTGCTCTGCTCTGGTGAGACCCACCTGCAGAGTTGCCTCCAGCCCTGGGGGCCCAGCACAGGGAGAATGTGGAGCTGCTGCAGCAAGTCCAGAGGAGGCCACAGGGATGCTCCAAGGGCTGGAGCCCCTCTGGAGCCAGGCTGGGAGAGCTGGGGGTGTTCACCTGGAGAAGGCTCCAGGGAGACCTGAGAGCCCCTTCCAGTGCCTAAAGGGGCTCCAGGAGAGCTGGAGAGGGACTGGGGACAAGGCATGGAGGGACAGGACAAGGAGGAATGGCTTCGCACTGCCAGAGGGCAAAGCTAGATGGGATATTGGGAGGATATTGGTGGAACCCTGTGAGGGTGGGCAGGCCCTGGCACAGGTTGGGCAGAGAAGTTGTGGCTGCCCCATCCCTGGGAGTGTCCAAGGGCAGGTTGGACGGGGCTTGGAGCAAGCTGGGCGAGTGGAAGGTGTTCCTGCCCATAGCGGAGGTTGGCATTGGCTGAGCCTTAAGGGTCTCCCACTCGCCCCATACCGGAATCCCGGCCCGGGCCTCGCTCCCGGTCACCCCCGCGCGGGCACGCCAGGAAGGACGGGCCGCGGTGCACGCCGGGAGTTGTAGTCCAACCTGAGTCCCCGTTCACCTCTCGCGATTGCCCGGCGCTCCTCCGTAGCCGCTCCGCCAGCTCCTCCGCCCGCAGACCTTCGGCCTCCCGCCCGCTCCCGCTGGCGCCGCGCACCGCCCGGACCAGCCCCGCGCCGCTCCTCCGCCACCACACCCGCGCCGCGCCGCCCGCCGCCGCCATCTTCCTGCCTCCTTCCCCGCAGGCCTCTGCCGGCCAATGGCGGCGGCGCGGGGGCGGTGCCTTGGAGGGGCTGTCCAATGGCAAGTGACACCGCACTGAGTGACAGCCGCGCTGCCCAATGGCTGCGCAGCGGGTGTGTTTAAACGGCAGCGGCCGTTGCGGGCGATAGAGGAACGGTGGGAGCGGCGCGGCCGGGCCGGAGGTACCGGGAGCGAGAGGGGTGGGGGGCGCAGCCCGGGCTAATCCGGCCCCGGGCTAATCCGGCCCCGGGCTAATCCGGCCCCGGGCTAATCCGGCCCCGGGCTAATCCGGCCCCGGGCTAATCCGGCCCCGGGCAGCTCAATCCCGGGCTAACCAAGCCCCGAGATAACCCGGCCCCGGGCAATCCAATCCCAAGCTAACCCAGCCGAGCTAACCCGGCCCCGGGTAACCCAGCCCCGGTAGCCCGAGCTGACGCGGCCCCGGGCAGCCCAGTCCCGGGCTAACCCAGCGCCGCCTCAGCAACATCCCCCTTTGCTGCGCCTCGCTCCTTCCCCCCACCCCAGGGCAGCACACAGTACTTCTACAAGAGGTTTCTTGAGATATATAGAAAAATAGCATTGAATAAATGCCTTTCTTTTTTCCAGTAACAGTAGCAAAACCCAGCGCGCAGCGTGCGGCCCCCGCGGCGCCTCACTCGGCCTGCACGCAGAGCCGCTTGTGCGGGCGCTCGGCCAGGCGGCCCCTGCGCACCCAGTGCGCGATGCGGGCCGGCAGCCCCGCGCAGCGCGGCCGCGACAGCAGCGGCTTGTAGGTGCGGGCTCGGACCCCCTCCACGAAGCCGCTGACCAGGCTGCTCCCTGCACCTGCGACATCACAGAACAAATACATTTAATTACCCCATTATTTCATTGTTTTGGCTCAGTTACCCCTCTGTAGTTTTTAAGCCCGTTACCCCTTCCTGTGCCGGGGAAGGTTTAGGCTGGACTTCTGGAAGAATTTCTTCACAGAAACAGTAATTAGACATTGGAATGGACTGCCCGGGGAGACCTTGGAGTCATTGGACCTGATGATACTCAAGATAAAACTGGGCATGGCACTCAGTGCCGATTGGTCACAGATTGGATTTCAGAGGTCTTTTCCAACCTAACTGATTCTATGAATCCCAGAATGGTTTCGGTTGGAAGGGACCTTAAATATCATCTCATTCCACCCCCTGCCATGGGCCAGGACACGTTCCACTAGCCCAGGTTGCTTCAAGCCATGTCCAACCTGGCCTTGAACAATTCCAAGGTTGGGGCAGAGCCTCCCCGCCCTCACAGGGAAGGATTTCTTCCCAATATCCAATCTAACCCTGCCTGCTGGCAGTGCGAATTCCAAGGTGCTCCCCCCCTCCCCTTACCTTTGCTGATGGCCACAGGAGCAGTGTCCAGCCCTGCCAACATGTCCCGAAGCACATGGGTTTTGACAGCTTGGCTGGCCCAGAGCTGCTGCAGGTGTGTCACGTTGAAGGCCTGTACCTCCGGGTCGTAGAGCCACTGCAGGTCTGAGAACTCACAGTCATACAAGACCAGGGGGAACTCAACTGCCATGCTGGGGACAAGGACAGGAAGTGAGCCCACAAACAGGGTCAAGAACAGTGGATCTGCCAAACCCAGCCCTGTCCTTCACAGAACTCCCTTTCCCAATAAAAGCTGACTGACTTTTCACCAAATACCAAAGATGAAAGCCATTAAAGCTTTGTCTGAGAGCAAGAAAACAGAGGTCCTTATGGATACATCCCAGTGAGGCTGCTGGCAGCCTGCTTCCATGCCGTGAGACTGCTCCATGTGCTGGCAGGGACATGGCTTGCCAGTGACATTCTGAGTGCAACCATTGCTCTGAGGAGCAGGTTTCCCAGAGCAATCCCTACCTGTACTGCGGTTTCTGGGGGTTCTTCTCCACGTCCAGCAGCTCGTCAATGATGTCTGGGCTCTCCATGCCCTGGCCGATGAGGAAGAGCACAGCCATCATGCAGCGGACTTGGTGGTACAGGAACGCCTGTCCTGTCACCTCAAACTGGCAGAGCTGGAAGGGATCCTGCGGCCCAGATTCTCCTACTTTCTCCACCCACGTCACCCGGGCACTGAGGATTGTCCTCTGGAAGTTGAGCACCCCATTGGCCACATCCATCTTGCAGAGGTTGCGAAAGTCGTGGGTGCCCACGTAGCGCTGGGCCGCGGCATCCATGAGGGCCACGTCCAGCTGGGCACAGGGGAAGAAGTACCGGTAGGTCCGGCTCTGGCAGCTGAAGCGGGCACTGAACTCCGGCTCCACGGGGGCCCAGGCCAGCACCCGGATGTCAGGGGGCAGCACCCTGTTCAGGATGTGGGTGTAGCGAAGCTCCTGCTGCTGCCCCTCGCCCACATGCCCATTTTGCTGCTGCCCCTCTGGCAGGCTGGAGCGGAGATCCAGGGAAATCACCTGCAAAAACGAGCAAAGCCAGGATTAGAGGATGGATGGATGGATGGATGGGCGCAGTGGTGTGTGGAGCCAAGTCTTCCTACATCTCTGGGAAATAAATCCAGGATCTCCTACGGATGAAGGTGGCTTCAGTCGGGTGATCCTACCATGGAGCTGCTAGAGCCTCTGCTGAGGCACTGAGCAGATGCCACGGATTCCATTAATAAAACAGGGAAAGTTGCAGGCTGCCTACATAGCATGGTCTCGGAACAGCTTCAACTTTAGTTGCTGGGTTTTAGTTATAATGTGCTTTTTTTTCCGAGCTGGAGGTGATGACTTGAAGGCAGTAACAGCCTGGGTGGCTGGGAAACCTGGTGTGGGAACAAGTTCATTCCCAGCGCAGGCACCATGTGCTAAAATGGCACAAGAGAAGGCACCAAGTGCCCTGATTTTGTGCGGCTCATCTTGCAATGGAGAGCAGAGTAGTCATTTGGGGCCAAATCTACACCAGCTCCCCTTCCTATGCTGGGAGGGAAGGAAGGAAAGCAGCCTGATGGTGAAGCCACCACGGTTGTGCTCTCCCCACTGGCTCAGCCTGGTGGATGGCTCCATGCCCACTGAGCAGCCCAGCTCACTCCCTTCCCTCCAGCTCCCACTCCCACGCTCCCTTCCACTGGCTGCGGCTCCCCTCAGACCCTTCTGTGCAGGAATTCAGCTGCCTGATGCTGCAGGAAGTGAGCCAGTTTCTGGAGATTTTGGTGGGGTTGGTGCATTAAATCAGCTGATGGCCCTGCCAAGAACAGGGCATCGCCCATTTTTGGGCAGCACTGAGCTATTGGGGAAGCTGCAGCCTAAACTGCATTTTATCCTAAAACAGGGCCCTGGAAAACAACTGGAACTAATATAGGGAAAAAATAGCACTAAAACGCTTCAAGGGTCTGAAATAGTCTTTCCACATGCAGGAAAGCCATTGCCAGGCTCACCTCCAGGGTTAAGAACTGATGGCTTTTAAAGAACAAATCCAAGTTGTGCTGTGGGACAGTAATGCCCCTGGATCTCCATCCCACCTGGTAAAACCCACAGGAGATGCTGACCTGCCCGAAAGCACTGACTCCTTTGTCCGTGCGCCCGCAGCGGTGGTAGTTGGAGGTCTGTCTGCTGTCCACCAGCCGTGTCTTCTTCAAGGCTTCAAAGAGCTTCTCCTCAATGGTGTTAGGGGTGTTCTCCTGGCTGGCAAAGCCCTGGTAGCCCCAGCCCAAGTAGGCAATGCGCAGTGCCACGTGTCTGCGGCCGTGGGCACTGAAATCAAAGGGCCTTTGTTGGCGTTTTTTGGCTTTCTCTGGGGCCGGAGGAGCCTCTCCCTTCCCAGTGCCCTCCTTGTTGCCCTGAAGTTTCTCCTGCAGCCGTTTCACCTCTGCTTCCAGCTCCTGCACCCTCCTCAGGAGCCCCTCATGGTCAGTAGCTGTGCTCTCCTCAGCCATAGCCACTGCCCTAGAGTGTCAGGATCTGCAGGGAAAGAAAAAAACAGTGGATTTACATTTTTATGTGGTTTTTATTGCACCTGTAGGCTTGTTCTGCAAAGTAACTGTTATCCATGAAGTCCGTATTTATCATCTGAGCCCTCCTGTGTTCCCAGCAGAGCATTGGCAGGGCCACGGGGGCTCAGTTCAGGCTTCATCTCACTCAAATCTCTTTTTTTGGAGTCTTTAATCACTCCTCTTCCCCCAGCCGACAGGAGCTGCTCCGTCAGCGCAGCACGTTCCCAGCGAGCCGTCACGGAGCCGTCTCCCTTTCACACCTGCATCCCGCTGCAGACAGCACGCTGACGGCTGCCACTCATCCCGCCCTTCCCAGTGGCACCAGCAACTCTTGCAGCTTTTCAAACCTGCCTAAAGATATCCTAAGCCTGTGCTGGGAGTGGGATCTGTGTCCGGATCCCTTTTTGTCAGAGGGCTAGAGGTTTACTCAAGGCTTACTACCACCAGACTTATAAGCGAGCATCTAAACACGCTGCACCGAGCCTTTTCCTCCTGTGCTGAAGTAAAACACCATCTCAGATGTCTCTGGGTTAAATAATGGCTAAACAGTGTGGATCTAGAAGCACAGGTACAAGGGGACAACCAATAATCTCTTCCCCAGTGCATGGAACTTGCCCCATGTTTGTCCATCAGGACCTTATTGATCACATAACTAATTCTAGTGTAGCTTTCCAGCAAGAATTTAAAGGTTGTGTTTCTTTTACTGCTGGCAACAGGATGTTTAGCAGCACTCCAAGAACATGCCCAACCTAAATCAACACCCCTGAACCCGAAAACATTTGTCAGGGTCCCCTTTGACATCTTTAACCAGCTGGAAAGTGCTGAAGGAGATTAACCCTGTTTCTTTTTTCTGCAGAATTCACCTGCTTTGGTGGGAATCATGGAGAGGGCATCAGGTGCTTGGCCAGGAGGCAGCAAGGACCTGGCACATCCCCATGATGATTCCTATGCTGACGCCTCCATCACTTTTAGGGCACAGGCAGCCCTTCCCATGCTTCCTGTCAATCAGAGGGAAAACAGGAAGTTGATGAAGAGGAAGGTGCTGAGGCACAGACCCGATGGAGGGGTGGTGGTCTTCGATGAGTCAGTGAACAGTAAGCCGGAGTACAGTGCTAAGGTGTGGAGCCTGGGGCAGCCCAGGATTTTTCTGGATGACACAATCTCAGAGGGGGAAATCAGCAGTGACTACCTGGAGGACTGCCTAAACTATGATGATGACTGGCTCCTTGAGGACAACGCCTGCTCTCTCCTTGGGGATCTTGGGGACCTGAGCATGTCTCAGTACCCTCCTCGGGTGGGATCTCCCACGTCCTACATTATTGCACAGGCTGACAAACCGAAGAGAACCGACCGAGTGGCCAAGTTTCATGAGTATAGACAAGACTGGGAGCGATACAGCTTCCCAGGGGAGGATCCCCACCAGAGCCTGCGCTGGGCCATGCGGAGGCAGATGGCCCAGCCGGGGCTGCCGCGCCGGCCACAGAAGCGCCTCGTGCCCAACACCTACGTGGTGCCCACGACCAAGCAGCGCGCGGCCCTGCGCTGGGCCGTGCGCCAGGACCTGGCCCACAGGAACACCTAGAGCCACAGCCTCGCTCCAGCCCCGCTGCTTTCTCCTCCTCACCATCCTCCATCATCTGGAAATCCCCTTGCTGCATTTCAAGTGGGTTAAGTTTTGGTGTGGAGGAGGTTTTATTTGCAATGTCTCAGCACTATCTTTTTTTTAATAAAGCATTTGCAAAGGTTCCTTTTCGTTCTGTGGGTTCATTAGAAATGCTGCAGACAACATCCATTATTCCAGATTTATCCCTGCACCACCAAACTTTGCTCCTTTGGCCTTATTTTACCTCATTTTTAAAATACAGGAGCATTAGGATGGAAATAAGGTATTACTGGTATTAGTAGTGTTATTAGTAGTAGTATTCCTTTTTTCCCAGGTACAGGGATGGACTGAAAACATGGCAGTTTTGGTGCAGAGAAAGGTCCCCAAAAGCTCAGTGGGATGGCTGGAAAAGGGAGGGGGGAGGACAGGAAGCACGTGACAGCTGTGGCCTGGAGTGCTGTGTCCAGCTCTCACTAACCCTCCTCTGGGCATGACACACAGGCCTGGGGACCCTGCAGTCACCTTACCCTGGTGTTCTGGGGTGTTCTGGCACTCCAGGGACATTGCAGGGTGGGGGTCCCTGGCTCTCCAGCACCCTGCAGACCACCATCTACCTATGAAAGGGTTTTTGTCTCCTAGAACCCTACAGTCCCCCCATATTCTATGGGGGACAGCACCTGCACCCTATAGGGTCCCTGCTCCTTCAGCACACCATTGATCCCCCGCCCCAAAAACCTGATGGGGTCCTTGTCTGCAGCAGGGGACCCTCCCTGCTCCATGGTTCCTGTGCCCCAAACCCTAGGGACTCCAAAACCTATGAGGTCCCTGCATTTCCATCACCCTGGGGACACCCCTCCTCTCCTGGTGTCTCTCTCCCCAGCACCCAAGGTGGGGGTCCCTGTCCTTCAACTCCCCAGAGACTCACCCCCTTCCTGCCCCCCAAATCCTACGGAATCTCTGTCTGGAGCAGGGGACTCTCCCTGCTCCACAGTCCCTGTCTGCAACACCCCTGAGACCCCCCAAGCCCCTATGGGATCACTGCATCTCCATCACCTGTAGAGAGCCCTCTCCTCCTGGTATCCCTGAGCCCAGTACCCAACGGGGGGGTCCCTGTCCTCCCAACACACCAGAGAACCCCCAGAATATATGGGGTCCCTGCATCTCTATCTACCTGGGGACAGCCCTTCCCTCTTGGTGTCCCTGTTCCCAGCATCCTCTGTGGAGGTGTGTGTCCCTGTCCCCAACACCTCAGGGACTCCCCCAAAACCCTATGGAGTCCCTGTGTCCAGAAGGGGACCTTCCCTGCTCCACCATCCCCGTTCTCAATTCCTCAGAGACCCCTACTACCCTATAGGACAGGCTCTGGCCTTAGGGACCCCCCAGAACATTATGGGGACCGGGATTGGCACCCCATGGAGTCCCTGTCTGCAACAGGGGACTCTTTCTGCCCTATGAGGTCCCTGTCCCCAACTCCCCAGGGACCCCCGCCCTATAGCGGCGGGTCTCTGTCCCCGAGCATGCCAGGGATCCCGCCCCAAATTCTATGGGGTCCATATGTGCAACAGGGGACCCTCCCCGCCCTATGAGGCCCATGTCCCCAACACGCCAGGGCCCCCCACCCTACCGCGGGCCTTTGTGTTCCCCCGGTCCGCCTCGTTCCTCTCTGCTCCCCCATTCTCAATTCCCC
>WBMV01002859.1:0-23420 GCA_013396655.1 Campylorhamphus procurvoides | reverse complement strand
GTTCTCCTCTAGCACGGATGCCTGCAGGGCACATCCAGCCCTGAGACAAGGAACTTCCACCTCTGGAAGGGGAAGTAAAAGCACCAAGATCTGGTCACACACCAAGATAAAATGCTAAAGTAGCTCCACACGTGTTTTTTGTTGCTTTGCAATTGTTCATTCTGCAAGGGCAAAGGCTGTGGAATGATCTGCAAGACTCCTTGTGTAAATCATACAGACACCAGAGTCTACAAAGACTTAAACTATTAGTAGGAGGTTTGCTTGCTGCTCAAGCCTATTTGTGAGTGTGACTTCAGAGCTAAATACACTTGATGCTGTTACTAATCACAGGAGTAAATTCTATCATTTGTGCTGTAGTGGGTAAGAAAAGTCTCCAGATGATCTCTTGTCTTTTTAAATGCGCACTGATTAAAGTGCCACAGGCACTTCTGCTAAATAGAGCAAAAGTATCTGTGCAGATAATTAATCTGTCATGCTTCCCTCTACATTTATTACCTTCATTTCTGCATCTGAGCTAGTTGTCCAGAGCTGCTTTAGTGGAGAAAAATAGCACCTTTGAAGTGCAAGTTCCCTCGATTGTCCTTAATCTTTCCTTCAAGCCTCCAACTACCTTTAGTTTTATGGATTGGGTCCATCCCACAGGGTTATGTCTGAGCCATGTTGTGAGTTTCCCAGTTCACACATTCACTTTTTACCTAGGTGCTTAAATTCTGGATGTCTGCATCCAAAAGTGATGCCTGGCATTCTTAGGGATTGGCAGTGACCACTCTGTGGTTTCCCAATTTCCAATTGTCTCTCCAGCCACCCCTTTCCCTCAACACGTCTTGCAGGGTCAGGATGCTCCAGATACATGAGATGTCACTTGTTTAAGTGGCAGGCCAAGTTATATCAGAGATGCTCCTGTTTTTATTCTTGGACAAAAGAGCTAAAAAGGTATTTAATGGATGAGGCATTTCATGCTGATGGGCTATATAGAAAGCAATTCTTTCACCACCACAAACTGCATAACCCAAGAGCAGTGCTCTGACAGGTAATGGGAGTAGTGTAAAGCTAAGGTTATATGTAAAACATTAAAGCTGTCAGGATAAAATGACCTTTATTTATTTTTTTAAGATTTCACTTCAATTTTTCTTTTCATGCACTTGTACAGTTTTTTCTGTGACATGAAGTTAACTTCATTTTTCAAGAAAACAAACAAAAAAAAAGCCTCAAAAACCCACAAGAAAGTAGAATATAAAGAGTGAACAGCAAGAAGGAACAGAATTGATGGTAACTGCTGATTTCTTTGGTGCATTGGGGAATCTAATAAGTAGAATTAAAAAAAAAGGTGGCTGCAAAAAAAAAGTAAGTTAACCAGGTGTGGCATTGTCCAATTCTGTCAAATTTATGGAGTATGGAGGGGGTGTGAACTTTTGACCCTCAATAAGAGTTTCCCAGATTTGCTAATTACACACAGTGCTGTACTTGACTGTATTTGGAAAATGAAAAAAGACAATTAAGAAAGGAAAAAAATTTGACTTCCCAGTTCTGTGTTCATAGCTGTTGGTGTCTTCATTTACATTATAAATAAACCATGCTAGGACATATCTGAAACTTATTAGAAGAATAATGTTAATTCTTTGCATTTTTGGTCCTACATAAAACATAAACTACCACAAAACACAGTAATAAGGAAATAACGGCACACTCTCCATACTGTATTTATTTTTTTTATACAACATTTACAATGCACATTTTTGTGGTGGATGTTTTGTCCATCCATGAAAAACTGAACCAGAAAAACTGAAATTTTGCTTGTGATTCACATTAACATCTCAATAGGGCATAAAAATCAAATATTTTTATTGGGGAATTACCTCATAAGGCTGATTAAAATAGAGAATGTGAGCAGTACATTGCCTATCATCTTTTTCTGGGTCAGATATTGTGGTGGTGACCAAAAATATTTGTGTTTTCACCTGTGTGTGCCCTGCGTCCCTTGGCATGGAAGCTGAAATCTTAGCATGGAAACTGAAAGATTGTAATTCCAAACTGAATTCAAAATAACATTGTCCCAAAATGTGAAACCTACTTTTATTTTTATATTTTGAAGAAATATTTTCTCAGTTGTTCACAGAAACAGTGATGGATTTACCTTGTGGGTCGTTATATTTCCTTTCTGACAATATTTAAGTGACTTAGCCCCTTAATCAATTATTAGTTATTAATAACTAATTGTCATACTTTCTGAACAACATGCAGTCCTAAACACTCTTCTAGCCCTCTTCTGAGGTGAGATAGTTCATCATCATCTGCCTCATGACAATAAGCCCATAAGTAAGAAGTTGCTTGCTCTGAGAAATGACAATTTGTGGGTCTGCCAAATTTTATTTCCCTTGTTTTTTCCTTTCAAATGCAGAGCAAGTGAGCCTGAAGAGCCCAAGGAGAATTTGGAGAACACTCTCAGGCACGTGATGGGTTTCCTGGGATGTCCTGTGTAGGGTCAGGAGCTGGACTTATCCATAAACCTTATTTGAGAGAAGAAGCTTGGTCTGACCTGCATGATCAAAACCCAGTTATTTCACCACTCAGATTTCTGCTGCTTGTTTCAACACATGGAAATGTATTCATTATTACCCTGACTCAGTACAGGGGAATTCCTGAAACATCAGTCTGGGTTTCTTCTCATCTTACTTTTTCTTTTTCTCTAACTTACAGCACCAGAAGATGGCAATTGATCTTTTCACTCAGCAGTTCTGAAATACTAAAGGTAACCTCTTGGAAACAAAACAAAAGGCAAGTGGCATTATTACCATAAATAACTGAAGTAAATATTACAGTACAACTTGCCTTTGGGGTAATTCTGTATTAGTTTTGTACTCCTCATAAGAGTTTTAGGTATTACAAGGCCAGAATGTGAGGGAAAATTGAAGTGATAGCAATGCCCTTTATCTTGGGGATTGCTCTAAAGAGAGTCTTTGAGTCAAGAAGAAAGTGCAAATAAAGCAGTCAAAATCTCAGCATGGCAGGCCAAGTCACTGCTCTGGCAAAGGGAGGGATCCTGAGTGGTCCCTTCCACCTCAGCACATTCTGTGATTCTGTGATGTATTTGAAAAAAAAATAATGAAAAATGAAAATGATCAAAGGGGAAGTTAGTTTTTACAGGGTACATTTGGGGAGCAGCGTGCAGATGCTTCATCCATCAGGCTGCTGCTGGTTTGAGAACTGCCTGACTGTTCTGTCCCTCTGCTCTTTAAACCTTGTTCCAAAGCCTGGCCCTGCCTGTGTAATAATTTGGCAAGGATCACAGGGGTGCTGGGTCAGTGTTTTCTGCTCTCTCCAGTCAGCAGGAGAGGAGGTTTTTGCTTCTGCCCACTGACCCCACTCAGAGCTCCACGGGTTCCGATGGGGCTTCCGTGCAAAAATCAGTAGAATTTGTGGCATAAGGTTAAAAAGTGAAAGAATGCAGGGCTGGATGGTTGCTAATCTTCATGTGTAAGACTGAGGAGCTGACTTAGTCTGACCTTGTCCATTAAATGCAGTCTCTTGATGTAGTTCATTAACTGGATTCCTGGCTGGGGTTACAATTTGAATGGAGAATTCATTTTTAGTTTCTTAAAATATATCATGCTTTCTGCACTGCTTCCCTTGCCAGAGCAGTGACTTGGCCTGCCATGCTGAGATTTTGACTGCTTTATTTGCACTTTCTTCTTGACTCAAAGACTCTCTTTAGAGCAAACCCCAAGATAAAGGGCATTGCTATCACTTCAATTTTCCCTCACATTCTGGCCTTGTAATACCTAAAACTCTTATGAGGAGTACAAAACTAATACAGAATTCCCCCACAGGCAAGTTGTATCGTAATATT
This sequence comes from Campylorhamphus procurvoides, assembly GCA_013396655.1. Taxonomy (NCBI): domain Eukaryota; kingdom Metazoa; phylum Chordata; class Aves; order Passeriformes; family Dendrocolaptidae; genus Campylorhamphus; species Campylorhamphus procurvoides. Next base: position 19,573 of record WBMV01002859.1, on the reverse strand, counting down.
TACTTCAGTTATTTATGGTAATAATGCCACTTGCCTTTTGTTTTGTTTCCAAGAGGTTACCTTTAGTATTTCAGAACTGCTGAGTGAAAAGATCAATTGCCATCTTCTGGTGCTGTAAGTTAGAGAAAAAGAAAAAGTAAGATGAGAAGAAACCCAGACTGATGTTTCAGGAATTCCCCTGTACTGAGTCAGGGTAATAATGAATACATTTCCATGTGTTGAAACAAGCAGCAGAAATCTGAGTGGTGAAATAACTGGGTTTTGATCATGCAGGTCAGACCAAGTTTCTTCTCTCAAATAAGGTTTATGGATAACCCTTAAAAATGACTACAGTATATTTATAACACATTTTACTATTATCAGAGATATATTCAGTTGTTTGGAACTCTGCTAGAGAACAAAATAAGAAGACTCCAAAAAGTTTTTGCCATTAAGTGTGTGTTTTTCATGTAATACCTATTTATGGCCTTCATCTTTAAGATGTAAATTTTTGTGGTTATTGTGGGTAGTCAGAATAATTTTTCAATGAAAATTGGTGTGTCAGAGACCAAATGATACCAGTGAAAAAAAAATCCAAGGAGTCAAAGAATAACCTGCCATTTGACAGGAGTTGAACAGGGATTCAGAAGAATCTCATGGTTGGGCATAATTGATTTTCAATTTAATCAGCTCTGACAAAAAAAAATAAAAAAAATAAGCAAAACCAAAACAAACAAAACAAAACAAAAAACAAATCCAAGCAATTAAAGAAAGGCCTTAGAGTCTTACTAAGAAATCTAGTTCTTTAATACTCTTCTCAAAGGGTGATCTAGCACTAAACATATACATGATGTGCATCTTTCATGTACTTTATCCTACTTCTGAGTCCCAAGGAAAGTATGGTGTTCCTTTCTGTGCACAGTGCCACTATAAGTGAGCTCATCTGTCTGATGTCAGCAGCCATCAGGGCCTCTTCTACCCTGAAAAGGAAGCCAAGTTGTTTTCCAAGGTCCTCTTCACAACCTGTATCACCTGATCAAAGAAAAGTGCCCTTTGGGTCTTTTTGTCCTCTTGTCTTTTTGTCAGTTTGTCCTCTCCAGGAATCTCAGACTCAGTAATCTCAAACTTCAAGGTTTTCCTGATACCAAAAGCACTTTTATTGGTGCCTTACTTAAACAACTTTATATGACCTGTGCAATTCCTGTGTTACTCATTATGTATATCAAATTATGATATAAAAATCTGTCTTTAAATAAAATCACCAATTCTGAGTGAAACTGAAAGATGTCAATGGCAAAGTTCTTAAAAAATATTAGATAAATTACATACTATTACTTCTTAAACATTAAACAAAATTGTTTTAATTTTTGTAAATATTTAATTATTTGTTGTGGATGTTCATTCAAACATCAAACTGATACAAACATGCAATCTAGACATGATATTTTAAGTGTGAGAAGAATACAGTCAAAGCATTTGAGATATTGTCAGAACATTAGGAAATGTTTTGAAGGAACCTGGGAGAAACTGGGTGACAGCAAAATGTTAGTGGTGTCATCATGGACTACAGAGAATCATGAAAATTTGCATTTTTGAATTATGCTTAGTAAAGCAAAAAATGCACTGAAAAAATCCCTTTAATTTCTTAGGTGCTCATGTTATTATAAAGGCAGATAAAATGGATTGGAGAATTCTGTTTAAGGGGATAATTTGCAATGATGCTCTACTGGTTATTATGATTACAATTCTGATTTAAATACTTAAATATGGCATATGTAAATTATTAATGAGGCTTGAGAATGTCAGCTAACAATGCAACTGACTGAAATAGTGGGCACAGGAGAGCTCTGCATCCCATAAAGAGAGGTGGGGATGGAATTTAGTATGTACCCTTCTCATCTGTACCTGTTACATTTAGGGGACAGGACAATTTTTCTCAGGTAGTCATATTTTTTATTTTCTTAATGTCTTTAATCACTATTTTGCTACTGAACTTTGTGGGCATCTGCAACCATTCTCTTTATTTCAGAACATAAGAAGTGAGTCATGTAGAAAAGGGAAAAATGGTGTTATTCTTCAAGATTTGTACTTTCAATGTATTTTTTTCTTCTGCTTTTTAAAATATTTGTTTAACTTGGAGTGTAGTGTTCTTGCAAAGGCTCAAAGCAATGCTATTGATTAACTACAAAGGAGGCTATTTTAGTAGTATTCCACTCTACCTTGGAGCAGGAAGCCCTGGAAACATCTTGAGGAAGTTGTGAGCATGGCTGTAGAGATTTAAGTGGTGTGGGGGAAAAAAAAGGAAGAAAAAAGATTTTGTTGTTGCTTATCTCAACAAAACTGAGGCTCTGTAACTTCTGAGATTTGCTTTTTTCCCTCCATTTCCTTTTGACATTTGGTTATACCTGCAGAAAAGAGCAGTGCAGGCCTTTTAGAGGACTATCCAAGGAGCACTGTCATTAAGCAGAGAACTAAAGAAAGCCCTTGCCATTGATATAATATTTCTCTAGGAATGTTCACCATATCCAGAAAACCTTGACTCTCAATAAGTGCAGTCCTAAACACTTGGGTTTAGCTTATAATTATAGACATGAGGTCACTTAATGTTGGGTTTTTTACCCTTGCAAGGACCCTTATTTTCAATAGAGGAGCAATTAGTCTTTGCTGGGAATGCTGTGGTAAATTTAGACTGTGGTGTCCTGCACCTGGACTGTAATTGCCTACAGTCTGGTTTTGTTCAGGCTTTCCATTACTCATTAATGTCTTGTTTACTTTGCAAAGGTTCTGTCAGGGCCCTTCTTCCTTCTGGGGTGCATTTGCCAGCACAGTGATGGTTGTTGGCATTTTACAAGAGTGTTCCACACAGATTTTTGTCATCTTGAGTTGCCTAAGAAGGTTATCTGTTAATTCAGTAAAGCAGCAAAGTAAGATTTGGGATCAAATCAGGCATTTGGGGATGAGATGGTTTCTGAGTTACTGGCATGTCACCCTTACTTCACAATTAGTAATCTTGCTCTCTTTGTGGAAGAACAGGAATCTTAGAGTAATTAAGGAGATAAGGTGATGAGAAATGTGTAACTGGAGGACAGAAATATGTCTTGTAATGAGGTGCTCAACTCCATCTGAGATTTATAGTTTTTGTTGAATTTTAACCACTTTTTCTTTTTCTTTCCCCAAAAGAAAGCCTTAAAAATTCATCCAAAATGAGAAAGACTAGAAGGGGGATATGAATTAGTGATGGGCAATAACATATGAATTTTTCACAATATTTGTGGAACACTGTTCAAGAAATTTTTATAAATATTGCAATACTAATAAAACTTTGGTGGAAAGTAATCCATGGGTTTCCAGGAGGCTGTGGCATGGAAATATTTCCCCTTAACTTTCTATTTTCTGGGCTTGACTTTGGCTTTAATCAGTGACATTCGCTTCCATGTATATATTGTATATTGTATATTTGGGTTTTTTGGGGGGAGGAGTGGGGTTGTGTCATTTTCACAGTCTTAGAATGTGTTTTTTGTACAGTGAGGTGCAGAACTGACATGGATAAGGGCACAAGTATAGCCACTGTCTTTGTCTTTGGATGTAAATTCAGACTAAAAGACTTCCCCAGGATCTTGTCTTCCTTCCCTGAGTCTGTCAGGTATCTGGTGATATCACAGGTGGTAATGACAGAGACAGAGGCTCAGGGCTGAAAAGAGTGGAACTAGAGGGAAAACTCTGCTTCCTACCCTGAGAAACATAACTTTCAATTTCTTCTTTGCCTGCTTCTCTTCTGTAATCTGAATGTCTCCTTTCACCTGGGTTGTTTCCTTCTCCTTCCCTTCATTTTCCAAGCATTTTTCTGTGTAGCTCCTGACTGATCTTACTGACATATCCTCACGTGTCTTCCTGCTCTCACATTTCAGCATCATAAAGAAGGTAGCAAAGCCTTTGTCTACCATATTGAAAAGTGTCATTCATTTGTGCTATTTTTTCCATATTTGTGCTGCCAGTGCTGTCGGATCCGACCATGGATGGCACTGAGATGGAGGACACATCTGTGAGAATGGCAGGGCTAGCTGGCTATCTAAGCTGAATCCACTTTTCCACTGTTAAAATGTGTGCTTAATAATCAGGTCACTGTCTTTGGAACAGACTAAATGCAACCAAAACAATAAACTGAAAATAGCAGCGTTGGCTTCTGAATGCCTACGAGTGAAGAACAGCTTTCCATTGTTAAACAGCTACAGGGGCATTATTTTCCCATCTTTCATCTAATTTTCTTTCCATCTGCAGATTAAACATCTGCCAGTTGCTATTTAAATGACGTGGGTAATATCCTGACTCTCAAAATCAAAATCAAGCTACCTTGGGACCAGAAAAGCTGTCGCTCTAAGCACATCTCTGTTCTTCCTGAGCACTCCCCTCCCTGCTCTTAACACATTTTCCATTCCATTGTCGCTTCTTTTCAGACAGTTCCTTTCCTTTTTCACCTTTGATTGATTGATCTGCCTCAATCTGTGCTAATTTTACTTCCTTCACACGCTCAGTTGTGCTTTGCACTTTCTCTCAATGTTATCACCATGTGTGAGAAGGAGGAAGGAGGGATGAAAAAAAGGTTGTGGAAAGGAAGGGGAAAGGGCACAGCAAAGGCTGTTTCCCTTTCCATGTTATTTGAACCACCCTGTCAGCTGTCTCCTAAGTCTGTGGTTGGGTTGGAAAATCAGAGGGGTTCTCTCACCCAGGAGAAAACATTTTTTTTTTCAGAAAACCAACATATGTAGCACTGCAAGCACATACGGAAAATTAGAACCTTCTGAAGTAAACAGTCATTTTGATACTATCAATCAAAGCCAACATGAGGTAGATTTCTATAATTAATGAACTTTTATAAATAATCCTTGCCTGGTATTATGTTTGATTAGCTTACAGCAACGGAGGGATGGATTCTCAGGCTGAGAGCTGTGATCCTGCAGAATGCTTCAGCAAGTGGGGAAATTCAATTTGGAGCATGGATTTGGAAGCACTCCAATCATTTTAACTTCTGAAAACCAAACTGACACACTATGTGTATTTGTAAGGGGCTGAATAGATTGATCAATTAGGAACAGATGAGATGAGTATTTCTAAATAGATGCTTCAAAAATATGTGTGATAGAACACCACTGTGATTAAAGCATCCAGGGATATCATCACCTAACCAACTTCCAGGAATTTATCACAGATGGTTTAAAGTCAAGAGGGACTCCTATCTTATCTCTTTATATTCATGTCTCATTCAGACATCTCTCAGAAGCACTGGGATATTCTATCAAAAACCACTGTGTGATTAAAGAAAAAAAAAAGTGTTGGTTTTTTATGCCTTTTTTTTAATAATATATGAAATTCAATGAAGCGTTCCATAGACTTGAATTCTGCTACCACATCATGTGAGATGCTTTACTTTTAAAACCCCTAATGTCCTTGAGGAGGAAGCTCTGTTTAGCTTCTGAAATGGAAATTGTTTCTCTGTTTAAGACTTTCATATGTCAGGTGTGAGGACAGAGTAAGCAGGGTCAGTTCTGTCTCATTTTCACAGGTTATTCCTGGCAGTACTTACAGATTCTGGTAATTTCTAGAGGCCTGGAAAACAGACCTGAAGTCTTTGTATCTCTAAAATTACATCTTTGTTACACAGGGTGACTTCTTTGTAAGCTGTCTTGGGAGGGATGCAGCAAATTTTGGATTCTTAGCAGAAGAGAGGAAGAGGAGAGGAATTCCTTGCTGGTTGTGTGCTGGCAATTTCAGTTCCTTTGTGTTCCCTGATTAATGGGATAAATCAAACTGTCATAGAATTCCACCCTTAGCATGTGTTAGCACTACTGGTTGTGTGTACCTGATGTACAGACCCAAATCAAAATGTCAAATATATCTGATAAAGAGAAGTATCTGTACTATGGAGGCTTTTCACCAAAGTTTTAGTGGAGAAAATGGTGTATTTGCCTATATTAATTGAAAGTTTTATAAATGTAAGAATGAACTTGAATTCATGCATTGAAGTTGGAACAGAGAAAGTGTAAAGAGAGTTAAGAAGTATGGATATAACAAAAAATAAATGAGAGCTATAAAATAAAAATGGTGTTATTTTAATCAAGAAGATAAGAAAGTTTTAATGACAAAATTGATCTGTTACCTTCTCTCCTTCCCCTTCCCTCTCCTTGCAACTCAAAAGAAGGTGGTTAATTTTCTAGGACCATTTGGAATGTGTTGGTATCTAAAGATCACATGCATGGATTAACATTTGGATAGACCTTTGAAAATATGAAGGGTTGTAGATATTATCTCCTACGTCTTCACGTAGCATTTGTGTAAAAGGGGAAGAAGCAGCAGCTTGAGCTGCTTTGTAAAGGCTTGTGGAAAGACAGGTGAGTAGAAGAGATTCAAAACCTGGGGCAGAGCCTGAGCTCTGTGGAAAGCTGATCTGGTATTTGGAAAGGCCAATATGAGCCTGATAAACCAGGGAACTCTTCACTGCCTCATTTACACCCCACTAGGTGTGCAAGTCCCCATTATTTTGAGGATGGATTCCACCCCTGCCACCCCACCCTAAAGTTCTTTGGCACTACTGGCTCTTCCACTAGCAGGAACTGTCCCATCTGAACCTTATAAAATGTTAAACTAAATTAAATCCATGAGTGGCAGGTGGCAGACTGATCTGGGGAAGGGCGAAGCAGCACAGAGCAGAAGACATGTTCTCAGAGCTTTCACCCTGGTTGCTAAGGAAACTGTTCCTTTTCTGTATGTTCAAAGAGTCATTTCCAGCTAGACTGGCATCAAGATATTTGCTGCCAGACATGCCATCGTTTTCAACTTATCTCCCTCTGTGTTTGCTTTCTTCTAAAGAAAATAAAAAGGAGCAGAAAAAAAGGGAAAGAAAGAACACAACAAAATTCAGTGGGTTTTCTTAGACACATGTGGTTTCTGATTGGGTTGTGATCTCAGGGTAGGGGAACTTTGCTGCTGCTTCAGCAGACCTGCCAGTAGTTGCTAAACTCTTTATTTGACCTCTGTTTAACCCATCTTCTATAATACATTGCATCCTATTAAGAGATAAATTACCTGCAACAGAAATGTCACATAAAAGCACGATCCCCCCTTCATTCAAGCATGCAAGCTCTCTCTGAATGCCATGGAACTGTTCAGCAACTTACAGTAAAACACGTGCCTGTCAGTTTACAGAACACTTGAAAGCTTCTTGGGGGCCCAAAAATAAAGACTTATGGTGGAATTACCAATGGCTGAATGTCTGTGGCTTGGTATCTTGTGTCAGCCAGTAAATAATTCACCACTGATATAATTTTCATGGTGAATTTGCTCTTTTCAAGTCAGCTTATATTTTTCATAGTAGTCTGTCTGAGTGATATTTATTTTCCTCTTTGTCCTTATTCTTAAAAGGTGTGCTTGTCTTAATATTTGAAATGGAGGTATTAAAATAAGTAGAGTTATGTATTTTGCACTCCATACTGAAAATGTATATTATAATGCAGTGGTTGGCAGGCGTTGGTAGTTTTCTGAGAATTTTGATTGTATTGCTGGATCCTCTGAGGTAAATGGCAAAAACTACAATTCACAATACTTGGCATTCAACTGCATTCAAATGTTAGTGGGTTTGGCTGGGATTTGCTTAGGGAGAGACCTCCCTTGGGCTCCTCTGAAAATATCAACCTTTATTAATATTTGTGAATATTTCTTTCATCATTTGATGTAACATGTTTAAAGAAGACATCAACTCGCTAATAGAAATGCAAAACTGTTCAAACACTCTGGATTCTTGGTTTCCCTTGGAAGAACTTTCAGAGCTGGATCTGAGGTTTTAAACCCCCCCTAGACTAGCTTTCTTTTCATATACTTGTATGGTATGCACTCAGGTCCCTGTGAATGTGTCCTTAGTGTCCTGAATGGGTCTACATATGTTAGATAAACATATTTTTAATATGTGTTGCCTGCACAGTGAATTTAGTCACAGCCAGGAGTCCTTTTAGGTATGTGCTACTGGCAAGAAGCAGCAAGTTGTGAAGCCAAACATTTCCTGAAAATGCAAATGCCTTGTATGAAGCTTGCTGGGAAGGACTTTCAGGGCAGTAAAGAGGGAAAATGGAAGGGTTTACTTCAGTGAGGCATGGTGCCCCTTGCCTAGTGATTAAGACTGTCTGCTGAGATGTAGGAAACTTGCATTTATTACTGTTTCTGATGCCAGCAGGAACTCAATAGCAGCTTCCCAAAATGTGGTCAACTTGCTGCTGAGCTGGAGTCTCAGGATTTTCCTCCCATTGGAGGTCTTTGGCAGTGAGAGTTTCTAAACAACCACTATATCTAAAATGGTGATTTTTAGCATCTGGACCCTAATAATTCTGAACCAGTGAATTAAAATGTAAAGTGAATTTATCCCTAAAGGTGCCCTGCTCCTCGGTCCTGTCAGTTTGCTGCAGCTGAGGACATTACTAGGTCTGTGAAAACAGGGTCCAGCTTGGAGTCTTCGACTCACCACAAAATCAGGACCAGTTCAGTGGAGTAGGCTGAAAAGCATCTCCCAGAATAGCTCCTAGGAGGATTTCCAAGTTTGAGGGTATGAAGTCTTTTTTCCTAGTCCCACAAAGGCGAAAACAGCTGTTCCACCTTGCTGATTCCTGCCACTGCTTTGTGCTAGCTGGGAAATTCTCATTATCTATACACAGAAGAAAACTCATAAGTGGAAAGAAACAGGAACTAAAATATTGGGGCTAGGGGGTAGAATTCCCCTTTGTGTTTCTGTCTTGACAGCTCAGTTAGGCTTTTGCATGGCTGGCATTTTTTGTAAGTAGCCAGATGCTGAATGAGCATTTCTCTCCTCCTAGATCTCCTTCATGGGAATCTGATCCTTGTTGTCGATTTTCTCCCACTCTTTTAATATATGGAAATCCAGATACCTGCCTAGAGGAGGACAGACTGCACGATGTGCCCAAAGTGTTCAGCATCAATGATTTGGGGAGTAAGATTTGGATCTCACTGACAGAACCTACAGCTTAGATGGAGCCCTTAATTTTTTTTGTCTGTGCTTTGTTGAGATCAGGATGCATAACTCAAATTTAAGGCAGTGTCAGACCAGTTATAGACACTGCAATAACTTAACTTTGAAGTCCATTTGTGGATTTATTGCTAAGACAGTTAGGACTCTTGGAAATGCCACCGCATCTTTCAAATCCACCTAAAATTATATTCCCATGGCATTTCATAGATCTGATAACATTTGCAGTGTTATAAAGCAAAGAACTTCAACTTTGCAGGCATGGAAACTTCCAGAATTGTTCTAAATGGTACACACAGAGAAGAAGATTTTAATTTTTAAAAACAAATATTTTGGGGGGCCATGCATTTTCTATCTTTTCTTCTAATGAATTTTTCTAATAATTATTTTGGCTTCAGGGTACTCCATTACTGATGGGAGGAAGGAGATCCACTGAGAATGACAGTCACTCTCTACTTCTTCTCTGCTTTACAGAACAATAAAAAAGATAACATTCTAAATTATTACTTGCAAAGATTGCAAGACATGCCTTGTAAATCATACATAATATGCAGAACAAAGGATAAAACTTGAATTTAAAATAAATTTCCCAATACTTTTATACAAAACTATGTTGTGCATGGAAATAGCTTATGATAGTAAGGAGTTAATTATGTTTTATTATGAAGTTGTAGCTGTGTATAATCAGATTGCTCTCCAATTGCTAGAAATTATACATAAAAAGGGTATTTTATGAAGACATTATTGTAGATAGAATGCTTAGTCTGAAATTGTGTATTTTGCCCCTAGTTTAAATACAAAGTAATAATGAGTCCAAAATACATGCTGTACCCTTGGAAGTGTCCCAGTTGTTCCTGGAAGATTGGCCATCTCTATACTCCTCAGAGAAGGATGGTTTTGATCCATTGTTTTATCCAAATTCATGCACTAGAAAGAACAAAGCCTTATTGCTTTGAAAAAGAAAAAATGAGAAGATATTGCTGGTATTTGAGACAGGAATTATTATCAGTGTGCATGAGGTGAAATTATAGATTGGACTTAAATCTTTGGGGACCTTGCTGGTGAGGAAGAGCTATGAAAATTTGATTTATCATGAGACCCTCTCTCCAGTGACTCATCATCAAATGACATTGCACTTTCTTCCAGTGCTTTTTCCTCACTGGGGCTGATGCAGCTGAATGAAAACTCAAAGCTTTTGTTAGCAGGGCAATGTACAAAGTCATACTTTTTTATTATTATTATTTTTACTAGTGTCTTATAAGTGTTTTTCCACAATCAATAGTGCCTACACTTTGAGACCTCTTCCATGTTGTATCCTTACAAAATTTTAGTAAATGCTACAGAAATGTGTAATTGATGGGCATCATTTTCCCCCTTGGCAGAGCAGTCAGACTCCTGTCATTCATTCAGGCATTGCAGTTGTGTGTTTGACAAGGGTACAAGCCAAAGCAGGACTGTGTTGAAGGCCAGATGGTTGCCTCAGATCCCAGGATTTGAAAACTGGTCCCACCAGCTCACAGCAGTGTGTTTGCAATGTCTGTCTGTGGTCAGTTTAGGAGACACAAACCCAGCATCTTTTTCATTCTCTGAAAAACTCAACTCTGGATAAAGATTTGATATCAATTACTGGAAGGCAGCAGAGATTGCCATCTGTACATTAGTGTTTCATAACACATGTATTTGAAAATACCAGTCAGGAAGAACACCTTGGTTTTCACATTTCCTCCTTGTGACAAAGACACATCCTTGATGCTGTTTCTGTATTTTATTTGTCTGACTATCTAATGGTTCCCATCAGTAATAGGGTGGGGCACACTGAATAATGAAGAGATGCAATTGTAAATCAATCTGCAAAACAAACTATGCAGTGAGGTGTCTGTGTGAATGATTATATATTTACATTATTCCAAAGCTAACACCTCAGCTATCCCCCTGTTCCCACAATACCTGACTGCTTCATTGCTGTTATATTAACTGCAGGATCATACAAGGTCATACAAGCAGGATCCTGTAAATATGCAGAATTGTAGCATTTGAACCTAACAGGACTAATGAACTTCCATGCCCAACATACTATTGCAGATTTATTGACAGTGTGTAATTATTTTATACATTGTTGGAGGACGTTCTCTAACTAGTAAAACCTTGTGAGTGTGTAAAAGTTCTAAACTGAATTTGCATGGTCACAATTGTTAGTTCTGTAGGTAAATAAACCTTGTGAACTGTTAATTCCAACCTAGTAATTTCTTGTGGTTGCTCTCCTTTTCTCTGTGTTCTGTTTAGACACTTATTTGTCTTTATTTAAAATATAGATTTTTGATATCTCAAAAGGAGACATAATAAAAAGGGACTCTCAGAACATCTGAGCTGTTTGGCTGTTACAGCATTGTGTAATAATTATTGGGTCAAAGAAGAAAAAATTGTCTGAGTTAAAAGCAGAGGTAGAGTCCACCTTATCTCAATGGAATTGCCTTTTCTTTGTAACACAAAGACTTTAAAACTGATCAATTTTGTAACTGCAGTGGAAGTGCGAGGAGCTGGATAGCATGATCTAGTTGATTTTTATTACTTTCTCTTTTTTTAAATTTTTTTTTTAAATTGTTTTTTTAAACTTGCCCTATTTCAAACAGCATAAAGAACACGTTTAGGAGAAAATCATCAGGGAGATGACAAACCTCCCGGATTTTAGGATCAAGATTCTCTGCTGCCTTGTACTGTCTACCCATCAGAGACAGCACCTTTGCTGTTGTCTTGAATCCCAACAGGAATGGAGCAAGCTCTGCAGGGAGGTCTTGTAGGAAGGCTATGGAATGGAGAAAGGACAGAGGAAAGTTTTGTGTAAAGCAGAAAATACAAGTCTGGAGGAGGTTTTAGGGAATAAGAAAGAACTGAGAGGTATCACTGTGTGTGTTGGACCAGGACTCCCAGCTGCAGGTCCAGAGGATCAAGCAGCTGGAAGTGCTTGTGGCAGGAGCACAGCTGGCAAAACATGCTGAGTGAAAAGAAATAGGTGTAACTCAGAAGGTGACAATGTAGTGACATGGGCATGTCCTTTTCCTTGCCTTGCCCTGGGACACCTGAGCATTTGTCCCAAACCTGGATTTATTGGATAACATAGAGGATTTACAGGAATCCTGCATCTTTCTTAGCACCACCCACATTCTGAATTCCTGAGCAATGGTATTTTTTGGAGATCAGCTCCAAAGTTCACTGCCTGAGCCCTGCACAGCTGCACATGCAGACAGCTCCTTTGTGAGCAGTAAATTTGGTGTGTTCTCAAAGGAGTTACCCCACTGCTTGTGTTCACCCCTGGTGGTAAAAAAATAAATCATGAATAAGGGCACAATAACCTGTGGATTTGGAACAGTTCATGAGGATGAGCGAGGGATCCCAGGGCAGAGAAGAGGATTAGTAATGGGTTTGATAGCCAGAACCTGAAGGATGGGGCAATACATGAAGAAAAGTAGTCAGAATTCTACTGGCCTGTGTCACTTTGGTTTCATTAATTATTGATGGGGAAGGAGAGGGGGGCAATGATGAGAAATTTGTTTGGGGATTGTTTTCATTGCTTTTTTTTTTTCTTCCTCTTGTTATTTTTTCATGGTGCGACTTTATATCTGTATCTTTATAAAGACAAAATAAGCAAATATATTTCCTGTGCTGACTGAAGTATTTGCAAATCTAACACAGCAATTCAGCATTGGAAAACAGGGATCTAATTTTATAGAAAAGGCAGGGGGAGAAGTGGAGGCACAGGATTTAGAAGAATACAAGGATGGGTTATAAGGGATGGGTTATAAAGGATGAGGCATAGGACTGGCAGTGGAGGAGACCCCCCAGCTATGAGAAACTCACCCTTGGGGCAGTGGAAGCATGAGAATAACATCAGGAAAAGGGGAGATATCAAGTAGCACTTTAAACTACATTATCATTTCTTTCCCTGTAATGGCTAGACCTGTACCAGTAATCATCAGGCTCTTAAGATTTCTATTCTTGCAATACTTTCTTGGCTTTATAGTTATAAAAGTGCATTACCACTGCTCCCTGAAACAAACCAGTATTTTTATTTAATTTTTTTTTTGTAAGCTTGACTGCAGGAGATTTTCTCTACATAAGAAAATGGTTCCCGGGTGTTAAAATGAAAATGTGTTAAAACTCTCCCCATTCTGGGAGAAAAATAGGAACTTTCTTTCACAGGAAAAAGAACTCTGGTTAGGGTATATCAGGGTAAAAGTATTTCTCTTCCTGTCTCAAATCCATTTTTGTGTAAATTACTAGCTCATTCTGAATTTGCAAATAGTTACCAGAACCAGATTTTCCTATCAATGACTTGTTAGTTTGCCTATCACAGGCTCTAGCTTAAAAAAAGAGATATTATGTCAATGAAGCTGTGTGGATTTAAAGAAACCAACATGTTACAAACCTTTACTTTTGTCTAGATGTAAATCATGGTGCTGGGAGTGTCATTGAAAATATAGTCCATCCCTCTACTCTGATGTCAATCACTCTTCAATGATGGTTTTTTTCAGTGATGGAGCATTTTATTTCCATTTATCCCAGTGCTTTTCTTCATACTACAATTTAGAAACTCCCATTCTGCTACTTTGGGCCAGTACTTTTCAGCCCATTTGCAGCAGACATGGAAGAAGAACTGTTCCCTTTCTTTTTTCCTTCAACTTCTTAAATACTTGAAGGTTTTTGTTGTACATTTACACCCCTCTCAATCTTGGATAATGTTGCTGGATAAAATGCTTGGATATAGTGTTCCTTTCTAGCCCTTGCCAGAAAATAATATTCTCTGTAAGTGCTGCATACGTAAGAATTACTTCTGTTTAGCCCAGAACTGGGATTGCAGCTCCCTCCTCTGCCATGGGTTCTGGTATTATCTTCTGTGCTGGACTTCTGCACTTCTACAACTACAGCAATAAATTCAGTTTAGAGGGTTAAAGTTAGTTTGGAAATAAATAAATCACAGTTACAGCTGAGATTTTGTATCTTTTCAATTAATAGAGTTCTTGTGGTCTCATCTGGTTGATTGAAACAGATTGCATTACCAGGCAATTCTTTCACTTTCCAGGAAACATTGTCCTTGATTAGATAATGAATTGTGTTATCAAGTAGCTTTAGCCTAATAACTTTGACATTCCTTGTATCCACTTTGAAAACTTTCTAAAAAATGATCTCATAGATCAAAATAATTTTATGGCCTTCAAAGAACTTGTATTTTGATAATGACACACGTCTGGTGAGGCTGTAGGATCCATGTGTGGAAGAAATGAGGAACAAAGTGGTTCTAAAAAGGAAACAAATTCAAGATGGAACCTTAATATTAGTCTAAAGCTGTTACTAATAATTGAATTTAGTAGGCATGAAATACCTGTGTTATAAAGAACTATGAAGTATTAACTTATCAGCAGAAATTCCTGTAATCAAATTCTCAGAATTCAAACAATTGAGGAGATTTAATTTATTTTTAGATGAAATACTTTATATTTTTCAACTGTTGCAATTTAATTGTGTATTTAGTTGTTACTTTATGTATGTATTATACTAGGGCTAGGAATCTGGGTAGGTAGTTTGTATTTAATATTATGAAAAGATGAGTAATATCAACAGTAAGGAAAAAACCAAAAACCTGAGTGAGATTTTCTTCCATTTTCTGCTTTGGTGAATTTATGTTCTCTATTTTCCTGGATTCTTCACTATGCTATGCTCAAAAAGAAATGCTCACATAAATATGGTAGAACTCATAAACATCAGAATCTTAACATTTTCAGGTCTTCTAGGCTTTCGCATCTGTGAGTACTCATTAGGGCACTTGTCACGTGTGGGTCTTAATGGGATTTTTTTGCGAATAAAAAGAACCCAGACAAAGGCATTTCTGCTGAAAAACTGTTGTTTGGCATGGGGTAAGGAACAACTTCTTCAGTGCTTAATTTTCCTGTTTCCCAGCTGAAATGACGGGGGGGTGGATAGAGTGGGGTGAGTATGTGCTGTGAGACCCTGGAGATTTGCTTACCCTGTGTTTTCAGGGCACTGTGTCTTTGGAAGAAGGGGAATGTCAGGTGGATGCATCTGAGGCTGGAAGCAGGACTTGTCATAAGATCAAATGGCACAGTAAATATAAGAGGATGCTGAAAAGAAAGCAGTGTCTGCATGCATTTTTGCATTGATATGTGGGGTTTTTTTAATGTCTTCCAAGTTCTGCAGAGCTCTAATACTGAAAAGATTGAGACTTGTAAAATTATTGTAAAATTGTTGCTTTTCTCTGAAGGGGAGGCAACTCCTTTTGCAGGTGTTGTGATTGACATTGATTTCGGGTCACATCCAGCGCAGAGATCCACTGGGGAAAGAATTCTGTTCTGGTTTTCAGGGCTTTTTTTCCCCCCTTTTCTCTCTCCAATGTACCTGAGTGGGGTCTGCCAAAGGGGCAGCACATTCCTATCCAGCCTCAGGTCCACTGTAAGTGATGGAAGACTCCGGGTTGTGTTGGAGTCTTACAGAGCATCACAGCTTGATTCCAACCTCTTATTAGTGCTTGGCAAACCTGCCTCTTTCCTTGACTTCTCCCTACACAGAATAACAGAATGATTTGGGTTGGAAGGGTCATTAAAGATAACCTTGTTCCAGCCCATGCCAAGGGCAAGGGACACCTTTCACTAGACCAGGTTGCTCCAACAATTCCAGGGATGGGGCAACCACAGCATTTTTGTGCTTCTGCACTGATTCTCTGCTCAGTCAACAGAGTTATGCAAGGGAAGATTGCCTTTTTATGCTGCACCTTTGGCTATGGAGGCTCTTCTACATATGTTGCTCATGTTTATTTCCACCAGTTACCCTGGGGGAGGAGGAAGGGAATTCAGAAGACAGTCTCTTTTTAGATGTGCCTTGCCAGCAACAAGAGCAGTAAGTAAGGAAGACTTGGCATCATTTCTACACTGTTTACTCGCAGTATGACTTTGGAAGGGGTTACCACCAGTTTTACTTGTAGAAACATTTTTCTGTGCAGAAGGCATGCAAGGTAACTCTGTTCCATCTTGCTTTGTAAACACATTGTTCTGAATTATTTCCATCATGCTGACTGTGAGTAGGTGACACAATAAGCTGAGCATCTGTACCTTCAACAGGCTTTCAAGGATACTCCCTGTTATGAACCAAAATCAGACCCCTTTTGGTCCATATTGAGGATGTAATGATTGGGGATGAAAGAAGAGAGATTCCACCCCCCACACCACCCCTCCCCAATTTTCTTTAGTGTTCAAAAGCCCTACTCCAGTGCCAAAACTGGATATAGAGGAAATTGTATTTCTTCCTAGCTAGCAGAATTGGACAGCAACTTTTCTGTTGTGGTATCACATTAACCATGCTCATTAATGTTTTTTTTTTTTCCCTTTAAGAAACCTTGGTGTGCTGCAAAAACCTTTCTCCTCCTTTTTAAAATATAAGTAAAACCTAAAATCTGACTATTCTAAATAGGCAATTATATTCAAAAATAGTAGTATTCAGAAACAAACAGATACTAAAGCCACATTCTGAATAATTTCACTGGAATAAGGTAAATATCTTTACCTTAGTGTGTGCCCACATCTTCCAGAAGTGTTGCTGCAAACTGAACTCTACAGCAATGACTGCACTGGCATTCTGCAAAGGTTTAGCTTTCAGATGATTTTCTTACATGGGTCAATTAAAGTGCCCATTGAAAAACCTCTGTGAAGTCGACTTTCTTACAGTATATCTTCATTTAATGGAAAATTAAATAAAATAATCAAGAATATCTCCATTCCAAGGCCAATGTTTGTTTATTTCTCAGTGCACTTCCTAGTTATTTTTTCATCTGGAAATCAATGGCAAAGAGCATTTTCAAATGAAAGGATGCATTTTCTATTATGACAAACCCACCTGATGAAGATCAAGAAAGGCCACGTGCCATTTCAGCTTTCAGAAATGGGATTTCTGTCAATCACCAGGCAGCAGATGGGTAATCTCCCTTCCTTTAAAATATGATTTTTATGTTTCTTCTATTGAGGTGAAATGGATGCACTGACAATCAGCAAGTTTGATTTGATCTTTAATAAAACGGCAAGAAACAGCCTGAAACAAGTTCTTTTCTATCATATTTTTCACTGCTGATTTGTAAGAGTGGTATTGATATTTCTTCTTTCAAGTCTTCAGAGGGGGAGGAGAAACATTTCCTGAAGTTTTGGTGCAGCTGTACAGCTCTATATCCTGTCAATCTTGTTATTGGTTTGGGATCATGTGCTGCTGGTTACTGGGTTCTCCTCTGAAAAAAAAAGGTAGAGAATAATACATTTTTTTTGAAATAAATTAAAAAAATTATATTTGGATTCTATACTCATTCTACAAAGATGTGTTTGCTTTTCCCCTTGATATGTTCATTATGCATTCTTCTGGCACATACCTTTGTGTGAGTTTCTAAAGGCAAATAAATAAAAATACATTTTTAAAAAATCAACATAAAAACTCCTCTTTTCTGATTTTCTTTTCGTCCTCCTGTGGGAGAAAAAAAAAGGCTAACATATTTTATTTAACTGTGAAACACATCAGTGCCAAAGTAATTAAATGTAGTATTGACCACTGATCTCTCTCACCTTCTACAGTCATGAAGTCAGAAAAAAACCTGTCTTATGAAAAAAAAAATCTGTGAACATTTCTCAGTGTTCCATAAAATACATGAAATTCTATAAATTATTTGCATCATTTAATGATCATGTTTGTAGGTAATAAAAATGTATTAATATTTTAGTGTAAAACTGTCATTCAACGTTTAGTAATTTAAAAAAAAATCATTAAAATACATAATGGGTTTTAACATAATGAAAAGAAATTTAGTTTTCTGTGTCTATTATGAAGTTTTAAGAAAAATAAGGCCTATGTACAAACATGGTGTACACAACATTTTACTTACAGATGCCAATGGACTTTGCGGAATTTGGACATTTTATACTTTGTTTTCTGATACTGTGGGTTTAGGTGATGTCCTTAAAAAATGGATATTATGTTGTCATTGTCTTACAGACCTCAATACACTTGTTTGGATTGTCAGATTTGGGTGATCTATTCCAGTATTATAATAGCCCTAAACCAACAGTTGCTTAAGTGTTGCAAATCATGGAGTGTTTGGAAACTGTTAATTAATAATCTGACTCATTTAGCTCTCCACTGTCTTTTATATTTACAGGCTAGAGATGCTCAAATATAGAAGGGAATCAATTCCTCCTTTTAGAGCTTTATCCTGACTTCTAGGGAGGGTTTGGCATCCTGAAAGACTTTCTGAGAAGTATCTTTAAACACACATCTGTTCTTCTACTGTTGTTATTTATACAGGCACAGAAATAGCATCAGTTATAGACTAAATTCCTTTATTCCCTTAACAAAAGAAACATAATTTTCATGAAGGTTTTAATTAAAACAAACCAGAAAACATGGTACAGTTCCCTTTTTCCTTAGAAGTTAATTTTCATACCTCTCTGATAGTATAGTTAAATACCCTTCTTTTAAATTCATGACTTAAAAATAAAATCATCAGATTGGTTTCCTTGTAATCTGGTATTCCCTGAGTCTCAGGCTGATGTTTATCACACAGTTCTTACAGCTTTGAATTCACTGAATGAAGTGCTTTCAACCATTTGCCACTCCTAAACTGTACAAAAGATGAAAAAGCTGAGTAATAAAAACCATTATAGCTTTTTACTAATGAAATACTCCCACCCATAACTCCATTTTACAGACTGCATAGAAGCAGTTGTTCTGGCTTTCAATGTATTGATGAAGTTTAGTTAATGAATTATACACATATATTTTTATGTATGTATAAATAAATTTAAAATTGATGTAATTTCCTCAGAAAAGGTACATGTGCCTTATCCCAAAAACACTGAGAAATGAGTATACTAATTGTAAATCAAAAAGATTAGGGTTGCTCTTCTTATGCTTATTTTGGTGACTGGGAGATTAAAGTAAATAGAGCTAATAATTATTTTTTTTACTTTAAATTCCCTTGATTCTGAGCAAGTTGTGGCAAGCTCAGGGTAACCTTGCTCTATTTATTTATTGGTTTTTAAATCAAGAAGATAATTTTAAAAACACTAAGGATTTTCTGCTCCCCTGTTACCTATGAGCAATTATGGCTCCTCACAATTGATTATTTTAAATTCTATACTGTAAAATAGTTACAAACTGTTGCTGGTCTGTTCAATATCTGTAAGTTGTTGTCAGCACTTGTTTATGAAATCTGAATTTGTGCTGGCAGTTTTTGATTAGATTCAATGAGAGTGTGCATGCTGCTGAAGTCAATTTCAGAGTGCAATTTCAAAGTTAGATCAACACTCAGCCCTTTGGAGAATCCCCCTCACAGCAGAGATCATCTGCTTTCATCAGCTCAGCAGGGGAATATAACTAGATATAATCAAATTTCTATTGAGGCAGCGATCTTTACAGAACTTGAAATTCATTCCCATGAATATAATCTGTTTAAAATTAAGTATTTGCCATTTTTGTGTCTTGTAGAGTAAAAAATGCGTTTGTTAGGATGTTCATACAAAATGAACA
>WBMV01002857.1:12558-27556 GCA_013396655.1 Campylorhamphus procurvoides | reverse complement strand
GCAGGGATGGGCAGGGATGCAGGGATGGGCAGGGATGCAGCGATGGGCAGGGATGGGCAGGGATGCAGGGATGGGCAGGGATGCAGCGATGGGCAGGGATGCAGGGATGGGCAGGGATGCAGGGATGGTGCATCCTGGGGATGCTGGAGGGTCTCCTCGAGGTGCCTGGGGGGGCCACACAGAGTTTGGGATGGGATGTCCCTGGGCAATCCACAGCTGGAAGAGCAGGTGGCCAGGAGAGGTTGGAATATGGGGATGGGCACAGTGGGAGAGGAGATTGAATGGCCAGAGAGCACCACGATGCTCTGCCACGGTCACCCCAAAGGGGACACACCCCCCCAAGTGCCCTAAAGGTAGAAATGGGGTACTTTGATATTTTCCCTGCAGGTCTTTGCTGTCACATCCACTATGATTGAACTCAAACAAGTTCCAAGAGGTTTAATTTAAAATGCAGCCCAAACTGGGGAGCTGACCCTGCAGCTGAGCGAGCCAGGCTATGTTTTATTCAGTTTTATTCACCACTTTGCTGCTCTCCAACACACACACCAATCTCCACCCAAGCGTTTCTCTTCAAGGAAGGGAAAGAGTGAAAGGGGGAAAAGAAAAATCCTCTCATCGGTATTTCAGCTGCAAAGGATTAAAGATCCTGCCTGGCCAGGATTCAGCCCAGGAGATTTATGGCTTTTTGACTGGCTTAATTGCACAATAGTCTGGATTAAATCAGAGGAAGGAGCAGGTAAAGCTTCCCCTGTGCCTCGGCAGCTCCAGCCCAAGCCGGGAGCATCGGTGAGCAACGGCAAAAAAAGGAGGAACTCCCTCAAATTTATTCTTGGAATTGTTAATGCCAGAATCCCAAAATGGTTTGGGTTGGAAGGGAGATTATAGATGTCATTCCACCCCCTGACACAGGCAGGGACACCTCCCACCAGCCCAGGGTGCTCCAAGCCCTGTCCAACCTGGCCTTGGACACTCCCAGGGATCCAGGGGCAGCCACAGCTTCTCTGCCCAACCTGTGCCAGGGCCTGCCCACCCTCACAGCCAAGAATTCCTTCCCAGTATCCCACCTATCCCTGCCCTCTGGCAGTGGGAAGCCATTCCCTGTGTCCTGTCCCTCCATGCCTTGTCCAAAGCACCTCTCCAGTAAAAGAGCTCTCAGTCCCCCCTTTCTTTTTGGCTTCCCACAGTTGGCAAAATGCAACCCCTTCAGGAATTCCCAAATTCTGTTTTTCCACTACAAAACCCTGACCAAGCATCCCCAAACAGGCTTGGGGAGTTTGCACCCAACTCACCACGGCTGGAGCCATCTCAGCCACCAAAGGGGGCACCAGAACCCCTTCCACCCATGAGAACAACCCTCCAGCTCCCATTCTGGTGCCATCCCAATCCCTCCCCATCCAGCAAGGACAGCACTGGCTGCTTTAACATTTTCAGGCTTCAAGGCAAAGCCAGCGGATTAGTTGGACTTGTCTGAACAGCTGAAATTTCTTCATCACACCCCCCAGATCTGAGCAAACCCTGCACAGCACTGGCTTGATATTAAAAGAAATAAATAGAGAATCTCCAGCAGATGTTACATTTCTCCTCCTCGTTACCCTAAGAGGCAACAAACCCTCCCTCGTCTGGCCAGAGGAAAAGCAGGTTCTTCATATCAAAGCTGAAGCAGTTAAATATTTATCCAAGTGCCTGTCCCCACCTCCCTGGATGGCTGAATTTTCAGGCTCCAGTCTTACTGATCTATTATTCTCTTTTCCCAGGCACAAAGTGGAACTTTTTCTCCCACCTGCAAATTATAAAGCCGGGAAATTCTTTTGAAGGGAGTTGGAGCCAAACAGGTTTTTCTCTCCCCACTCCTCCTCCCCAGGCTCTGAAGGAGATGGTGCTGCAGGAGGGCAGCAGGAATGATGCTGGGAACAGACCCAGGCAGCTGGAGGAGCTAATTGCCAGGATCCTGAAGCAGGACCTGTTTCTCATTAAGCCCCTTCTGTTTTCTTCGTTTCCACCGTTACGTTTCTTTGAGGGACACACGAGGGCATGGGGAGGGGGGGGATGAGAACCACCAGCTGTGGCCATGAGGTTGAGTTTCTCTCGTTGGAGACTCTTCCACACCAGTCCAGCCCTGGAGTGCTCCCTGCATGCACACAATGAGGGGGTTTCCCCATCCCAAGACAACACGGCCTCAGGTGGGCAGAACAGCTTTGCCACCAAATCATGGAATGGTTTGGGTGGGAAGGGACCTTTAAAGGTCTAGTCCACCCCCCTACCATGGGCAGGGCTTTCCACCAGCCCAGGGTGCTCCAAGCCCCGTCCAACCTGGCCTTGGACACTTCCAGGGATCCAGGGGCAGCCACAGCTTCTCTGGGCCCCCTGTGAGGACCTCCCCCCCCTCCCAGCCAAGAATTCCATCCCAATATCCCATCTATCCCTGCCCTCTGGCAGTGGGAAGCCATTCCCTGTGTCCTGTCCCTCCATGCCTTGTCCCAAGTCCCTCTCCAGCTCTCCTGGAGCCCCTTCAGGCACTGGAAGAGGCTCTCAGGTGTCCCTGGAGCCTTCCCTTCTCCAGGTGAACACCCCCAGCTCTCCCAGCCTGGCTCCAGAGCAGAGGGGGGAGGGCTGAAAGCCCCAGAGCCCTCCATTGGTCCATGATCCGATTTCCCAACCCCCATCACCTCCAGGCTTGGAAAACCCAACTGAGAAAAGGGATGTGACCAACTCAAGCACTTGCCTGCACCTCCTGCACTGACACAAGAGGAGCAACACACAGAGTTTGGCCCAGGGGGTCAGTGGGGGCTTTCAGGATGACGATGAAATGCACCCACCACCCTCCTGGACCACAAAGAAGACATCAGA
This sequence comes from Campylorhamphus procurvoides, assembly GCA_013396655.1. NCBI lineage: Eukaryota > Metazoa > Chordata > Aves > Passeriformes > Dendrocolaptidae > Campylorhamphus > Campylorhamphus procurvoides. Next base: position 24,709 of record WBMV01002857.1, on the reverse strand, counting down.
GGACCTGCCTCACATCTTTCCTTCATAGCTACAGCTGGAAGAGGGAGCTGAGAAGAGCTCAGGCACGTCCTCCTGGTTGTGTCATGACCCACAGCCATCGATCCACCTCCTGGTGCCCACCCAGGGGCGCTGCCCACGGCGGTGCCCTCTCCGTGCCCTCTGCTCCCCCACGGACAGCCTGCATGGCACATCAGGCAGCAGGAGAGCTCTGCCACCTCTCACCCCACCTCCCCCACGCCAGGGGATGTTAATCCTGATCAAAATTCACCATCACGTTCCAAGGGGCCAAAGGAGGGTCTCATTAAAGGACACGGTGAGAAGTTTCTCCTCCAAGCCTGTGAAAGCTGGAATAGCAGAGCAGTAATTAGCATTAATGGCATAGCTAAGGAGAGCCAGAGCCCCGGGCAGGGCCAGTTTGCTAGGGAGGCTGCACATCACTGTCACACCATCCTTTGGGACAGCTGGGGACATTCCAGGAGCTGGGCCAAAGTCCCCAGCCCTGCCCCACTGCCAAAGGCACCCAGATTGAGCTGCCAGACCGGTTGGAAGAGCAGGGAGAGACGGAGCGTGTTTTGCTCTGCAAATTCCCTCCCATCCCTGCTCTGCCTCTTGCAGCAGAACCAGGTGGGGCTCTGCGTTTGCAGGCACGGTACAGGGTGAGCAGCACAGCGCTGGAGATCATGGAATCGTGGAATTCTTTCAGCTGGGAAAGACCTTTAAGGTCACCAAGTCCAACCGTTCCACCGCTGACCCATGTCCCCAAGTGCCACATCCACAGGGTATTTAAATCCCTCCAGGGATGGGAACACCAATGCTGCCCTGGGCAGCTGTGCCAGGGCTGGACAGTCCTTTCCATGAAGGAATTTTCCCAAAATCCGACCTGCCCCTCCCCTGGCCCAGCCTGAGCCCGTTCCCTCTCCTGTCCCTGTTCCCTGGGAGCAGAGCCCAATCCCTGCCTGGATCCATCAGGGAGTTGCAGAGCCAGAAGGTCCCCCCTGAGCCTCCTTTTCTCCAGGCTGAGCCCCCCCAGCTCCCTCAGCCTCTCCTGCTGCTCCAGCCCCTTCCCTGCACACCCTCCAGCCCCTCAGGGTCTCTCCTGTCTGAGGGTCCCAGAACTGCCCCAGCAGTGCCAGCACAGGGACGGGCACTGCCCTGGTCCTGGCACAGCCCAGATGCCACTGGCCTCTCGCCCACCTGAAGGACACTGCAGATGGATTACTTGCACAGGTTGGGAATGTCCTGCTGCATCCACCTGCTCTGCAAACATCCATCTCTTGCTCATCCCCAATGCCAAGAGCCCACCTGCCTTTCCAAACCTGGGAAATGTCAGAAATACAGCAGGAACAAGAACTGTCTCCATCCTTCCCAATCCCACCCATGCAGAACATCAAATAATCGATGTACCTGGTCGGTTGGAATTGATACAAGGGGAAACAGCATTATTACAAAGCTTGCAGAGCAGCAGAATAAATGACCTATCACTCAGTAACATTTAAGACCAGCTTAGCTGATTAGCTCTGAGGGACAGTTTAACCCACTGAGCTTCTCGGTGGGGTGGGAGTGGCAGAGAAGACCCCTGGTCTCAGTTTCTGGAGGTCTGGAGGTCACCTCTCTGCCTAAATGGTCCCAGTAGGATGCAAGACTTGCCCAGATGCCACAGGAAATACCCTCTTCTCAGGGGTTTCTCTGGTAGGTGGGATGGAGAGAAACACCCACAGGACAGAAAGTGTTGAGTCAGAGTTGGAAATAATACAAGGAAAAAGGAAAAGAAGAAAATGTGATCTAAAACCCGATCAGATGTGAACTTCACACCTGACCTCACCCATCCACGATATCCTCCTGCTGCTTTGGAAAACCCACACCAAAGGGGGCTGAAGGGAAGGAAATCAACCATGAGAGGGCTTTGAATCAACATGTTTTCCCCCAGGACACCTGACCCTGAAACGTGACTGCAACGACAGAGGACAAGGGGAACTCACAGACCCCTTATCCAAAATCAAGCGCTGCCTCGAGCGGAGGAGCCTCCTCCCAGCCCAAACCTGACCTAGGTGCACCACAAAAACAGCATGTCCTCTCCAGCAGCTGCTTCGTGTTCCCTCAGGACAGTTCAGCACTTCCTCAGGGCTCAGCCCGGTCGGGTCACGCCGCTGGAGCTCCCTGTGGGTTCGTCCCGATCCGCCCTCCCGGCTGCTCGCCCGAGGCTGTTCCGTGGAGGCCACGGAGTGCACGGGTTTGGCCACACATCGGCCTAGCAAGGGGAACCACAGCTGGGAAGCAGATGAGGTTTTGGGTTCACCTCCCCTTCACACAGGTCAGGGGACCAAGGATGGGTCAGGGGACCAAGGATGGGTCAGGGAACCAAGGATGGGTCAGGGGACCAAGGATGGGTCAGGGGACCAAGGACAGGTCAGGAGATCGGCCTAACGAGTGGTCCAAGGACAAAGGATGGGTCTAAGGACAAAGGATGTGTGAGAGGACAAAGGATGACTCAGAGGACAAAGAAGGGGTCAGGGGACTAAGGACAGGTCAGAGGACCAAGGATGGGCCAGGGAACCAAGGATGGGTCACGGGACCAAGGTTGGGTCAGGGGACCAAGGACAGGTCAGGAGATCGGTCTAACGAGGGGTCCAAGGACAAAGGATGGGTCTAAGGACAGGTCTAAAGATGGTGGATTGGTCTAACGAGGGGTCCAAGGACAAAGGATGTGTCTAAGGACAAAGGATGTGTCAGAGGACAAAGGATGGCTCAGAGGACAAAGAAAGGGTCAGGGGACTAAGGACAGGTCAGGGGACTAAGGACAGGTCAGAGGACCAAGGATGGGGCAGGGGATGGGTCTAATGAGGAGTTCAAGGATGAAGGATTGGTCTAAGTACAGGTCAAAGGATGAAGGATGGGAACAAGGACAGGTCTAAGGACAAAAGATGTGTCAGAGGACAAGGAATAGGTCAGGAGACCAAGGTGGGGCCAGGGGACCAAGGACAGGTCAGGGGATGGATCTAATGAGGGGTCCAAGGAGGAAGGATGAATCTAAGGATGGGTCTAAAGATAAAGGATGGGTTTAAGTATGTGCCAAGCAAAGAAGGATGGGTCAATGGATGGGCCAAAAGAAGGGCCAAAGGATGGGTCAGAGGATGGGTCTAATGAGGGATCTAATGATAAAGGATGGGTCAAAGGACAGGTCTAAAGATGAAGGATGGGTCTCAGGATGAAGGATAGGTCTAAGTACAAAAGGTAGATCTAAGGATGGATCCAAGGATGAAGGATGGATTCAAAGACAGATCTAAAGCTGAAGGATGGGTCTAAGGATGGGTCCAAGTACAAAGAATGGGTCCAAGGACAAGTCTAAGGGTAAAGACCAGCCAACCACCTCTTTGGGCAGGACACCCCATGGCAGATCCACAGATCTACTGACCCACCTTCCAAGGGTTAACACACCTCACTCATGACTGTCTTGACTTTTGTTCCCCAACTCTGCATTTTGAAGCCCTTCCATTCCGAGTTTGTTCCTTTGCTGACTCTTGGCTGACGAATAATCATTAACGATCCCCGAAAGGTTCAAATGGCCCGTGGAATTCATGAGGTATTAAATGGGCATTATATTATCAGCCACTCTAAATGTTTTGTTTCCGCTTTCAGGCCCACTCAGGAGCTGTTTATGGCTCGTGGATTTATGGAAGTCGGGGGATGTTTTGAGGAGTAATGTTCCGTACCTCTGAGTTACGGTCAACAGCTGGAGACTCAGAGCAGGAAAACTGGAGGCTGCGGGCTCAGAGAAACTTCACCCCTGCCTCAGAAGGTCTTGGAATGCAAAAAGGGGGGATGAAACGCTGGAAAAAAGGTCCAGAACGCAACACTCAAGAGAGTTTGTGAGCTGTCATCAAGAGGAAAGTGGTACATGGTGGCTTTGCTCCAGAGAAGAACCAGTTGCTGCTACTCCAGCCCAGGGAGTGGTGGGGAGCAGGTCCACATCTAGTGGGGCCCGTCGTGGTGTCCCCAGGGCTCAGTGCTGGGCTCAGCCCTGTTCATGGATGATCTGGATGAGGGGATCGAGCCCACCATCAGCAGATGAGCAGGTGACACCAAGCTGGGGGGGAGTGTTGATGTGCTGGAGGGCAGGAGGGCTCTGCAGAGGGACCTGGCCAGGCTGGAGAGATGGGAAGGATCCAACAGGATGAGGGTCAACAAGACCAAGTGCCGGGTCCTGTCCTTTGGCACAACAAGGCCAAGTGCTGGGTCCTGCCCTTTGGCACAACAAGCCCCTGGAGTGCTCCAGGTTGGGGTCAGAGGGCCCTGGGGGCACTGATGGACAGCAGGTGGACATGAGCAGGGTGTGCCCAGGGGACCAAGAAGGTCAAGGGCATCCTGGGCTGCAGCAGCAATTGCGTGGGCACCAGGAGAGGGAAGGGATTCTGTCCCTGCCTTGGGCACAGTCCTGAGCTGCACCCAGAGGAGGTGCAGGTTGGACTTCAGAAAGAAGTTCTTACAGAGAGTGATTGGACATTGGAATGGGCTGCCCAGGGAGGTGGTGGAGTCACCATCCCTGGAGGGGTTTAAGAAGAGACTGGACGTGGCACTCAGTGCCATGGGCTCGGTGACAAGGTGGTGTTGGATGAAAGGTTGGACCTGGTGATCTCAGAGGTCTTTTCCAAGCCAGTTGGTTCTGTGATTCTGTGACACTGCTGGCACAAATATATGGTGGTGTTTTACTGTTCTGTCTGTACTGAGGTGGAAGACCCTGGGGGAGCAGCCCCACAGCCCCCTGAGAACTTCCCTCCATCAACCCCAACCCACAGCTCAGGAGAGAGGCCTTTGTGCCTTTGCCAAGGGCTTCCCAGATTTCCTCATTTTGCCCCATCCTGACAAAGGGGTGGAATGCTGAGGAGATAAAGGGACTTTGGACAAGGACCTGGAGGGACAGGACACAGGGAATGGCTTCCCACTGCCAGAGGGCAGGGTTAGGTGGGATATTGGGAAGGGATTGTTCCCTGGGAGGGTGGGCAGGCCCTGGCACAGGTTGGGCAGAGAAGCCCCTGGATCCCTGGAAGTGTCCAAGGCCAGGCTTGGAGCACCCTGGGCTAGTGGAAGGTGCCCCTGCCCATGGCAGAAGGTGGGACTGGATGGGATTTAAGGTCCCTTCCAAGCCAAACCACTCTGGGATTCTATAAATCAGCCTGAGGGACACCAACCTCCCTCTTGGGAGGGTTTCAGACGGATCCTACCAGAGAAACGTCTGCAAAGAGGCAGAACGAGGGTAAATCTTGATCCCAAATCACCCCAGGTGATCCCACCCAGCACTTGAGCTCCCCAGTGGTGTCCTCAGACTGCCAACTCTCCAGGTCCAGCACCTCCTTCCATGACACAGGGAACAGAAATCCTCAATCCAAGGCAAACCAAGAGCCCAATGGCACAGACAAAACCAGACAGAGTCCATCAGAAGAGGCTGGCATTCATTTTCCAGGGATGAGCTCCATTCCATGTTTGAGGTGAGGAGGAACCCACCCTCCTGCAGAGAGCACACAGGACTTGGACACCATAGAAGGGTGACAAACCATCCTAAAATTGCATGGACACGGCCATAAGAAAGCCACTTCTCCTCTGTTCCAGGCATCTGATCCACAACATCCAGGCTAATAAACAACTCAGACTTGGAAACGTCTGCGCTGGAGAAAAGAGGCAAAAAAAGAAGAAGCTGCCTCTTTAACGCACTAATTACAATCCCCAAACACTAATGGGATTAGAAAGAAGGATTTAGTGGTTGTCTCCTGAAAAATCATTAAGTGCCATTAGAGAAAATTAACCTCCCCGGTTCTCCGGGAAGCTTTCGGGAACCTGGATCCTTCCGCAGCGACGCGGTGGCCCCTGGTGGGGTGTGAGCACAACAGGGCCCAATTAATATTGGCTCCTTCCTCTATTAATTCACTAATCAGGAGTTAAACCTGCCTGGCACGACCGAGAAGGGAGCACTGGAGGCACTGGAAGAAGTGGAGAGAGTTAGGCAGGGACCAAAGGCATCATGGAATGGTTTGGCTTGGAAGGGGCTTTAAAGACCATTCAGTTTCCACCCCTTGCCATGGGCAGGGACATCTCCCACCAGCCCAGGTTGCTCCAAGTCCCATCCAACCTGGCCTTGGACACTTCCAGGGATCCAGGGGCAGCCACAGCTTCTCTGCCCAACCTGTGCCAGTGGCTGAAGAGTTTGGTGGAGTGAGGACCAGATTTCCATGTTCAAACCTCATCCCAGCCCCATGGCAGGGTGACCTGGAGTGTGTGATGACCTTGGGGATCAACCAGCTTGGGGGAGAGGAGAGGAGAGGAGAGGAGAGGAGAGGAGCTCACTGAGGCTCCTGCAGCCGTGGTGATGCTCTCTGGGGACAGACCAAAGTAAACACGACTTTCCGGTGTCTGAGCACGAGGGGGAGGGTGGCCTTCCAAGAGGCATTTTCCAGCTGAAATAGTTTAATTTCCAAAAGCTAAAAGCCTTCAGAGACCAAAAGCTCCGAGCTCAGGGGAGAAGGAAGATGATTATCCTCATTTCATGCAATGACCACGGCCTGACAGCTGCCACAGCCCAGGGGGGGCAATGGGGGACCAAGTGGCACCAGATACATCAGTCACCCCAAATCCCCTCTGGTGCCCCCCACCCAAACAAGGGGAGCTCAGGATGGGGCAGTCAGAACATCTCAGGAAGACAGAGGGGTTTAACTCTTAACATGACCCAGTTGGAGCTGCCCAAGCATCGTGGATGAGCTGCTGTGCCAGGGTGCCCAGGCTCCCACCACATCCCTGCCCGGGATCCTGGAATGGCCTTTTTATCCTCAAGGACCCCAAATTTAGGGACAAACAGGGCAGTTTGTCCTGAGGCTCCTGTTTTGGGAGGTTAGCAGGGACCAGCCCCCCCATCCTCAGGGAGAGCAGATGATGCCCCAAAGCGGCCACTGGTCCCCTTTGTCACCCCACGCCGAGGCAGCAGGAGGGTTTCCTGAGCACGGACATCAAAAGGGGTGGAAGGAGCTGGAGAGGGAGCACGTTGGCTCCAGGGAATCCTTTCCCTGCACTGCAGCAGCCTCTGCCGGCCCCGGAGCCGCAGAGCAGGAGCAGCAGGAACGTGGGCAGAGACTGGAGAGCCTGTTCCAAACACCGCCAGGGAGGGAAAACACACTGGAAGGTCTCCAGGATATGAACTGTCATCTCCACACGGCTTTACACATCCATACATCCACTCTTCTGCTGGAAGATGATCCTTCCCATCTTGCTCTGGCATGCACTCGCACTGCTACATTGGGGTTCTTCACGGGCATCCCCGCATGGTCCTTATGGCCATCCCCATGTCGAAGCTTCAAAATGCCACCACCCAGCGCACCCAGCCCACGCTCTGGCATGGCAGAGCTTTGCCAACCAGCAGCCCTGGTGCCCTCAGTGCTCCCCAACCACCCCACGCCCCCAAAACGAGGGACCAAAGCAGACACGTTCCCACAGCGACCCCACTGCCCGCGAGAGCCGCAAAGGGTTTTCCACGTCAAAGCTCAAAATAAGAGTTTGAGCCTTTGAGTTTCAAGACCCCGACATTTCGGGCTAAAAAAAGCTGGGATGAGCCGGGATGGGGCTCATCCCCCTTCCCCACCACTTACTTGGGGGTGTGCGCCTCGTCCACGCGGTGCCCCAGCTGGAACTCGTGGGACTTGCTGCGGTGCAGCGCGGTGAAGCCGGGCAGGAGATGGATGAGCTTGCGGGAGGAGGGCGGGGGCGTCCCGGGGGGCTTCAGCTTGTTGCGGCGTCGCACGGGCGGCGTCCCCGGGGGCGTCATGGTGGTGACGATGTTGGGGGTGCGCGGAGGGGTGTGGGCGGCGTGGCGCTGCCGCGGCGAGGGTGGCAGCGACCGGTGGCCCGACTCCAGCGGTGGGCACAGCCCCGGGTGACCCTCCACGGTCAGTCGGTCCACGTGGGTGTACAGGGGTCCATGGGGGGAGCCCGCGTGGCAGTGGTGCTGCCCACACTTGGGTGGCACCCGGGGGCTCTGCGAGGGGTGCGTCCTGCCCCGCTGCCCTGGCTCTGCCTGGCACCCGGGGCTGTTCTCCTTGCCCGGCTCCGTCGTGGGCCACTGGATGGTCCAGTCCTGCTTGGAGAGGCTCCCGCCTGCAACAGAGCACAGAGACACAGACATGTGGTGGGGGAGAAGCTGCACATTCCCAACTCAGCCCCAAGAGGGTTCAAGACATCCCATCCCTGGAAGGGTTTGAGACATCCCATCCCTGGAAGGGTTTGAGACATCCCATCCCTGGATGTGTTCAAGATATCACATCCCTGGATGTGTTCAAGATATCACATCCCTGGAAGGGTTCAAGACATCCCATCCCTGGAAGGGTTCGAGACATTCATCCCTGAAATGGTTTGAGACATCCTATCCCTGGAAGGGTTTGCGACATCCCATCCCTGGAAGGGTTCGAGACATCCCATCCCTGGAAGGGTTCGAGACATCCCATCCCTGGAAAGGTTCGAGACATTCATCCCTGAAATGGTTCGAGACATCCTATCCCTGGAAGGGTTTGCGACATCCCATCCCTGGAAGGGTTCGAGACATCCCATCCCTGGAAGGGTTCGAGACATCCCATCCCTGGAAGGGTTCAAGATATCCCATCCCTGGGAATGTTCAAGATGTCCCACCCCTGGAAGTGTTCCAGGCCAGGTTGGATGGTAGTCAGAGAAACCTGGGTTAGGGGACAGTGTCCCTGCCCATGACAGGGGTGGAAAAAGATCATCTTTAAGGTCCTTTAAGGTCCCAAACCATTCCACAATTCTACCCTGGAACCACATCCCAGCAAGAAGCTTCTCCGTGTTACAGAATCATGGAATGGTTTGGGTTGAAAGGGACTTTGAAGACCATCCAGATCCACCCGTGCCATGAGCAGGAACACCTTCCACTAGACCAGGTGTCTCCAAGTTTATCCAAGTTTATTCCAGGCATGGAGAACCCTCTGGTATGCTCTGCCATGGGTAGAATGGCCTCCCCACGTGTGTCCCCACCTGCTGACCCCTCACGTGTCCCCACCATCACTCACCCCAAAAGGTGGCACTGGGATGGGACCCCCCCTCAGCTGGCCGAGGCTGATGCCCCATCTCACCCCTGGCCACGCCTCCCCCCTGTGCCATTTGCATAATGAGGGGGCTGTAATTAATCAAGATTCCTCTCCGCTCCTAATTGTCCACCACGACCAGCGCAGGGCTGAGCAAAGGGCTGTCGGCAGCGATTCCAGAACATCCAAGGGATGATCCAAGTGGGACTCAATCCTTGATCCCAACTCAAGGTCCCTTCACCGATGCCCTTTGATGGTCCCCACCAAAGAAAACCAAGAGAACCCCAAATCTCCTCATTTTCAAGCATCTCCTTCCCCCTCCATGGGTGGGTTGTTAATTGGCTGCTCTCATCTCGCTCCGGCCTTTTCATGGGGAACGTTTTATTTCAAGCTCCAAAGGAAAAGGAAAGGAGGGAAAAGGGTTTGGGAAATGAAAGGTTTGGATTGGAAAAAGCTACGAGTGAGGGGGTGGAGAATGGGGGGGGAGGTTATTTGACTTGTTCTCTCAGAGCAGAAAATCAAAATAAAGAATAAAAAAGCGATTTTAAGAGATAAGACAAAAAAAAATACAAGTAGGAAATGAAAATAAATTATCTAAATGAAAGAGTGAATATGAAATGGAAAATAATAACTGAAAATTTTTTAAAATAGAAATTAATTAATTAGAATAAAGGATAAAAATGAAGGCATTAAAATTGAAAATAATAATAAAACCATTTAAAATAAATAAGAAATAAAAATAAATAACCTTTTAAAATAATCGTGAAAAACATGTAAAATAAAAATAAGGGAATAAATAAGAATCAATTAAAACCATTTTTAAAGAACTATTAAAAATTGAAGTTGAAAACTGAAAAAGGATAAATCCTGCTGCAGGCTGGAGCTGCACCTCCAAAGCCACCTCGGAGCCACCAAAAGGGCCTGGCCAAGAGGGGACACGGCAGGTGACAAGTTGGGCTGTGTCCCCCCCCAACCCAGCTCTGCCAGGTCTTGTCACCTTGTCCAGCAAGGCCACCACCCAGTGCCAGCCTCTGTCCTTGTCCCCAAGGCCACCAGTGGCCACCCCAGCCATGTGCGGGGGGGAGGGAGGGCTCACACTAATTAAATCCTGCCTCAATTAACCCCTCTGCTTAATTACCCCGCGCCCAGGGACCTGCCAATCACCAGCTGGAGAACCCAGGGAAGAGCCTGCACAGAGGGGAAGGTTCTTCCCAGGGCTGTTTGCTCATTAAAATCTCCTTTGTTTTGTTTGCATCGGAAATAATAATTGAAATATTAGTCCTTAGCCCATGGGCCACCTCCTCTGTCCCTGTGGCCACCAAAGGCAGGGATGTCCCCTTGGATAGGGCCAGCTTTATTAACCCCTTCAGTGCTGCTGCCTCCCCCTTCTCTCCATCCCACTTCATTAGGGAAGAAGCTTTTCCTGAACCACTTCATTAAAAACCAACTCCTGGGAAGAGGAGGCAGCTCGTGGATCCAGGGATGGGAAAATGGCCCGTTTTCTATCTGTTCCAAACAACAAAGAGCAGGGTTTGCTTGGTTTTCCCTAAAATAAACCCCTGGGAATGCTGAGCTGTTCCTATGGGAGCTGAGGCAGGTGCTCTGAGCGCTCCTTCCCTTCCCAAAGGTGACACAGGCACCAAAACACAGCAAGATTTTGGCTGTTTTTAATGCCCGTGGCTTCACCACCATCCCAGGACAGCACCCACACCATGGGGGCAAAACAGAGCCTGGCATCACCCAGCTGGGCACCACAGGGATGCCAGGAGGGGTCCACTCTTCCAACCCCCACACCACACCAGCACAGCCTCCAAATTTGCCCCAAACGGGCTTTTTGCCCGCGCCTCGTGGCCCTGCCTGACCTTGCGCTGTCCCCAAGCCACTCCCAGGGCCACGGCAACTCATAAATATTCATTTTTCCCGGTAGGATCAGGACTAACCTCGGCACAGAAGCCACTGGTCACAGCCCATCAGCTCCCCGAGCCACAGCGGCCTCGCTCGGCTCTTATTTAATATCAAATTAATCCCAGTCCCAGTTCAGCCCCGATGCCTCGGCTGCTCATCAAACACCCCTTGCAGGAGGGAGGATCCCCACGGAGGAAACTCCAATACAGGTTTGTTAACACAATAAAGCAGGGGCAAGATAGAGATTTGCCACTATATTTGATAAATAGAACCTGCTTTTGGTTAGGAGGTGCTCCAGGGCTTTCCCTGGGCGCTCGGGTTGGGAAGTGTCTCCTTTTCCACCATCCTGGCAAAATTCATTACCATGAAACAGCCCCTCCCTGCCCAGGCAGAATTGGCCTGGGAAATTAGATGTCTTTAATTAATGACTCAATAAATAAAGATTGATGGGGCAGGTTAATAGTGAACCTCATTGCTGCTTTATTAATACAAATCTTGGCGTCTCGAAATCAGCCACGGCTGCACTTGCCAAGAAATTATAGGTTTTAAAAAGGCTGCACTGGGTATTAATTATATTTTTAGAACTAGGACAGTCTCTTGCTTTGCAAGGAGGTAAAATGCAGATTAAAAGGCACGTTGGTACATCTGGGGTTCCTTCTAGAGGACCTGAGATCCCAGGACCCACCTCCCCATCCCACACAGGACTCGGAGGGGAAGCTCCCAGAGAGCTCCTCAGGGCAATGCCAACCTCATGGGCACCTGGCTGGTGTTCGTGGAGCTGTGGAGCCAACCAGCAGCTCAGCACCCTTTGGAATCCAGCTGAGGGATGGGTGGATGGATGGATGGAGCGATGGATGGATGGGTCGATGGGTGGATGGACGGAGGGATGGATGGATGGGTGGATGGATGGATGGATGGATGGATGGATGGATGGATGGATGGATGGATGGATGGACGGATGGGTGGATGGATGGATGGATGGATGGATGGATGGATGGATGGATGGATGGATGGGCGGGCGGATGGATGGATGGATGGATGGATGGATGGATGGATGGATGGATGGAGGGATGGATGGATGGATGGAGGGATGGAGGGATGGATGGAGGGATGGAGGGATGGATGGATGGATGGACGGATGGATCGAGGGATGGATGGATGGATGGAGGGATGGA
>WBMV01002856.1:203085-239532 GCA_013396655.1 Campylorhamphus procurvoides | reverse complement strand
GGCCAGCTGGTTCCCAACACATAACTACTTTTCCCCACACCTGAATGGCCTCTTCTTAATGGATACTGTAAATGTTTGGCATCCTTGGCATCTTGCAAATGAGGGGTATGTAGAAATAATAAAAAAAAAAATTATGTCTCTTCATCGATAGAATTAGCCTAGCTTCTACAGACAGAGGAGCAGCTGCTATCAATTTTCCTTATGAGACTTTCTATGATCTACTTCAAGACAAGCAAAAGCATTCCTAGTGAATAGGAGAGACAGAGGGAAGTCCTAGCAGGACTTGTAGTGATGATCACTTTTAAAACATGAGAGTAAAACGGCTTAAATGGAAGAGACTGTGACCTTCAGGGTTTTTAGACAGCCTGATTTCTAGAAATTCAGGAAAAATAATGCATTATTGATACTGTTTAATTGCTAGAACTATTCCAAAGGTGCTTAGTTTTAATCTTCTTTAGACACTCACATGAAAGGAGTGCTTTTTGTCTCTACTGAACCGTTCTCCAAGCCTTTGAAACAAAAGACGAAGCGTACCATGGGATTTGCCATGGGATTTTTTGATCCTTGTTTAATGACAGGAGTAAATTCTCAGCATCAAACAATCTGAACACTCAGCACATCAGAAAAGGTCCTGTGGAAGTTTGGGTTGGCTCCCTGCCAAACCCAGCTGTTGACCACACAGATTTCCAGCCCCCTCCCAAGAGAGAAAAAAAGTACCAAAAGAAAATTGTAGTAAAACTATATATGTATTCACATATATTAAAGTTATATACAATTAAACACTATGAATATACAGATCAAGAATCCTAAACAACCCCAAAAGGGAAAAGAATGGAAAGGGAAAGGGAAGAGGGACAAAAATCAGGTAAAAACAAAACAGTTACACACACACCTGTAAACTCAGGGAAAAGCTTAATAAAGTAACTAACACAATAAATTCTCACCAAACTCCCCTCAAGAGAAGCAGTTCCTCCACCTCCATGCAGCTGGGACAACAGCTCTCAGATTAGGCCTCAGCTCATATAGATAAGAGCGATGCCGACACACCAAGATCTGCTGCCTTCCCAAGCACGCAAAAGGAAGAGAAAGGGAGGAAACCTTTCTCCCCATCTTATATATCCCTGATTACATGAAGGAATGGTGTGGAATCCTTCCTTAGTTATAACCCTGTTACCAGGGAAGGCCTAGACCAAACCAAAGAAAACTAAACCACCACAGGTCCTCAAACCCATTTTATCCAGTGATGCACATGGTGATGCAAGGGTGTACTTCCTTCTGGAGTTTTGTCTATCTCACTTTGAAACCTGATTCAATTTTTTATCTATGTTGGATTCTTTAAACATTCTTCAATATGCACTATGTGAGTCAAGACTAACATTGTCAATGCTCACAGACAAAACATTACTTTCTGGGAAAATATTCCTGCTATATTTTAGCAATGAACATTTTGCTGTTACCTTCAAAGATAGATGGGATCTTCACTGCTTGCATTCTACTGAGCAGCAAATATGAATGAAGACTAGATGGCAATGATATAGAAGAGTAGCAATTTTATAGAGGAATTATGTTGCAAGAAGATCTATCTTAGGATGCACTTTTATATTCATATATAGATATATAAGCAAGATATTAAAGGTCCTTGCACTAAAACTTATCCATGGGCATAAAGAGAGAATTTTGTCCTTTCTGCTCTTTGGTGCCAAATTACCTCATATTGGATCCCTTTCCCTTGCTCTCTGCACTTGTCACCATAAAACCAAGGCTGCTAAATCATATCCCTGGTAAATTTTTCATTACTTCTCTTGGTGTGGTTCACCCACCACAGATCAAATCATCAAGGAAAGTAGTCATACCATGTACTGTTTAAGAGAGTGCACATAGTAGCTGTTTCTCTGACGGTATTGGCTGACTCTTATCTTCAACATTAGCAATTTTTGTGTAAAAAGAATACTTCGGAAAAGAGCATCACAATATGTAAGTAACTGACATGCAGTTCATTTATTGCAGTAAGTTGAAATGCAAGGATGATACTGTTTTCAACAGAGGTTCAAGGAAAGAAATTGGCTTTTGTAGAGGAACTGGTTTCCTAAGGAACAGCACCTTTCTAATTCAAAATTGAGTAATCTCATATGGTTTACAGCTCTTAATTTAGTCTTGTTTATAACTTCAAATACCTGCAACCACTTGCTTTGCCCCCACAGAGCTTTAAATCTTTGTCTCTTTTTTTCCCCATTGTTCATTGAAGGTAACATTTTGAAAACAGGCAGTTTGTCAAACTCTCAAGTACATTAGAAGACTACACACTCATTCAAAGTGTCTATAACAAACATATTTCCTCTGAAGTCCTGATGGGAATTGCAGTAAAAGAAATCTTCTTTCTTTGGTTTCAGAGATATTATAAGGAAATTAATCACAAACCTTGGGGGCCATTTAAAAGAAATGTTACGAAACCTGCGATAGTGGAAACCGCTCCTCACACTGACATGATTTTTAAAAAGTGGTCTAACAGAAATAATAATTTTCACACTAACTAGCAGCCCATGAATGTCTTCTGTCTACATATACAAATGTGGACTGTCTTTCCTTTAGGAAGAATAATTTTTCTCCAAGAATGATACTTAATGATAGACATAAACTCTTACAGTTGAAGCAAGCATCAGTTAGTGTGATTACTATAAATTTGAGAGCCACTAACATGTCATATAACTGTATTAACTGGGAATTTCATTTTTCTTGAGTTACTTGCACCAAATTTTTCTTGTTTTTCAGGTGACCTCAGAGGGATTTCTCATGCTTGTTCAATAAAACAAGATTTCACTTGTATTACTTTCCTTTGTTTTCAAATCAGGGTGATACTTTTAACAAAATATTGTAGGGCTTAATTTGAATTTTCTATACAGTTACTCATGAATTCTCTCTTTTTGAGGATTATTGGTAATAAAACCAGTTAAAACACAAGTCTTTTTATTTCATTAAATTTTTTCACAGTCTTTTTTTTTTGTAAATGGAAGCAAAGCCAATTTTTAAAATATCTTTCTCACAGAAATGACATCTAATAGTTAAAAAAGCATTGCACTTTTGATGTACTACTTTTATTATATTTCATACCATTCCATATTACTGCTGTTCCAAAAATCTTCATAAAAATTTATACCACATCATGCGGTATTCCATGACATGAATTAATTTCTAAAATTCTATAACATAATTACACTTTCATTCAATGAACCACCATTTGTCCTTTTATTCTGCTGTTGTTCGTGGGAACTTTTGCTGAAATTGATGTCACTTTTTGCAGAAAAAGGCTTGCTTGAAATGGTGATTTCAACCAAAATCTGCTTGGAGAAGCCTTGCTGGCCAGCTCAATTGCTGTGCATGATTTACAGCAGAGCACTGCTTGATGCTTTCCCCTCAGCTGCCAGGGTAAGTACCTGGTACAGCAGAGTGGGTACAGGGCATGGCAGGACCCTGCAAGCCTGCTGACAGCACAGCTTTACACCTCTTATTTGCCAAGCACACAGCAAATGCTATCGCTTATAATGATAAACTGCTTATTTTATATTTTTTTTAGTGCATCTTTTGCTACACTGCATTTTTATTTGTTTATTATGTTGGCATCACAGTACAAGGCCAAGTAAATGTTGCTATTGCAATTTAGCCTGTTTCCAAGCAAAGACGCCAAGGTTTTCCCACATGCTGAGCTTTGTTTGAAAGAAATCAAGTGAATTCACATGTTCTCTAAGCACAAAGGCTAACATCTGTCTTCAGAGTACATCATCACAGAGAACAACATGTTCTCTGTTTAATGTCACTTTTACTGCTTGTACTAGAACACAAAATGCCTAGAATTTCTTTGGAGGGGAAGCTCTAATGAAAGTATCATAGAGACAGCCCACATAATTTTATTCAAGTTATCAAGTACTTGATGCCTAAAATTATCAGCTATGCTGTGATGAAATTACTTTTACAATGTTTAAAATATCCTGTAGCCTCCTATGAGGCTTGTAAGGCTCTTATCTAGCTCCATGGATGTCACAGAAGGTGGATCAAGCCCCAGGTCTGTACCACATGAGTGGAAAAACAACAAAGAGGTGGAGAAAGACTCAGCAGCTGACATGACAAATACATGCAGCTTTATTCTGCCAAATACTCATGTGCATGTACCAGAGACAAAGACAAATGGTGATGACTAATTACTCTTCCAATTAAAAGTAATTTTCAATTAATTTTCCTAGAACTTTCACAAGACAGTTTATTTGAGCACTTGCTTCATAGATCTATTTTAGTCCCATGCATACCTTTATCTAGTGAAAGCAAATCTCCTCTGGCTATGCTGAAGTCTCATCCACTGAATATTCCTGAGTACTCTGCAGCTATAGCTAACAACCCCAATATACCAGAGTTTCTTATGCAGAATTCCTTTGTCTGAGAAATTTTGGCCTGTTCCTAATGAAAGGGCAAATTCTTCCTGCCAGCAGCAAAATTATCCTCATTCAAAGAGTGATATAAACAATGTCTTTTTAGTATGTCTCCTTTAATAATGGAGAATAAAAGGATTGGTACAATATGAACTTCCCATTATTGCTCCTACTGCTGCCACAGTCCCTGCACTGCTTATTTAATAAAGCCAATGTGCAGTGCAACTTCACTATTTCTTCTGTCTGGGAAATACAATAGGTCACGAATATGTGAAGGATGGTATTAGTACCACTGTGTAGAAAGGTTTCTGATATTCTATTGTTTTCTAACCAAAAACTCCCTGTTTCATTTATTCTTTAATGAGCATCTTTTAGGAGTGTCATACAGTCAAGAAGAACATTCATGAAGGTGTGAAGTTTATATCTAAACTGATGGACTCACAACTATTTTTGATTCGTATGCTAACCCTGCGCCAAATCATCATGAGTCTCTATGTGTGGATATGCACAAAACATATACTAGCTCTAAATTTTGATGGGTTTTTCTTTATGTCAGTCATAAGGGCATGCTCAGGCCAGGAAGAACTACAGCATGTTCATCAGTCATTGGGCTGTCTCAGTGCAGCCCCAGAATTTTGTTTTGCTAGTATGGCCAGAGGAGCTATTATTGTTACAGGGAACTGATGTAGAGCAGAAGAATGATGCTGAGCCAGGCAAAAAGCACAGAAGCAGCTCTTGCCTTGGGAATAGTGGGGTGCATCCATCAAAAGATACATCTCACCAAAACCCTTCTTTGTCATTCTGTCTTAATGGTGACATATACATATATATATGTATTTTTTTATTAGTGCTTAAATGTGTCATCAAGTTTTCATGCCTTTATCTACCTGCACAGTATTCCTCATTAGGAAGTTATCTGGATATCCTCAAACTTTCAAAGATGAGCCTGTGGCAATTCAGTAAGTGCAAAATGGTTACAGCAGAAAATTACAAGACCTTTTACAAGGTTATGGCTATTTTCTCTGGTTTCCAAAGCAGAAAAGCGTGACATCAAAGTAATTTTGTCTTCCTAGTATTACTGTCTTACTGTTAAGAACAGCATACACTGTCCTTGTTTTGTGCTATGCTGCTCACTGAAATACCAGCATTATACACGCACGGATTTGAGCTTGTGTACAAATCTAGTCCTGAGTTTTCCACTGAGAACTTCGCCACTTCATTCTAAGTAGCTGCTAGTGAAACATTCTTCTCTTAGAGTGGTTGTTATGTTTTTTTATAGCCCTAGTGAAAAACTGTTTTAATTTTCTGTGTATACTAGTTGTATCTAAGAAAGAAACAAAACGAGAGATAACTTAGGGCTGGTAGCTATATCCAGTTCCCTCCAGTGCTGTGCTTAGTAATTATGTACATCCTTTCATTGCTATCATTCACAGTACATAAAAGCAAGAGTAGGAAGCATTCTTTTGGCCATGATCTAATGCAGAAACCAAGACAAATATAATGGAATTTGTCCAGCTTCAACACTACAGTGGTGGAGATCAGCCAACACACCTACAATGAAACTACAAGGAACAATGAAAAGGTCTGAAACATTGAGGAAAGGATTAGAACCAGTGGCATTTCACTTGGGAAATGTTACACATGTATCGTTTGCCTGGGCTTTGGTCGTTACCCTTAGGGGCATTAAGGCATGGTTTAGACTAGCTTATATGGGAGACTGAAACTCAGCAATGTAGCCTTAATTACAGACTGCATTATGAAAGAAAAGGTGCAACAAACCTTGAAAAGGACAGGAGAAAATATTTGAACGAAAGCCCAGAAGTGTTGCCCACTATTATCTCTCTCTCCTGAAAAAAATGTGTACCTGGAGACTAGAACTTCCCTCATTTTCTACACATTGGCGTTAATTACTTCTTGCCCTATCCTCTCCCTCATCTGTCTGCCTCTAAGCCATCAGGATATACAAAGAGAGAAAATGTCATCTATTCATAAAGTGCTTAACTGCTGGCCTGGTATTATCACCATTTATGAAAATTACTGGACATTTTAAGAGCTTTGGTTATGGTTTTCTTTTCCATATGTTTTTGCTGAACAGCAATTATTGGAGCTAGACAAAATTTCTCCCTGGGAAGGGACATGACTGCAGCTGTATTGTCACAGTACAGCTGTCTGGAATTGCAAAATCCCCCAAAATAGAAGCAAAATAGCAAAAATAGAAGTCCAACCTGTGTAATGATCTATAAACCCCATTAAGATTTTCCTTGATTTCTGTGGAGTTAGGGGACAGTCCTTGGCAGAATCAGCAATATCAAAACTAGGCAGATGGTTCACTAAATAGCAGAGAGGGATTATTGCTGGCCATGGTCTCTTCCTAATTTAGTATGAAAAGTGATTTTGTTTGGTTTTGGGTTTTTTGGGGTTTTTTTGTCTGTGTTTTTGCATAGATCAACCTGCATTCCCTGAGTTGAAAGAAATCTGCCCAATCTCTTGGTTTACATTTCTGCCAAGTAGAATTATTTGGTGCAGTTGCTCTCTAAAGCTCATCATCCCTCCTTTTAAAATTAAATAGGAATGTCATGTTAATATTAGATTCTTCTTGCTTGCAGAAAGGAAGCCACAGAGCACCTCTTCACTATCCTCAGCCCTAACGATGTACAAACAAATACAAAGGGTTGAAAAATCATTCAGCTAAAGCAGAGCAGTTAGAAAATTAAACAATTGATGAAGTTTTAAAGGTCTCATATGCCTTATTATTTGAAATTGTATCCTGCTCATAGACTGTTATTGGAGGAAGTTAAATAAAGTTAATTAGCAGATATTTTGGCATTCTGCTCAGTTTAATTCTATTGCTACATCCTGCTAGGTCAGAGTACCCAGAGGTTAATAACAAAAAATAGCTGGAAAATGCCGTCTTGGCCAATGTCTCTGCATCATGGGCAGTTGCTCTTACACCATTGCTGTACATATTATTTTATAAGTTACCTGTATAGACTTTGCTGTTAGAGGTGGAAATGGTCACTTAGTCACATTGGTAAGGTTGGGAAATACAAGGAACATTTTCTTCTTTCAATTACTTAGAGAAAACGACGATAAAGACACAGCTTTCAGCTGTTACCCTACTAACCTCAGTCTCTTAAACTGAGGAGGAAGAGATGCTTGTAGTGACAGGATACCTGTCAGGAGTTTGTCAAGATCTGTGGTCCCAGGTAGAATTATGGTGCAGAAATACTGGCTCAACAATATGAAAGGGTGATTTCTCAGAGAAAATGGAGAGATTACAGTTTGTACACTATATATATACAGTCCTTGGAGCAGATAGTATGTTTGATAAAAAGGTATGACTACTGTAAATCCAAAGTATGATCTTTTTAGAATATGCTTTACTGTGTATCTGACAACTTCATGGGCTCTAGTGGGCTCCATGTTTCAAGGTAATGCTCCTTGCTCTGTACATTCCTTTATTTTCTTGTGAGTTTGATGAGACTCCTGCACTGTGTGATGTGGGTTCCATTAAACCAGAGTTTCAGAAATCTCACTAAAATCTTGGAGTTTTTTCATTTCATGCTAATGAATGTTGACTTGTAATGACAACATAGGACAGTGGAGGCAATGTGCAATTCTAGAGATGACTGGTAACAATTGTTTTCACATATGTTTGTGTGTATACATATACATAGATAAGTAGATATATACATATTTTTTTCCTAATGCTTATATGTGCCATAGAGTTCTCGTGCATTTACTTACATAGTAACCTTCATGAGGGATTATTCTGACTATCCCCAAACTTGCAGAAGGCAGGCCTGTGGCAACTAGGGCTGATGAGGAAAAGGGACCTATTGGAGAAAATCAAAACGTGGTCTTTTACAAGGAAACAGCTTATATTTTTTTCCTTCAGTGGTTCAGAGCATAAATCTGCTTAGTATTAACTTTGTAATGAGTGACCTATACTGCTCTTATTTTCTATAGTGGTGTTTTCTCTCAACCCTCCACTATTTGCACATATATGCAAAATTTTGTAAGATCTGGTAAAAAGCACTGGCACCACTACCACAGAAGATGAAATCTCGATTGTCAAGGGGTTCATATTTAAACTTTTCCTTAGCAAACAGAGGTACTGATAAGTCTCACACTAGTTTCTGGATCTTAATTCTTGTACTACATGCCTTTGGAGGGATGTATTCTGCTTTTGAGGATAAGCATATCTTGGGGCCTGTGGTATGTTTTTTTATAAAGTAAATATCACATAGTACAGTCTTTGGATCTGCATAATGTTACCAGAAACATCTGCAGATCTTCAATTCCCTGTAATCTTATTTTTCTGACAGCTATAAACTGATGCTTCGAAACGTACCGTTTACTGTGGGCAAAAGGATTTTTTTCTCACCAAATAGAATTCCTCTGCTGGAGAAATAGTCCAGTGACTACAGCAGCAGTAAGGTAGGGTTTGTTGTGGTGCTATGCTCAAGAGGAAATAGAAATCACTCACAGTTCTTGTTTAAGTTCCAAAGTCTCTACTGTGACCCTTCAGATACTAGTGGGTTTTTTTTCCTTAAAATCTTCAATAGTTCATGTCACTTGACTGCAGTCTCTGCAGAGTTATTGTTGCGTCTGTAGCTGACTCAAAAATCAGGATGCAGGTAAAAGGCATCTGCTGTTTTAACATTTTTTCAAACAGTTTTTTGGGTTTATGTGTTAGACTGGCAAGATCTGTTCTTGTCAGAATATTTGGACTTGCAATATTCTCATAATTAGAAAGCAGCTGCAAATCCTGTGAGATAGCCGGCCAGCCTCCAATCAGTATAGAGTTGTATGTTTGCACAAGGTTTGGAATAACTGCTTATGACTTCAGCCAGTTGCAAGAACCAGTAATTTGATGATGAGAAAGAAAACTTGGATGAGCACTACCCGCTGGTGAGATTAAGTTTGCATACGTGCTCACAATAGATAATTTAAAATCCTCATCCTTTCTGCTAGGCAATGTTATCTAGCATGACTTGTTTTGTTTGTGTTTTCTGACAATCCCTCTTTCTTGCCTACTTTAATCAGAGGTTGCATTTAATTTCAGACATGATGCAGTGAAATGAGGAGTTTCTGCTTTGCAAAGTTGTTGCGTCAGTTGGCCAAGAGAAAGGTTGAAGGAGAATGCACTGCTTCATGGTTAGTCTGCACTTTGAAATGTGCCTATCTACTCACAGAACAAGTTTTAAAGCATCATATGTCATTGCACAAGACTGCCGAATGGCCAGGCTGTTTCAGTCTGGTGAAACTATATACCTCAGGTTTGTGATACAGGTGGCAGAATGAAGAGAAGTTTGTATATGGGTCTATTACTTTCCAGAATATGTTAATTCATTGCTTTTAAATAAAAGGTGTTGCATGTAGAAAAACAAGTCTTCCTGTTTTGCCAACATCTCTGCTTACTGTTTCAGTGTTACAGTGCTAGTTTCATGTCTCAGTGCATCCGCTTCTGAGAGATTTAATAACGGCTGTCAAATCAGACTTTTTGCAACTTACAACATTTTCAGAAATTTAAATCAGAATAGACTTAATTTCTATTTTGATTAATTCAGTTGGATTAACCATTCTAATATTTGTTAACTAAAGATTTGTTTAATTGAAACTTAGAAGAAATATTGTCATTATATTAAAACTTTATCCATTGAAGTCAAGCTTCTTGAAAGATGTACAAAGGGCTTTAACTAGTTTTAAGTGCTGGAATGAATGCTTGGATCTGAATCTTATGCAGTAGATAAAAACAGATTATTAAGATAGTACTTTTCAGTCTTAGTCTTGAAAATCAGTCTTTCATTCATAGTGAGACAGATGTACAGTTATGTGTGAAATTGTGCCAAGGCAAGGTAAGAAATTAATTGGACTGGAATTTGAAAATTCACTAACTAAACTTTGAAAATAATGCAGGTTGGGCATTCAGCAGATCAAAGAAAAACTGATGAGTATTGCATGTTAAAAGCCAGTTGCACAGGAAGTAGTTCAGGTTCCTTGTAAGCATTTCAAATGATCTGAAGTTTGGTAGAACAGCTGCAATCATTCTCTGTTGTATAAAGAAATGCCCTTTCTGATACTTTCAGTCCCTTTAAAAGGGTTATCGTTAAATTCTCTAAACATTCCTTTGTGAGCCAAATGGATGCTGACCAGGCCGCAGATTTTCCAAGTGTGACCTGTTGAAACTGGCCAAATGCCAAGAGCCAAAGGGCCTGGGACAGAAGCCCCAAAATGCCCCTCCCGGCCACAGGGCGGGGAGAGAAATAAAACCCCACAAACCCAAACCTCAGTAGAACTAAAGCAGTTTATATATATATATATATAAAGGAGAAAAGAGAAAGAAAACAAGCCTTCATTTCCCTCTATCCAAAAAAAGTGTCATTCCCGAATCTCAGGACACCTCCTCCCGACTGGGTGATCAGCAGATCCACACCTCAGCCCACTCCGACAGCAGAGCGACCGCAGGGAGCTCCCCTGCCCTCCAGCACTGCCAGAAGAAGGATGCTCCCCTGACTTCTGACTCCCCTCTTTATATCTTTGCTTACATAAAGAAATGAGATGGAATACTTCCTTAGTTATGACCCAGTTACCAGGAAGGGCCCAAACCAAAACCACTACACCAAGTTACAGGGAAAGTAAAGAGAATTTCAGAAGACTGTGTCTTATATTTTAGAAGTGAATGAATTCTTCCCACACTCAATGGGAAGTTGAGTAATAAAGCCAAACTCTTTTTGTCGTTTCTTTGAGTAGCTTTTTTAACCTATTTATCACAGAAGAAATGCTTTTCTAATCCAATATAATAGCTAAAACTTGAAAACATGAGAAGCATATACAATATAACAGTGAAGAAATCTCAACATGCTTCAATTCTGCTCATTTAAATTACATATATATGCTATGCCAGTAGCATAAAAAGATTGGTGGAAGAAGATGTTGGCTTATTTGAGATGCAATTATAGATTATATCAGGCCTGGATGTCTGATTAGATTGAATCTACAAATCCTGTTTTGTATATTCACAGCCATATTTCAAGTGTAGACAGTTCTTTTTTCTAAACTTGGAAGCTGCCAGCTGCAGATGATAAACATTAAATAGTCCAGTACTTGTTACAGAATCTGAATGCACTACTTTGAGGCAGTATCGTTTGAACTGCATGTGTTAGTCTACTCTAACACATGACCCAAGTAAAAATTCATCCGGTGAACAAAAAGGTCACTACTACTTCTTGTCTGATGAAGTGAATTATATTTGCTTGATTTTGTATTGTGTTATATTTAAGCTTCCAAAAATGTTGCAAATTTTGTGCTGTAGAGTTAATATAGTTCAAATTCTAACTCTTGTAAAGCTGATCTTTAGCTACCATCCCTGAAAGGCATGACTGCAGTTACAGTAATCTTGTCTTCTATTCCAGCAGTATAAACAGCATTGTGGAATAAAGAGAGGCTTTATGTTTTGTGATCAAATGTTAAAGGGAACTGCATTTTGTGTTTAGAAAACCTGAGAATATATCAACATGCAGGCAATGTACTTACACTGGGGGCTGCAGTTTTATCCCACATCAAGGATAAAAGTTTTAACCTAAATTTAACACATGTTACAGTGTAAGAGGTAACCATGGCCCAACCTGGGGCTGCACTGCAATGGCCACACCATCAATACTAAAAGCTAATAGGAATTTTTTCATCTTCAGTATCAAAACCCCTGGGTGGAGCATAGTCATACAGCTGATGATTGAATCTCTCTTCTTATCTTACCCCTTATTATCTTGACAGCTCCTTTTCACACAATTTCAGATCTATGTAAAGGCCAATTCCAAAGAATAAATTGCTATGAGGGCAGAATCAAACATCTAAGGGACTGTCTTTCAGAAGAAAGATTTCCTTAAATGTAAATACTATACAACAGAGCTGCTTAATGCAGAAAAACCAAGTATGAAAACAAATCATATGCCTGTATTTTGGAACTCAGTAAGTTTATGTGAGAAAAGTGAGAAGGACAATTCTTAGTCTACCCCCCTTTGTGGTCTGGTAGTGTTCATGCAAACAAATAATCCAATGGCAATGGAAATTTCCAAAATGCAAATGGAAAAGGCCTGCAACTTGTCATTTGAGGCCTATCTGCAAGCTTTATTGTAGTTCTTTCTCACTTTTAGAAATGCAAGTCACTTCAGGCTACAAATTTCCATTCCTTGTTTTGCAACCAGAGGGCTTGAGTTAGACCAGTTGTGCTGAGACTGAAATAAGGAAAATGTGGAGCTTTCTTACTAATATTAACAAAAAAAATCCATGGGTGGGGGGGTGGGGGGAAACAAAACAAAGCCTCTCTAAGGGTAATCTTCAGCCATATCTGGGCTGAGCGACAGAAAAAGCAGTAGCAACCTCAGAGTTTTTGCAGGAAGCAAAACCTGTGGCCATGAAAGGCTCTTGCAGCTGTCATTGTCGTTCTTGCAATTTTGGTAGGAGATCCTACCAATCTTGACTGCTTTTCTTGTGGGCACACAGTGTGTTAGTTACGTAGTATGATAGTTTATGTAATCACACTGTATTTGTTCATTGAAGCATAGTTTTACTAAGCGAGACCATTAAATGCTATGGGCTGCATTGAATTCACTTACACATCTGTTCTACAACTAACCTTGGCTTTCTGCATTCAAAAATGTGACATTCCAGTATTTATTGAATACTTTAAAACAAAGCTGTAGCCATTTCAGACTAGGTATATAAATGAATAGAAACATCTGTCTTTAATTTCTGGCTGTATTCTTCTCTTCATGCATCAAGTGAGTTGTGAAACATCCTAGTTTCACAGGACCAAATAAACAATTCTGTCCAGGGTAAATATCATAAATAAGGCATAATAATGCATTACCTGCACATTGTGGGGGGAAACAATAGCCAAAATGCTGAATAGCTGTCTATCTACAGAGCGCTACCCAGCTGTGTGCTAAGTGAGGCAGGGGTCCCAGTGGAGAATATCAGTTGGTTATGTGGTTAGGTAGTGGTGGCCCTTATGCTTGCATTTCTTAACTTTAAAAACCTTGACTTAATACCCTTCCTGTCTTCGGTTGGTTTGCTTTGTAAGTATTATGTATTAAAGGAATATTGAAGAAATTGTAATGTGGTGAACAAGAGTAAAGAGATTTTTGATTATTTTTTTACTCAGCAGTCATTAATGACTTCTTTCATGTCATCTAACAATACTCCTAAAGTAAGAAGGAAAACGTTCGTAAATGTTACAGGAAAGTGTGCAGTTTAGAACTGTTTATAACAGTTTTATAACTTTGCAGTTTCATAAAATTTTTCCCCCCTTTTTTATCGTTTCCTGTCAACATTCCTTCAGTCTTTTCTGCTTCTCTGTATTCTGTGCTGTCTCCTGCATTTCAGCACAATAACTGCTGAAAATACAGACGAGAACAACCATTTCCAAATCCCTTTTATATTTAGATACTACAATAAAAATATAACGAGCATGCAGTGAGTGATTTGCAACATCAGAACTCTGAATTCACTATATAAAATGTGCTCAAACGTGCCAAAACTTCACAAATAACATCAAAAATAAAATAATTAAAATTAAAGTATGGAAAATTTATACTGTACTAACATTTAGTGGGATGTTTTTCATTCTAAAAATTGCCTTTTTTTTTCAAGTTCTGTGCTAAAATCATGCATTAACTCCTGGGCAGGTAATTTCGTATTTGCAATAAAAGGGAAGACATTGTAAATCACATGCAGTAGAAGTGGTAAGGTAAAAGTAGTAATAGACCTGCAAGAATGGATATAAAAGAAACTGTTACTTGTAGTGACAAGGTTCTGACTTTTTTTTCTGTTCAAAATTTCAGAAATGGCTGCGAGTATTGAGGACTGAATTGCTACCTGAATTTTGAAACAAATCTACGTAAAACAATTTTGTAAAATTGTTTAGACCCTAAAAATCCAGTAATTTCTCCCTGATTCATTTTGTTAAGTTTTCAAGACATTTCCTGCTGTAAATTTAAATACTGTGCCATTCAGATGTGGCAGCAATAACTTTTCCAAGCTTCTCCTAGATCAAAACTAAAAAGCTTTCGACAGCCAACATGACAGCTTCATGAATGTTAGTCCTCAGATTGTAGGCAAATCTCCTCTTATTTCTATGTTGTCCTATTTGCTATAAATTAAGGAGGATCATTCAATGCAAAGATAAAGGTGCAAAGTTGCATGAATATTCAAATACTTAAAATTTTCTAAAGCTAGTAAATAGTATGCCATATCTGCCAAAGATCATCATCTAACATGTATTTACACAATCCTGTAAAACTAATGTATTAGCAATGCATGGTAGTTTCCCATGGTTTACACATTTATATTTGAGTCCATCCCATCTGCATGACACTGGCAAACTGCCACAGCACTGTCAGTTTTCCTGACCTTGCAGTGACATTCCAAGTATAGTGCCTGAGCGTCACTGCAAGATGGGAAATTCAGGAGGGAGAGAGTTTAATAATACCTGTATAGGCTGCTAGTTTTCTTTCCTTTACTCAGGAAGGACAGTACCAACACCAGCATTAGGTTTCGGTGCACCTTCCAGAAGACTAAGGGCATAATAGCAAATAAATGTTTTGCAGAACTGTTGTTTCCTTTGTTATCACATGCCACCAAATATCACAGGACTGTTTAAACCTTTGGAGAAAGGTTTCAGCGGGTGTAAGATGGAAGACCAGATCCAGGAAAGGCGTGCTGGCACTAGGTGGAACAGAGATAGTTATTTAGGGCAATGTAGAGAATGGTAGGAGAACTCAGAGACATAATAAAACAGTAGTGCTTAATAGCAATATAAAGTAATCCTATTTATGCAATTTGCCATTGCAGACATTTAAAACTGCAGTAGTGAGGTAGCAGAAAAATATTACCCATCACTTTTAATCTTGAAAGGGAGGATTAAGGAAACAAGTTTACCTTCTTGACAGACCACAGGGACTTGTGAGATTTCCACTTGTATTTCTCTTTCTTCCTCCTCAAACTGTGCTTTCTCAACCTTTTATAACAATTACCTGAACTTTTTGCTGATGGAACACAGACACCTAGGAGAAAACCTACAGTCTCCCTAAGGTGTAACTCTGATACAAAACAGTTGCTAAAGTCTATTGTAGCAAAATGGTATTGTTTTCATAATTCATTGCTGAATCAGCTGTTGGAGGCAAGACCAACACGTTTCCAGGCTCTTCTGTCCAGAAGGTCCTCCTTTTAGCTATGGTTCTCTCAGTTTCCTGCTCTGAGGAAAGGACTGACATTAAGGATAATGAATGTACTGACTCACACTTCTGTTAACAATTAAGTCATATTAAAGATTCTCCCTCCATGTGGGCAGAGGAAGCTGGGCCTCATTAAGAGTTCAGAAGGAAAGATCAATATACTAATTAATGCACTAGAAAATGACAGCCGAGATCCCTGGATCTGATTTCAGGCCATGTTCTAGCTGCAATATCTCATGACATTTCTTCTAGATTTAGTCAGAATTTTTTCCATTAGAAGGCTGTTCATGCACACAAATTTAAATAGGATTTTCCATTGTTAAATAACAACATTAAACTTTGTATTTCTCTTAAGAATCACAACCTGTTCATTGCTATATATCATTGTCATGGATTTAGTTAAATCTCTGCAAAATTGAGGGTGAAACCCAGACTGAAATATTCCCCATATTTTTGTAGTACTGTAGTAAAAATAGTGAAAAATTGAAGTATTACATTTATAGTGACTGTTCTTGTTCAGGAAAGATTCACTATCATCTTTTGTAGCTCTCTATATCTTGGTAAGTAAATAGGAAAGGTAGTTTTAGAGCTCTGTAGCTAGACAAAAGCTGCTTTTTTATTACTAATTTTCAAAACTTTGAAATCTTATATGAACAAAGATGTTACTTTTATGGACTGTGAAACTTCCTCACATGATAAATATTGAATGTATTGAGGATTGTGTTTGGCTTTTTGTATTTAGCAAAGGGTAGTTTACACAAATAGCAAGGACACAAAAAGTTATGTGGCTATTAAAACCCATTATATTTAGAGTCTGGTGCATCTAAACTCCTGTGTCAGGTCATTATCAGTGTTACAACAAGACCTTCATCAAAATGAGCTATCCTACTATTTGTGAAGATTTGTACTGTATTGAAAAAATGTTTGCATCTCCTGCTGAAATATTTGGAAATGACTAATAGAAAATGGAATAAAATAGGGGTGACAGTAGCTGATTCAGCACATTCTGAAATGCTAAGCTTATTTCCTGCTATTAATTGTATATTACGTGATTATTTTGGGGAGTGGGGGGAGGGAGGGATGTGTATGTCGAATTAAAGCTGTCAACTAAAGGAACAAGCAAGGGTATTAGAACCTAGCTAGAGACTTTGTTGCATTCAGGAATTCTTTCATTCAACTTTTCTCCCTCTCCCCCAAGCTTTCTGTTTCCATTTTTCTATAACTGTTAAATACTATTGTGATGCACAGGCTTTACATTTCTGGCTTGGTAATGAACGATTGGAGTCCATGGAACATGGTAAATACAATTGCCTTTCACTTGGGTTTTTTGGGTTTTTTTTGCTTGCTTTTATCATTAATTTCTTGCCTTTTTATGATATATTTAGATCATACACTCTTCCAGACAAACACATTATATTTTTCCATATATTCACTTTGTTCATTTTCTCCAGGTACACTTTAGAATTATAGAATCATTTTGGTTGGAAAAGACCTCCAAGATCCTCAAATCCAACCTTTGACTGAATGCCATTCCCTATCACAAAGTTCCACAATTTAAATGTACTTTAAAATTTAAATGGATTTTAATTGCTAGTCACAAGCCAAGATTTTTTTATAATTTATACCTGTAGTTTTAATATGTTTGCAAAATACTTAATTTAACTTTTTTAAAGTTTTTTTCCCTGTACATTTTTTTTTTCACCTTAGGGAATAACTGCTCTAACAGCTGCTTAGGCTTTGAAATGACTAGCAGTCTGTTATGCCTTTCAGATGTTAGTAAAATTCAATCTCATGTTTAATGATTCTCATTAGAAAAGAAATAATTTCTTAGATCCATTAATTTAAAAGTACTTTGGCAAGGGCTGCTTATTACACAGTTATTCATATTCTGCTCTCATTGCTCATCTCTGAGTGACTGCAAATCTCAGCAAGTATATTGGGACACATATAATTAATGACAACCAAGAGTATGCGTGGTTAACAAATAAACATTAGAGGAAGAATGAAATGTCCTCTGGTGAGTAATACTCTTGTATCCAAGGAAATGATAGCTGATGGGCTTTGATGGTGTTCTCTTTAACATCATTTAATGCCTTGCTTTTGGAAGGGATTTTGCTTTTCTTATTTGAGATAGGAGAGGCAGAATGCTTTGTGCTCTGGTATATTTCTTTCCAGGGTCCTTTCTTCACCTACTGTTCATTACAGTCAGTGTTTTGTCTCCATTCTTCCCATTCAAAACTTCAGAGTATCACAAGCGATTAAGGTCCTTGGTGTAGAAAACTGACACAAATAAACTAGAAGTCCAAATTGTTGTGGATACATTTCAGACAGGGTGCACAGGTTTTCACACTGACGCACTTTCTGTGTCTAAACTGGACCAAGAGCCACAGAAAATAAATACCCATGCCTCTGTTCAGCAAAGGCAGCTTAACTTCTTCCATTTTTCTGGGGTCAAGGATGGCCAGACTTGTGGTGTCTCATGGCATTGGCCCATGACACTGTTGTTAAAAAACAATTGTAGTGTTACAGCTTCTTCCCCACTCACTATGGGTGTAAATAAGACCAAGAAACCATTTGCCTTGCTGGGGATGTTCAACTATGTGTAGCCCCAGTGATGAGATGGGAGCGCGCACTGCCATCTGCCAAGTGCAGCTTGCAGAAAGTTAGGACCTGTGGTGGAATAATATTATCTCTTTTAACATTGCAGAAGAACGTATTTCTAAAAGAACCCAATGTTAGAGTGAAAGGAATATGACGCAGACCTGAGGAGGGAAGAAATGACGAGCCACTCTGCATGAGGGTTGGAGCAAAATGACCGTTTATTCTGAGGGAGCATGGGCTTTCATAGGGTCAGTTAGAGAAGGTTCTAGAAAGTGGGTGTGATTAAGGGAGGAGCTTCATAGGTCTGCAACATATAACGGAAAAACGGGCTTCACCATATAAGGCAAGGAGTAGGAGGGGCAAAGGAGAGGCCAGCCATATATGGTGCAGGTACACTGCACCACAGGCTGGCCAATAGGATAAAAGGAAAAGGGTGGCCAATCATAGGGTTGTAACTGGGGTAGAACTGGAGTACATTAACCAATAGGAACAAATGAACAATAGAAATGTAATTATAACTACTCTAATACAGAGAGCCAGTAACTAACTGCAAATTTTAAAACTTTCAACTCTCTCTTCACTCGATGGGCGAGCAGCCTTCAATCCACAATGATGGTTCGGTTTGGATTTTTCCTTCTTCTCTTTACAATCTTTTCTCCACTTCTAATATTTGACTGCCCGTACCTCGACAGGAATATGTTAAAATATAGTTGAATTTCCACAGGAAGAAGAGATTTGGCTAGCACATAACGTATCTGTTGGCACAGGTAGTCTCCTTCAAGGTTGTCCATGCTTTAGAAGTCATGCTGTGTTGCAGAAAACAGGACTAAAGTGCAAATAATTGAGACAAGGTAAGCATTCTTTGACTCTGCCTCTTCTGTGCTCCATTATATGCATATCTTATATTGATTTTAGATTGATTAATGAGGTAACTTTTTGCATTTCCAACATTTCACTGTTAGCTACTGTCCCAAGAGAGTCAAAAGATGAATTTATCACACATCTAAAGAGGAATTCTAAAGTTACCAGAGCAGATCATGACTCTCAGTGTGGTCATTACACGCTTCAAAACAACATATAGGAAAGTCTTCCTGAAGGGAAAGTATGAGAGTGCTAAATTGTTCACAAATCTTGCCAAGAGATTTGTTTGGCAAGAGCTTTGGTTATCTGCCACAGTTGGATGCCACCAGATGCAGTAATAGTAGTATGTTAATTATAGATGGAAAAAAAATATATTATGCATATCCAACTAACAGGAAAAAAGAAAATGTCAACACTTTTTTCCTGCTGATCTGCATTTTAGACTAAAACCAGATGCATGTCAGACAGTAAAGAGTGAACAGTTCGTGTGGGGTAAATTTCTTTTAAAAAACAAAACATGTAACAGACCTTGTAATTTATTTCTTTACCTTTCCCCCACTTTTCTAAGAATAGTACTGGAATTTTAAGAAAGAAATTGCATCATATGTCCCAATAACTGCTCTCTACTAGCAGACTCATTTCTCATATAATAAGCATGCAGGAATGCAGTATATTGTATTTTCCAGCTCAAAAACCTGTAAAGGAAGGAGTAAACTATTCTGCTGCTGATGGCAATTTCATGCTTATTAGTCCTACATCCTCACAGATGTGAAAGCCACATACCAAGAGAAAGACTAGGTTTTGACTGCTTGTTTGTGAAATGCATCTTTGCTCTATCCCTACTGCACACCACTCAAAATTAAGTGAGGAAAGAATTTTTTTGAAGTCTTATTGGATTTCATTATCTCTTTGTTCATACGAAGTATTCAGCTATATGCATCATGTGCTAAACACTGTGTGGGGATTTCTCCTTCAGAATCTGGTATTCCAGATGATGTAGTTTCAGAAATCTAGTGATTGTCTTGGTTAATTTTTCTATATTTATCAAGAGTGAGTCAGATTCCCTACCCACACAGATATGCTCAAGTTTCTTACTACACTTTAGCCAGAGTGTGCCACAGTGCCTTCCTCATGAGCTGAGGCATCAGCCAACACTTAGGGATGATGTAACACCTGATGCTTTCTCTTCACCACAGACCATGTCCCTCAGGGACAAGCTGCTTATAGAGAGTCATCTGATTCACAGATGATTCTGTCTGCAAGCTCGCTTCTGTACAGAATATTACTAATTTCAAGATGTGGGGACAGATATCCAAAGGCTGAAGGGAATTAGTAAGGAATGAAGAAGCAGTTTAATAAAATAAATAAAGCACATGAACATGTGTAGATTCATGGTTTTAATTTTTCCCCAGATAACTTTTGTACAGGATTTTGACTTGTGAAATTTGGGTGAGATTAACTGTCTATTTCAGATATGTGACTAGACTTTTTCAAAACTTGTTAGACCACTAGATCTGACAGTTTTGTTTCAGGAAGGTCCATGTTTTCTGCAGTCACTCTCACAAATAAACTGTGTGTATTTAAGCAAGTAATTTCATCTGTCTTTGCATCCATTTGTCTCTTTACTTTGGCTAGTTTTTCTTCAGCACAATAGCCCTTACTGTGCTTTTTGATTCTGCTGTTGTGATGGAAAAATATAATATTGGCAGGATCTTGCAAGCAACATTGTACTAACAATAATTAAAGATTTAACAACCAATACAAACCTGGAGACAAAATATTAATCTAAATAATGGTTATTTTGTTTTTATAAATGATTGCAGAACACAGAAGTGTTAAACAAAGTCTTTTCTTTCTGTTTCTGAATAACAGAGACCTACACTAAAGTCAACACTTTCAGAGGGGTACAGAAGTAAAGGCAGAGTAGAAGGATGAAAGAGCAATTCCAGAATATAGACTGTCATGTTACAGATAAATACAAAGTCTAAATGATAGCTAAATACATCAATTTTCCCGTTTTGATTTTGAATGAAATGTCTTCTCTCTTCCTTTTACATAATCTCCTGCTTTTGGAATTCATGTCATTCCACTGATCAAAAAGGAGAATACCCCCGGGGGCTTTAAGCACAATGCGTTGCAAAGCTTTTGGGAAAGAGCCTGCTGCATTAAAAGATCATATTGTAGTTCTACTGGTTCATGAAATATTTATACCTGATCTTCTACATTGTTTTCCTGTCAAAGTTACTGAACAGTTTGTGGAGCATGTGGCCTTGTTCTATATTCTAAAAGATTCTTTCATCCTTTAACGCAGTGGAAACCAACAATGATACTGATATTTTCCCTGCAAACCTCACATTTAACCATGACTCTTTCCTGATGTCTGTGGTGTGACCTCTCCATCTGACTGGTGTTACTGAAATGTAGCCTGTTCTGTCACCCCATGAGTATAGGAGTATATACTAAGGAGGCAAGTTTTTATTGAGAAACCCAGTATACAGATTTTTTTTTTAGGTGACCAATGTCATGCATTTCCAGTTAAATCAAATCCCACTCAAGCTCAGTTACAGTAGAATGCAAAGGCAAGCACTTATTCACAACATCCCAAAGCAGCACAGTTCCAAATTATTACCAAAATGATATATATGCAGAAGACAAAGAAAGCCTTGCTTGGTGTACGTAAAACAAGATTATGTAAAAAAAGTCTTTCTCCCTTATTCAAGTAACTCTGTTTTCAGAAGTTATTGGCTGGGGCCTGGTTCTTTCCCTCCTGAGACTGCCTCTGCTCAGTAACCTCCACTTGAAATCTTGCCCCCCACACTTTCTTTTAGTTTCCAGTGGGGAAGCACCTTCACAGTGCATCTTCAGCTATACTTCCATCTCCACTTGCTCCCCTTCTTACTCTTTGTTGGAGGATTAGCTCTCCTCCTCTTCAATCCTTCAAGGACATCCAGATGGACCTATTCTTTTGTTCCAAAACTCATGTTAATCCATGCTTACACAGGAGATAAGCAGCCCATTCTTCTTAACGAAAACCAGAATTGTTTCCCCTCCTTCAACATACGTATTGCTTACAGCAACCCTTTTGCCAAGGCACTGCTTCCTATATATAACTAGCTAGTAGACTAAACTTCCCTTCAGTGCATTAAATTCTTTCCTCCTCTCTAAAGACTGCTTTCCATGTTACAGTGTGGGATGTAGGTTTCACTGCACTTTATATTCCACATCAATCTGTACACTGAAACCAGAACTGAGATAATTACACTTAGGTCTGCATGTCATTGTTGGCTGAGTACTGCCCGGACTGACAATGAATTTTGGTAACTGATCTCTAACCTCCTACTCCAAACATTCACTTTTATGCATTGATAGTCTTAGGACAACAAAGCTATAAATGTATTTTTTTTAATTGCAAAGGCATTGTTCTGCCTAGTCAGAAGCCACTCAAATTCCAAGCTTTTTGATGAGCTAGAAGAACTAGTCACTGTGTGATCACTGAGTAGATACACTTATTGACCTTGACTCAAAACACCACTGGTATTCAGCTTAAAACATGTGACTGAATCCCACTAGAGTTGCTGTAAACATGTGCTTCAATGTCTTTTATGAGCAAAAATGTGCAGAAATCTTGTGGATTTGTTTCAGATTTTGTGCCTTCTTTTCATCCTGCAAAAGTTAAGATTCCTATGGCAGTTTCAGCCCTGAAAAGGTTAAGGAGCTCCACAAGATTCTGTCTTCTAGATAATACTTGCTTCTTTGGGAATATAAATCCTCTACCTGAAGCATAATTCCTAGAAGAATTAAGCTACTGACAGTGTAAGTTGCTGAATGTAAATTTTAATTTTCTCCTGTCATATCTGGGCAATCCACTACATGAGCCTTCCCACTAATGAAGAGAGAGGCTTGATGAATGGCTGGATTTCTTAATTGAACTCTGTACCAGGGCTCTGACAAGGCTTAAAGAACCCTTTTCACTGTTTCATTACCCTGAAAGGTTTCCATCTAATCTATAAGCTACCTCAAAATTGAGTAGTTTCACTTCAGTCTTCTTCATTTCTTGATATACTTTTCCCAAACACTTGATAGGAAGGTTCAACCAATAACTTCTTTGCCTTTATGGGAGAGAAATATGCGAAAATTAATGTGTTGGGGTTTTTTTTAACTTGAGAGAATGTCCTCAGAAACCATTGGCAATATTTACACAGTTCTATAGCTGTCTTCATCCTGTTCTGTATTGAGATCAAATTAAACTATTTCATGGATCTGGAGGAAAGAAAACAGTTTCAAAATAGACAAAGCTGATCTTCTGCATCAATATAGCTAATGGGTGCATTAGGTGATAATAGTTGAGCATGATCTTTGTATGAGGCATGATGATTATCACATTTTCCTTTCCCAAAACATCTGCAGTTATTTCTCAATTACAGCCTTTTTCTCTGTTTAATGGTAGGAAGAAGGAAGAAGAATAGCTGGAGTTTTTCCTCCATGTGACTAATTTTTCAAGACAAAAAGGCAAATTACATTTTTTCTCAAATAAAGAAAAAGCCCAGAGCAAATAAATTACCTTCAATGTCCTTTCCAACCCAAACCATTCTATGATTCCATGATAAACCAAAAAAAAAAAAATCTTGTACCGTTTGTCTCAGAAAAATGTAACATCCACCATTTTTACCTCTTTTTGTAGTAGTTCAATCTATAGCTTGTTATGACAACTGAAAAGTGAATTGTCAGTCTCACCAGACACTAGACATTGAACTGGGCCACAACAGCTGAGGACTTAACTCCCACCCTTGAAATGGAGTGACTGTGACAGTTTCTGTGGAAAAAAGATAGGTGGCAGCACATCTACATTAGATACTTTTCCAATCATGCTTGCAGACAACACCACTTTATAGACCTTATAGCGCAGCACCTCTCTCGAGCAGTACATCCACATGTGTTAAAGGCTCTTGATAAAACAGATCGTTGTATAAAAGGCAAATTCACCCATTCTGACACTTCATAAAGTAAAAAACTTGGCAACTAATGTAATTGTTTTTTAAGAGGAGTGTCTGCAAAAGGAAAAAAAAGTGCTCCACACCACAAAAAGAATTTGCAAGATCAAACCCAAAAGTGAGATTTTTTCCAAATACAGGTACATAATAATGATGCACTGTGTCACTAATTCTCAACAGTACTGGATAAAACAGAATTACTAACTTTGTGATCTAATATTCAAGACATGGATGCAGAGAGAAATCACAACACAAAAATAATTTGTTTCTAAATTTAGTATTTTGCAAGGGGAAAAAAAAAAGAATGTGAAATTGGTAAGTAATATTCTTTTATTGAAGAAACAGAAGACCTCATTTATATACAGTGCTGAGTAACAGACATGTAAAGTATCCATAAATACCAACTGATGCTTCAAGCATTTTATTTTAATCTGCTAGTTCACATAAGTAGTGGCCTTTTGACAGAAGTTGTATTTAAAATACTCTTTTCTTTACTTAATAAAATGAATTCTGGTGTTTTTTTTAAAAATCTATTGTTATCACCCTGAATTAAATCTCTGACAGCAGGCTACAAGCCATATATCACAGAAAATTCACTTCCTCTCCCTCCAGAGCTTAGAGTCTGATTAAGCTGACATTAAAGTCAGTGTAGATCTGCCCATTAAGTTAAAGGAAAGGGACTGATTGCATCGTCCTGGATTTGGAGTTAAGGATAGCAGACGGATACTGCTTTGAATAGACAGCTTCAGTGAATCCAAGTGCAAGATGACATTCAGCAAGCTGTTCTTTACAAGTGGAACACTCATTGAAAGCACTTTCTTCTCCCCACTCAAAGATGCTTTCCACAGAAAAAGTGGGATGTTTTCAGTGTCACTCCCCATTTCCAGGGAGGATGAAGAGATTCTGCTCACTTTGTTCAGCCTCTAGGGTCAGCAAGAGGCCTGATGCTGAAAGGGATCCTTTAATCTTTACAGTTTGGTTTCAGCAAACCAATACTAATTCTAGAAGGATATTACTTTTTACGTATATTGACAGTTTTTAAAGATCTGCATAACATTTTCAAACAGTGATTTAACTAATTTCTTTCCCATTTGAGGTGAAAACCGGGAGCTAACTAACAGCCACGAACAAAACTTGTTAGCTCATTGTTGAGAAAGATAGTTTTTCCTCATCTGGCTGCAAATTAGATTGCATTGGAGCATTTAGTTTGTCCCAAAGCAGCAGGAGGTAGGCATTTTAATTAAAAAAGTAGGCAGTAAATAATTTTTCAAATATCATCGTGAATGGCAAGCGCACAGCATGAGAAACTGATGTAGCCAAATAGAAAAATAATGCACACTATTAAAAAAAAAGTGTTTTAACTGTAATAGTGTTTATTAACATCATGTTGAACTCGAGGCCTTTTCCATGCTAAATGCTGTTTCCAACATGAAAGTAAAAGATTTTGACTATTGTGAAGACTTTAAGTAGTAGAACAAGACAGCAGATGGACAAAGGCAGATGGGAGGGAGTGTAAAGAAGCATAAACTATTGGTTGTAAACACTGTTGGTCAGCTTAACTCCAGTCATGCTGCAGGTGGATGTTTTCATTTGGGAAGGGGGTGGGAATATTTTTCTTGTGTTTTTTCTAACATATGCATTATTGCAATTGAATGTATTAGAGCAACTGGAGGAGGATAAAGAGATAGCTCTGCAGGGAGAATTGAGGGTGCAGGTAATCTAGCAATGTCATCTCTACCTTCCCCTCTCAAGATTGGTGTCAGTTTTAGTGGGCTATATATACTCAATAGGAAAATAACTTTCTTCAGACCTTTTCACTTCGTATTTTCTGTCTACCTTTATTTTGGTGAAGTTCAGCTCTCAGAGAATTTTATTCCATGAGATTCTGGTAAAAGGGATGAAGTGTACGTTATCTGTAAAGCTAAATGTTGTAATGCAAAGAGGTGTTCAGTCTAAGGGTCTTGTGGTATTAAATATATAAGTGATTTAGGATGAGTCATTACTGTTGTGAAAATTGCATTTTCCCTTAATAGTCTTTCTACAGTAGAACACTTTAATATTCTTCCCTGTCACATGTCTGTTTTGAATACATTGGTTTCTTGTGCTGTGTGATGCTGATATTTGACGTAAAAATAATGCATCACCTATATTATTAATAAATAAACACAAGTGTCTTCTGCTATTCTGGACAGGTTGGTGGCTCCATCCCAGGCTAATTTACAGCAATGTTTTCACAAAATTTATCTTTGAACAAAATTCATGTTGATTTCCTAGTATAATGAGAAACATTTTTTTTATCTTCTTAAAATTGCTATTTTAAAATTATTGTAGGAGTTTATTATTAAATGTATTAACTTGAATATTGTTTCAAATGTATTTAGAAAATGACTCTTCATTAATTTCTAAGGAGTTTTTTAATTTTTTTCAATTTTCAATATGCTTGATGGAAAATTGTGGAAGAGAACCCTAGCTACGGCCTACAATCACTCTTGTACCAAACCCAAAATTTAATGAAAGAGATGCAATAGTTTTTGATGTGTGAAAGAAAACCCACACAAGGCCGAAGACAACATATGTACTGTTAGCACAATAAGGATGACTACAGAGCTATTTTCAGACAAAGACTTCCCTGGGCTAAGGCTGAACCATAGATGAGCCTGGTCTACCAAAAAGTTCTCCCACTGGCATTTTTACTAGGACAGTTTCAGTCACTGGCAGCTGTTCAGCTCTGAATAATTTTTCCAATAATTTACACCTATTACTATATGATTACAACTTATAAATTTTGGCCCTCACAAGTTTATTAATTTATAAAGACTTTTCCAAACAATGTACATAGGACTGAACCCTTTGGGCTGAAACTTTCAGATTTGACTATTTTTATGAAATTACCAAGATACGCTGCAATTTGTGAATATACTCACTTTAATTCTAAACTCATTGACTCATTGAATTTGGATGCTTCCCAATGGAGGTGCTGACAGTAAGTTTAAAAAGCATTCATAAAACATCTTGATTTGCTGGTTTCCTTTTGCTTTGTTTCTTCTTCAGCTTTTTGCAGACAAGTAACTAATGTGCTTTTTTCCTGTTTTCCATTTTAAGTATTTTTTCCCTTCAAACATTGTGTTTCCAGTTTACAACATATCATTCTGTGATGCATCAGATTTCAATCTTTCCACAGCTGTGTAAGCTGTACAACAATTGAGTATACTTTTCATTTTCTTTATTTTAGAAAAAAGGATATGCTTCTAAAACATTGAACACTTAATGTTCCATCCCACTAACTGAAAACTGTACATACTCAGTCATTTATTCAATATTTAAAATGATAGTTTTTCCCCTTCAGTGTTGCTGTCACCCCTCTTCAATGGCAGCCACTTACATGCACAGACAAACATTCTTGTTTCAGCTACAAGTAGTACTGGAGCACAGATAGCACAACTGTACACAGTATTTTGATTACCAGTTTAAGGAAAACTAATTTTCAAAAATCAATTCTAATTAGGAAAAAATAACAGAAAGAAAATACTTAGTCTGGCAAATAGGTCTTCCAGCCACCACCACTGAAGCCCTGAACTGGACTTGCATAAGAAACTGAACACAAAAATTTCTTCACAATATTTAATCTTATGAAAAGCTTTGTCAACTTTTTGGGCCACTTGATGTTACCTCTATAAAACTGTCACAGATGCAAGTAAGATCGGTTGTGGTCTGGCATCATGGTTGCATTCCTTAACTCAGCAAGAACCATCATGCATCTTGCTTAGTCCTCATCAGGATATTTTGGACTACCAAAAAGGTCACATGTGCGACTTTTATGGCATGCATGTCACAACCAGTGCAGATGTCAGAGTTTGAGAACTACAGAGACATCATGAACACAAAAGGATTATATTTGATCCCCCCAGGCCATCTTCAGATCCCTGATTGTACCTGAGCACTGATGAAAACAGAACATATCCAAGGCAACAGGAGGTGGAGCTCATTCTAGTTCTTCACCCCATGTTTTTATTTAGTGTTCCCCATCTCTAAATATTTTTGCAGCAAATGGCGCTGCCTTCTTTCTGCTCTTATTCTTCGTGCTTATAAAAATCTTTATACACTTAAAAATTTACAGGTTCACCCCTTGTCTAAGAAAGTTAATGGTATACTTGTTAACCCCAGACATTTCCTACACTACTGCTGCCTACTCCCTATTTGTTTTAGTTCTTTTGTTTTCCCTTTCATAAAGACGCTACCCAGGAAAGATTTAGAGTTTAATTTCTTCAATATTTTCATCTTCTCCTGTCAAATTACACGAATCCTTTCTCAGTTGGCATCTTGGGAAAACAGCTTTCCGGGCTATGCCCACCTCCAAAACATTGTTTAAGCTATTTCATATATTAGGATATTACAGAAAGTTGTTTTCTTTGTATAAAAGCAAGCAAGCAAGCTTAGGTTCTGCAGTGTATGTCTAAAACACCACTTGGGTTGTTACTATTAAGAGTTTGGATCTACCATGCAGGTTAAAATGAATACTAGGTACCATTGTTCTATCATACCTTACATTTGTTTTGGCCAAGAAATAGAAAGCTTGGCATAGCCAACTTCAGAGTTAGTCAAAGCTGAATTTTTCAGTATTGGCTGTGTCAAGGCATAAGGTAGCAATTAATTTGCTCAAGCCCATTTGAATTTTCCAGGATAATCATGTATTATCTGAATGTTTGGTGGCTGTGGCTTTTCCACAAGACTTTTAGGTAAGTCTTGTTGCCTTGTGACTGTAAAGAAGGGAATTGAAGACTATAATATTCAATCCACCATTGTTCATGAACACAAAATCAGAGCTTTACTGATAGTGGTTACTGAATATTGTTATCTATTTTGATAGATTCAGGCTTCTCCATCATTCTTTTCACAGTTTTTTCATGGCCAGTCCAAATAAAAATTTTTTATTATGATTTTCTTTACTAGGTGCATAAACCTGAAGAACTTTCAGATTGTGGTTTGAATTATCCTTCTGTCCACTATCTCTGAATTTGGGCTAAACTTTAGCATTAAGAAATTCAGTACAGCACACACAGTAAAGCAATAAGCTGCTCCTGAAAGCCTCTCTTTCTACTTGACTATTTGCTTCCTCCATAGCATGAATCAATACATACCTGCTGGTCAGAAGTGACCACAAATTGGGATACTTTTGTGCTCATCTTTAAAGTACTACTGACATTCATGTTTTGTGGACCTCTTTCACTGTAGTGACACAACACCCCAAAAGATACTGTATCCTCTTTTCTAAAAACAAACTTTACAGGTAATTTCCTTTTGTTGTTCACCTTCAATTTCCTAACTTACACACTTTGCATGCATAGAATTTAGGGGAGGGAATTTTACACATTGACAACTTGAACTAAAGCTGGTAGCAGAACAAAGTTATGTGAAGTCCATTAACAAGTATTGTAAACATAGTTGATAAAATTCCTTCTTATTTGTATTGCACTAGCTATTTAATCTGCTCCAACATAAAGAAGAGATAAGAGAGTGGTTAGCACATTACCATGTATGAAAGAGAAAAGTATTTCCCAGAAGGGGAAAAAGAGAAGGCAGTGCAAGCAAGCACATGTCTTATAATTGTGCACTGTGCATAGATTTGTACTGAAAACTGCTTGTTGTATTCAGATACCTCTAGATTATGCAATAGCAAACCAGAAAAATTCCATGATTTCCTATCCTATGAAGCTGAACCCCAGCTGCAAAATGTGATTGTTTTTTGTAGCAGGAGATCGTTTTTTTGTAGTGCAAA
The DNA here is from genome assembly GCA_013396655.1 of Campylorhamphus procurvoides. Classification (NCBI taxonomy): domain Eukaryota; kingdom Metazoa; phylum Chordata; class Aves; order Passeriformes; family Dendrocolaptidae; genus Campylorhamphus; species Campylorhamphus procurvoides. The sequence goes on along the minus strand of WBMV01002856.1, from coordinate 209,645 downwards.
GTCAAAGGCCCTGGTTCAGTTATTAAAAATGTTTTCTGTTTTTTCTCTGCTGGTATTGCTGCAGCTGTGTTCAGGCATTCTGGAGTAAGTTTTATGTGTGAGACTGGTTGACTTCCTCCTGTTGGAAACACATTGAATAGCAATAAAGAAGAGCTTTGTAGATGTCTGCCCACACAGTGACTCCAGCTTCTCTGTTTTGCAATAGGAAAAACTATAATGATGGTTTGAGATCTAAAGAATGTTTTACTTGGTAAAAAACTGATCTGAGCGCTAGATCAGATTCTACTGTAGAGACATCAATTTTCACCTACTTTCTGTGATTTAGTCTCAAATTGCAGTGGATTCAAGAGCTAGGTGATCACAAACTACACATAATACAGATCTCAGCATTTTCAGATTTTCATTTCAAGGATTATGCTATGGTAAAAAAATCATATTGTCATTATCTTATATCACATATTTTAATACCTCTTTTATTCCCCTCATAAAAATGAACATGAAAGTTCAGATGTCAGAATCTTATGATTATATAAAGAATAAAAAAATAGTCATTTCATTGTGAGTGCCAGGCAATCATTTTTCTTGATAAATACATTAAATCTGTCTTTACGTTCTAAACTTGTGGGGTGTTTTTTCAGTTACCTTTTTTGGAAACATTCACTTGGGGACTTGTAAATCTTCATTTTTAAAGCTGAACAAAGGCATTCTTCCTTTTTTTCTTTCTTTTTTTCCATGAAGAAAAATAAAAGGACTTCCAGCTGGACAGCCCTGGATCTTACATCTGTTTCCAAGTTCAGTGTGATAGATGTTAATTATTTGACATCTCTGGAATAAAGATGATTTCTCCAAATGACTGCCATAAACTGGCCTTAGAAACAAAACAGCACTTCAACACTCTGTGGGTGTTGGATTGAAAAAATGGATATTGCAAATGGAGACACAGATGAGCAGAACTTCCTTTGACACTGAGCCGAGCAAGGACTGTTATTTTTAAAGCATCTATACTGAAACAGAAATTGTTGTTCTGGTCAGTGCAAGAAGAAGTCCCGGTTCTGAAAACATGCCATGTAAGAGCCAAATCATAATAAGTAAAAAAGATGAGAAGAACAGTGGTTCAAAGTCCATAGAATACTGCATATATTAATTTCTGTCTCACTTCAAGTTAGCTTTTAGTCTGTGCCCAGAAACCTACAACACACTCTATCATGGCTTAAGAAAAAAGGGATATAAATATATAATATTTAAGTATATCTCTGTGTGTGCATGCATCTGTAAGTAGATTTACAGAATCACAGAGTATTCTGAGTTGGAAAGGACCCAAAAGGGTCATCGAGTTCAACTCTTAAGTGAATGGCCCATAGAGGATTGAACCTGTGACCTTGGCCTTATTTGCACCAAGTAATTAGTGAGAATACAGACACTTTAATTTGTATAAGTGAAGAGGTATTTATACACAGGCTTGTTTTCCATTCAGTCATTTGCAAATGAACTGCTACTGAATAAGTGCAAGTGAAAAGTAGAAGCACGGTAATGTGCTTAATAGCACTTGAAATCAAATATTTTTGATAAACTTTTTCCATTAGCCAGAATGTTCATGTTAGAAGATGCAGAAGAGTAAAAATGCCTTTTATTCTAGGACTTTTTTGACCTATATTGCAGCAGTACATGAGATGTGTTTGAAATACTCTGTGAAATAATCTGTTTCACAGAAAACTGTGTTGTCAGAGGCAACGATTAGACAGAGACGAAAAAAAAGAAAATTAAACAAATGAAAGCCTGCTACATTCATCTTCATGGTCTGGTGCTACTACAACCACTTTTTTATCTTTTTTGGCCAACAGGATATTGGTGGTGTCATAAAAATAATGCTCCCCTCTTGAAAAATACTTTAGAAATTGACTACAAAATATTTAGGTAAACAATTCCAAATAAAAAATTTTTGTTAGATCAGGTTATTTCTATTCTAAAATGCATCACCACATGTCAGTATTTCTGTAAATAATTGCTTTACTTTCTCATTCAGGCAAAGATATAACATATTTACAAGGACTTTCAATATCTATTATATTGCCATTCATCCACTGCTGTATTCACCCATTAGGGAATCATAATGTAGCAGGAAATAGATTTTCTTTACAATTCACATTTACAATAAGGTCAAATGCCTTAATATCTATGGCTAGTAAGAAACAGTGAGTTCTGACAAGATTTCTAAAGAGGGTCTGTCCCCTTGTGGCTGCAGAATACCTCCCTGATTCTCAGAGTTCATTGAGAAGTTAAATATGCGCTTTTTTAAGTTTCAAAGGCTTCAGAATTGGTGGCTTATAGAAATGGTGACTGTATAGAAATTTCTTAGCAACCGAGTCTTACTTTGGGATACATTGATTACTGACACATAGCTCCCCATTTGTGATAGATCTCAGCATCTGCAGATAATGGTGTTTCATTTACCTACATAGACAGTCTGCAACTACTCAAATACTTGCTGAGACAATGCTCTTGTATCAGTCTTGTTAAAAAAAAAGTATCAACAACATTTCTGATTCTGATTATAAAAACAGGGTAAGCATTGTGTTGTTATTTTCAAGGACACACATAATTTTTTTTTGTGAAAATACAGAAACATCAGAAGTCTTTATAATTAAGACTTGATTCTAAGACTTAAATGAAAGTGTTATCATCTGGAGTTCACTGAAGGTTCATTCGCAAAAAAATTCAAATAATTCTTAATTAGGTCTAGATTATGTTTCCTTTGCATGTAAGACTTGATACAGTTAATCTTGCATTGGCAATCTCCACTGTCTCAATGATGGTTCCTCATTAAAACATTTTGCCATTCACCGTTTGCAGTTCTTGAAAGTGAATAGCTGTTCTTTCATCTTAATTCAGTAGCATACAGTTAATTTTAATTAAATCATTCTTTGAGTTTATATGACATTGGTCTGGTTATGCATTATGAGGCTTTCACACCCTAACTTTTGTTTTCTGAATAAGTCTAACCTATTGACCAGCAAGGTCAAATGGTTCTCATGAAGAATAATAAGTGGCCAATTGTATAAAAGTACATATGAAATATTGTGCAAATTCTGCTCTCCTTTCATTTCCATTCCCTCACTTGCATAAAGGAACAATTCATACTTGACTCAAGCAATTTTTACTGGACAGATAATTAAAAAAAAAAAAATCAAGATTAATCTTCCTGTATTGCTTGTTTCCATACTGTCATTTATTCAGGTAGAGCTCTTCACAGAGTCCCAAAGACCAGGGGTGAGATAGTGGGTGGAGTATTTAAAATGAAGATGACATTCTTCTTTTCTCCCTGCAAAAGGAAACAAACAGAAGAAGAAACCATACTGGCTTTGTAGATGTGGACACACTGCTGCTGAACATACACAATTGCTTTCATCCTTAGGTGTTTACAGAAGCTGGTGTTCATTAGTAGAAGAACTATAAGAAGCAAATCAGAATGTCTGCGTTTCTAGCTACCAATGCTGCTCAGTGATTCTAGTGGCTTTGGCAACCATTTAATTTTTATGAGTATATGTAAATGAGCAGACTGACATCTGCTTACATATAAAAATCCTGAAACAATAAGGGAAACTATAAACTGAACAGGAGGGAGATGTTCAATGCATTAAGAGAGAGCTGTTGCAGCTATGCTAGGTAACACAGATGTACAAAGGCAATAATTTTTCTAATTTTTTTTCCCTCACATACTGTGTCCACATTCTGCAATTGTGAGCCTCCTTACACCTTTATATACCTTTAGGCCTCAACACAGTAACCATGCATAATTGTATGGACACACACATGTATCTATGTATAAATATATAATATCTGCATGCACATTTCTATGCAAAGATGTTCACATGTGTAAATACATGACCCACTGCCATGCAGGATAATTATTCTAGCTCAGATCTACATTAAATATGAAAGAATGCAAGATTCGGATTCTAATTCATTACCATAATTTATTGATCTGCTTTCTGAGAGTGTGGTCAGATGACATTTTTGGATCTAATTTTTCCCTGAGACTTTTATGCGAAAAAGGTAAAGATAACCACCTGAAAACTGAAATTGAGTGTTATCTTTCAAAGTTGTTAAATACTGGTTCTTTTTGTCATTTAAAAAAAAAAAAGTTGCCATTTAAAAGTAAAAAAATAAAGCTAAAGTGTCAAACTCATTTAATGTGCTCCTCAAATTTCCAACGAAAGAAAGTGATATCCTTTTGCCAGTGAAGGAGTGTGAGGAAAGAGCAGTATTTTATGGACTCAATATAAAATGCACAGACTTTGAATTGCTTATAATGGTGATATGCCAGCTACTATTTTCCTCTGTAATCCTTCCTTCTGTGATCCTTTCTAACTCAGGGTCCAGCATTTTATCTTCATGCTTTAGTATGCTTCATGGTAGTCTTCATACATACAATAAAGACTAACATTGCAAACTTCTCACTTTGCACTCTAAGGAATTAGGTTGGTAGGATGTTCCTTTCATATAATGGAAATATTTACCCAAATAACTGTTTATCCATAGGAACACAGAGTTCCTATTCTGGCCCAAAATAGTTTCCCAAGACCTTCTCCATCTTCAAAGATGAATAGTAGGACAAAAAAAAAGGTATACATAACGAGAAATAGTGTGTAGCTGACTTAATAACTGTCTATCTTGTAGTTTAAGAATTACAGAAGTGAAAAAGATACAGTAATCACCAATGACCTTTCCGAATAAAGTGACTTCCTTAAAAAAAGTTACAAATTTACTTTGTACTTTAGCATTTCCACATTGGATGGAAACGGCATTTGCCTAAAGTATTCCTTCAAGTGAACTGACCCCAGACGTTGGGTGAGGTGCAAAAGGCATTTCTAATCCCTGTAAACCCCAAATAGGCCGACCCTCGGGGTTCCTGCTGCGAAACTTCTTTTTCATGAAGGTGGCCAATGTTTGCCTGTGCCTCACGCTAAAGTGACAGCCGTGGGTTGCAGGAAGGCAATCCGGAAGGTTTGCAGGAAGGTTCCCGTCCGTCTAAATGGTCCCGACGGGACTCGGACCAGGCAGAGCACGGCGGTACCCTCTCCCTGCTCCGAGTGTGTGACTTTGAGTCTAAAACTGCAGGTACATTTTTTCTCCATGGGACTCAGCTTTATTAGGGGGTTACCTGTCCATGGCAGCCAGGCCCGAGTGGGCAGCGAGCCCCGGGCGGGCACAGCAGGCAAGTTGCCACCGCTCACCTCGCCAAACCCAGCTCCCAGTGGCCCCACTCGCGTCCCTTCCTCATCAGCAGAGCGGTGCCCGCCCCGTGCGGGGTACCGGGTCCCCGTCCCTCCACCGCTCCGGGGTCCCTGCCCTGCCCTGCCCCTGCCCCTGCCCCTCGGCCACGGCCGGCGGCCTGGCCCTCGCCCCTGCCTGGTTGCCGAGGGGCAGCGGGCGCGGCTGCAGGGCACACCTCCCGCGCAGGTACCGCGGCCAGCTGCCGGGCTCCCGAGGGGAGAGCCGGGGTCAGGAAGAAGCAGGGGAACAAGCCACCGAGCGCCGACACCGAGCGGGGGCAGCTCCCGGCCCGCCGGCGGGGCGGGCGGAGGAGGCGCGGCTGTGTGGCGGCGGGAGGTTCCCCCTCCCCTCCCCTCTCCCGGCTCCATCCCTACCTCTCCCCGCACCTGGCCGCCGCCGCTCCCGGTGAGTGGCGGGGCGGGGGGTGTGTGCGCTTCCCTCTCGCCCCCCGGCTGCCCCCGCCCGCTGCATGCAGCCCCCGGAGCGCCGCAGCCCAGGAGGACGCGCCGGGTGCGTTGTGATTTACTCGTTTCGCTATTATTTTGTGGGGGGTTTGCTGGTGTTTTTTTTCCCTCGGGGCGGTTTCGCGGAGGAGGAGGGAGAGGGGCAGCCGGGGCCTCCCCACGGCGGCGGCTCGGGGGCCGTGCCCGCTCCGCGCTCCGCCGCGTTCCCCCGTCGGGGCGGCCGTGCCTTACATAACCAACCGGGCGGGGAGCGGGGCAGGAGGCCCCAAGTGGGTACCTTGGGCTTCCGGTTTCACATCGCCACCGTGCCCGGTGCCTGAAACAGAAACGTCAACAACTTCTCTTTTTATTTTTCGCGTGTCATCTCACGGGGCCAAGCCGCACGACAGGCGCTGGCGGGGCGCTGAGGAGCGGCGCAGGTGCTGCCCCTGCTGCCGCGGTGCCACCGGCAGCCCCTCCGCGGCTGGGCTCTGCCGGCTCTTGCAGGGCTTTCCCCTGATGTTGCTGTGAGGAAGGCTCGGACCGGGCTGGGACGGTGCTGTCAGCGCCCCCGGGGCCGCCACCTTCCCTGTCCTCCCCGGCTCGGCTCAGCTCGGCTCGAAGCTGCCGTGCTTCTGGTGCGTGTCACCGGCTGTGCAAGGGCCGTGCGGTTGCTGTGGAGGGTTTGATGGTGTCCAAAATAACTGTGTGTGTGATGAGCTGTGGCAATAGCAAAGGCTGCAGTTTTAGTGTCTTCGTACGCTTGTGGGGACTTTAAAAAAAATTGCTGCACGATTTGCCTTGGGAGGAATGTAAACATGTATTTTTTTAATTTTAAGTAGG
>WBMV01002856.1:13525-202975 GCA_013396655.1 Campylorhamphus procurvoides | reverse complement strand
TCGGCGGGGCAGGCGCGGGGGCTCGGCGGAGGGCGGGCGAACACCTGGCGCAGGTGGCGCCGGCAGGGGCGGGCAGCGGTAGGTGTCCCCTGGGCTCCCTCCGGCAGGGATCCCGCCCGCGGGACAGGTACTTGCGGACGGGGAGAGCGCTGCTCGGGGCGAAACGGCTGGGGAGGGGCAGGGAGGGGAGGGGAGGGCTGGGCAGCTGCCCGGCCCCGCCGAGGGGTCTCGTCCCGGCTGTCGGCGCGGGGCTCGCCCCCCGTCGGGGCGGCCGTGCCTTACATAACCAACCGGGCGGGGAGCGGGGCAGGAGGCCCCAAGTGGGTACCTTGGGCTTCCGGTTTCACATCGCCACCGTGCCCGGTGCCTGAAACAGAAACGTCAACAACTTCTCTTTTTATTTTTCGCGTGTCATCTCACGGGGCCAAGCCGCACGACAGGCGCTGGCGGGGCGCTGAGGAGCGGCGCAGGTGCTGCCCCTGCTGCCGCGGTGCCACCGGCAGCCCCTCCGCGGCTGGGCTCTGCCGGCTCTTGCAGGGCTTTCCCCTGATGTTGCTGTGAGGAAGGCTCGGACCGGGCTGGGACGGTGCTGTCAGCGCCCCCGGGGCCGCCACCTTCCCTGTCCTCCCCGGCTCGGCTCAGCTCGGCTCGAAGCTGCCGTGCTTCTGGTGCGTGTCACCGGCTGTGCAAGGGCCGTGCGGTTGCTGTGGAGGGTTTGATGGTGTCCAAAATAACTGTGTGTGTGATGAGCTGTGGCAATAGCAAAGGCTGCAGTTTTAGTGTCTTCGTACGCTTGTGGGGACTTTAAAAAAAATTGCTGCACGATTTGCCTTGGGAGGAATGTAAACATGTATTTTTTTAATTTTAAGTAGGTCCATCATGATAAGACTTCCTGTGTGCATCGCCTTTATCCTTTTATGTATTAGAAGCTACATTTGGAGGAAGGTTGATTAAAATAATATGAAGAAACCGAAAAAAGGTTTTCTTATGCAGAAACTGGAGTTTTCCACCTTTTCAGTGGAACCAGAACTGAGTCTCAGATGATCAGGAGTGACAGCATGTATATGGCACTCTTTTATTTCTGTTGTACCCATGAATTGTTTTTAAAGTGTTGAGACTAATACAGTTTTCTGTCTGTGGAGTGCTGTTACTTCACAAGTTAACCTGTAGATGGTGGGTGATTGTGTGTAAAGGCTTGAAATACCTGGCTGGAAGGATGATTGCCCTGTCAGTCAAGGTAAATAATAACAGGGTAAGAAAACAGTCTTGGTTTATGTTAATGATTTGATTGCTGTTGGTAGTCAAGTAGGAAAGAGTTTTCTAAAATCTTTAAATGGTATTAGAGCAGTTAGTAATAACTGGTGTGAGTCTGCCAAAGCTCTCGAGTATCATGGAATATATACTTGTGTTTTATGTCAGCTCTGTTGAAGATTGCATTCTGAACCATTCTAAAGGACACCTATGAGAACATTATAAATGCCATACCAGGCTATACTAAAGTTTCTACTGGTAAGTGCCTAGAGAGGAGCAGGATAGGGAAAGCTTGCAGTGATGTGTCCCTAGAAAAATCACTCCAGGCAGCTGTGGCTCAAGGATTCCCTTGGGTAGAAGTGTTGCCTTTGTACCTGACAAACACGAAGTTTTTTTAGGTTGTTTTTATTTTGATCTTATACAATAGTTTTTGAAGCCATGTAGATTTTTAGTCTCAGAGGAAATAGGTAACCAGATGAAGCATTCTACAGACATTATTTATCACTGATATGATGGTCAGAGGGCAATTTCTTGTTTACAAAGGCCCATGTTGCATAGGAGTTACATTGATAGATATTACTTTTCCAAGCAGTGTTTCTTGCATTAGGCTCTAAGATAATACATTTAAAATAAAGCTTAATATTTATAATGTAAAGAAAAAGACATAGAGTGTTATGCTCTTCTAATGTATTCCAATGAAATGAATTCAAATTCATTTTCACTAAGTTGGGAGAAAGCCATTAATAAAATGTATTGTCAGCTTCACTGGGTTTATAATAAATACAGAATTAAGAACAGAAATCGAGTTTATGTTATGCTGTACAGCTGAAGAATATTCACAGACACAGTTTGTAGTCTAAGACTCTGATCTTGTGTGCAGGTTTAAAGTGTAAACTCTGTCATGGATTAAAGGACAGCAAAGTCTTCTGGATCACTGGTGAAGTGCTTGGTCCTGTGGTATTTAATTACCTGAGTAATTTTTCTCTCAGGGAAGATGTCAGTCAGGTTGAAACTGTTAGCCAAGTTTTCTGCAGCAAGGCTCTTAAATAAAGGACAGCAGTGATGAAGAACAGAAGGTCGGGAACTTTTAGATGCAGTTTTGGATACAGCCAGTTGATAGTCTTGTATAAAACAGGGATTTGTCTGGTTTCTTTTCTGATTTCTGTTCAAGGTGAAAAGGTGTCCAAAATTGTTAGGTGCTTCCAAGAAAAAGTCAGCAGGACACTGTCATTTCTGAAGAACCCTGAATTTATATGCACTTTTAAAAAAAATTAGCAACCAAGTGAAGAAGAATCAGAAAAAGGCTACATGCTTTAGAGCTCAGCTGCTCAAATGATTTGTACAACTGGGATTTCAGACAGGTAACACTAGGGTCCAGTACTTTATTTGCTTATGTCTTGAGTTAATACCCATTTTCTGGGACACCCAGCCTTCTGCACAAAGATTTGGACCTAATTAGATGATCCCTATGAAATGAACAAGTTGGTCTCTGAGAGACATCCAGTTGCCAAAGGCAGTGGCTGACTTCAGTGGAGATTACGTTAGAGCTGTATTACAGTAGCCTTCAGTTGTAGTTCTGGGTCTCCCTCTACCAATCATTCTGCAGGAAGATTGTTCTCACTCTGATGAGACTACATGTGAGTGCTGCATTCAAAGTAAAGGAGAACAATATGGTGGTCTTGACCAGGCTGCAAATTAAGATGCTACAATTAAAACCTAGCTCTCTAAGGGTTTTGCCAACTTGAGAATTTAGACAAAATATTCTTCATTATGCTAAGCACTGTAGAATGTGGTTTGGAGGAGCTGCACAACACTTCATTGATGGCTCTCCCCCAGGAAGACAATGATGGCATCTAATCTTACATAGTATTAAATAAAGGCTATGTCACAATGGGTTTTAGATTTTCTTTACTTAATAAATTCATTCAGATCAGTATGTATTTCATGTGTTTGTTTCTCTGGTTATTTTCCTGTATTGGTAGCACATGAAGAAGGGTCTTCTTCCATCTAATCACCACACATATCAAATGTAATCCTGTTTGAATCCTTGTGTCACACGAGCTTTTGGGTATAGTAGTAAATAATTTGGATATTAGTTATGTTTATGATTAAAAATGTCATTAACTTCTCTAAGTAAGAAGTAGTACTCATGTTTTCTTGCTTTGCCAGCTGCTTTCAGAGTTTGGTCTTTGCATTTTTTCAAAATACTTTTTCTTGGCATCTAAGAGATATTGGTCAACCTCTTACAGATTTTCTACACCTTATCTTCTTACTTGAGAGGTTTGCAAAGACTGACCCTTCTGTAAAAGATTGATTATCCTGAGTTTAACTTTTTTTTGTAGAGATTGATATACATCTTACTATTTTCTTTAAAGGATTCATAATCTACTATGAACATTTATTAGGCAGCTAAAGAATTTCTGAATAGCAGATACTTAAGCAGTTCCTGACAACGGTATTCAGATTTTAACATTCTGGAGTCTTCATATTCTGAAAGAGGCTTTATGCTTCTTAAAATGCTACATTAAAAATAAGTAGAGTACTCTTTGGTTAATGTAGAGTGAGATCATTCCTATGGGGCTTCTTACATCAGTTGCAGTAACTGTGAAATCCCAGCTCTGTTGCTTGGAATAGCTGTAAATCTTGGACATAACCCAGGAAAGCCCACACAAAAAGCACGTGAGAGAAAAACAAGAAATAACATGGAAATTTCCAGCCAGTTTTTTTTGTTTCTGTCCTGAAGTGATTTTGAACTAACTCGGTGGGGAAGCTAGTTTTCTAAATATTTACTTAACTATTGCTTTTTATTTTTTTTTTTTCCCCTGAAGCTTTTGGAAGGTCTTTCAAAGGGGAGAAACAAGGAAAGTAATAAACCCGAAAAGATTGATCAAATCAGAGGCTGTTCTTTGGTTTTGGTTTGTTTGTTTGGGTTTTTTAAAATACACAATGACTGAAGCTGTAATAGTGTGTTTTATATGTTTTTAGTTTTCACCAGTTTTTGATCAATGTATATTAGCTGTACTACGTTTGTTTTGCACATTGGAAAAAAATGGTTTTAAAATACAACTTTTTTGTGGTTTGTTCCAACACTTGTAAGATTTCTTAGTGTATAATTGCAATTCTTCGTATTTATTTTTTTAAACACTTGGGAATGCTTTAACATTCGGAAATGCTTAAATTCAGCTTTTTCCAGATTGGTGAAGTTAACAACCAGGGGAATCTAGTGTGTATTATTTGAAAGTGTGAGGGAGAGAAAAATCAAAGCAAATACACACCAACATCTATGCTTAAAATTAATTCAGGCATATAATATGTTTTTTGTGTGTTTACCTGGTGCGTTATCTTTGGCTTCTGCTAAAGAGTTGAAATCTCTAGATCACAAATGAAAGTCTGTTTGTTCTTAGCCTACTTCTTATTTGAAAGTCACAAAATTCAGGTAAAATGGTACAGCTGGACAAATTGTAGGTGTCTTTGAAATCCAGACACTTAAAAAAAGTTTTGACAGTGTGAGATATCAGTACTGCCAGACATATAAAGTTGTTTTGACTGCATTTTTGACTCAGTTTTTCTGATTGGTCTTCTGAATACATGCAAGACCATGAAAAATAATTGTTATATGTAATGGATCAGGTTAGATCAAGGACTCGTATAATGCAACAACAACCTGTCATCTCAATGGGGTTTGTTTGTCCCCCAAAGGTCAGAAAAGCCCTGAAATACAGCTCTTCTGTAGCTGAAGTCAGTTTTATTTTGGATTTTTTTCAGTTATAAATTTGGCCATGGTAGTTTCCAGATTAGAAGGCAGATGTGTATTCTGGATAGCCAAGGGCCTTTTGGAGGATAATATATAACTGCTTCACCTGTTGTATCTTAAGAACTACTATCAGCTCTTTCTGGGCATGGTCTTGACAAAGTATGGCATGGTGGTAAGAAGCCAATCATGAGGGTATGTTCATCTTTGAACATAAGGAGTTTCACTGGTAAAACTGCCATAGTAAAATCATAGTTTCCAATATAGCCATAGCCTTAGAGCCCTAAGGACAGTTGTCCTGTACTTTCTGCTTAGTATTCTTATTCCTAGTTTTCCTTGATGGAGTTCAGAGGGACAAACTGAAGTGAGGTAGAGTGGCTTCAGGTTGGCAGTGCTAGTTGGGTGCATTAAGTGGTAGAGATGGCCTTTGCTGCCTCCTCAAATCTTCTTCCTCACCAACTTAACAATGTCACTTTCACCTTGTCCACCACAGCTGGCCAAATCTCACTCATTCCTCAGACTGTGGGTTAGTACCTAGGAGATAGACTAGACTTTCTTTTAATGTAGCAATTCTGCATGTCCTAGTTGTCGTCTGGCCTTCTGATCTGTGCCTAAACCTGTGTGTCATCAACATGTTCTTATATCATTGCCATTTTCTTCTGATTAACATATTTAATAATATATGCATATATTTAGAACTTCTACTGGCTTCCTATAGTACTCACTCCCAGGAAGCGTTCCTGGAGTTTGTGACAAATTCCTTGAGTAACCCAGACTCTCAGCTCATCTCAGAAGAGACTCATCAGCTTCTGGGATGGCAGTTAAATGCACAATATCTCATGGTTAATAGCAAGACATTGCTTTATGATGTTGTGTCGTGTATTGTGTTGCTTTTCAGCTATCTTTCTCCATCACTTCCCAGATGTCAGCATCACTCTTATAACTCTAAAAACATGAGTCCTTAGTTAAACTCTCTTGTCAGACCTTGTTAGTTCTCTGGATGAAAATTAGTGTTGGAATATTACCTGACAGAACTTACAGTGATTAAAATAAAATAATATCCTTGTCCCTATGAGTGTTAAGAAAATACGCAAGGAATTATGGTGGGTTTGTGCGTATGCTGGGTTATTTTTCTTTCTTTTTGTGTGAAGGACGTTTGTACAAGTTTGCATCCAGAAAGGACCTGTTACAGTGAAATTATGACAGCAAAAGCTGAAGGCAAAGAAGAAAAATAACTGGATGATGTTTTTAGTAGTTCTATTGTATGGGAAAAAATACTGATAGAACAATACAAAGCAGTAATTTTAGAGATTGACATGTGCCTCAGAGCTTTATCCATAAAGAATGATATAATCATTTTAATAGGAAACTTTCTGACCCTTACTGTGCTGAATTTGTAATATTTTGATATCTCACACCATTCTGGAGAGTAAAACCATAAATAATCCCATAAATAGGGAAAATAGTAAAATAGGAGTAAAACCCATAATCCTATAAATTACTAAAATCACTGTCAAGTTACACAGTGACCCTGTTTTAATATGTGTCTTCATTGAAGTGGTCACTGAAAAGTAGTCAGCAGTTTGATTCCAGGCATTTTCATCTCTCTGTTTCTTAGTTTAAAGGAAAAAGTTCACAATGCCTGAAAGGCTGACCAAAATACAATGGTGAGCTGTTTTGAAAAGAGTTGCCTGGTGTGCTTCATGTATTAACAAAACTGGTGGTAGCAAAGGTGGGTAGAACCTTTTCACAGTTCTTAAGTCAGCCTTGGTGTTAGCACTCCCTTTATTTTTGTGAAAATAGAAAGAAAACAGGGATTTTTTTCCCCCCATACTTGTTTTTCAGCTTGCTTTACGTGCTTAAATAATCGGGACTGACTTAAAGGGCAATAGTTGCAATTATTTTGTACTTTGGCTCTTGCTGAGTTTTTTACTCTTGGACTCTTTCCTTAGATGGTGGAAGATACTGTATTGAGGGGACTTCTTAATCAAGTGAATAGCTTCTACATATAGAAACTCTCTGGCTTGGGTTTTTATTGTTATCTTTTATCTGTACTATTACTTTGCCCTTACTTGCTCATGGAAAAGAAATGAGTGTAAGGTTTTGCATAGCTTTCATCAGTGTAGTCTGACTCAGCACTGTTCACCTGGAAGGCAGGCAATAATTTGGCTTTGGCTTTGTTTTTCAAAAAGGTACTTTTGTCAAATGGGAATTAACCCATAATAGGATCACATGCAAAAGTTTTTGCTTTAATGGAAATTTTAGTAGGTGCTTTTCAACTGAATGAAGGACTGTTGATGTTGAAGAGTTAATCTTAAGTTTTGGCTGTCTTGTAGAGTGGGTTGTGAAATATTCTATTTTTCTTCTCCTCCTGTGGTAAAAATGCACTGTTTGTGTTGTGGTTATTGGGTTTGGGTTTTCTTCAGTTAGTTGGTTGGTTTGGTTTTTTTACCCCTTAATTCTAACTCCTGAATGCCACAACCTTCCTTATTAGTGAAAGCATCACAGGATGATATTTGTTTCCAGCTGAAGTTGAAATTATAGCCACAAGTAATAATTTTTTGTGCCCCTGGAAAGAGTGAGAAATAAGTTATGAAAACTACTTTGCAACATAATTGGCCTTTTATTGTAAATGGCTTGTATGCCTCATCCCTATGAGTAATATTTTGTTTGACCATTAGGCCTTAGTGAGGCCACAAGCAACATACAGCAACAACAAAAGTATGCTCCTTGTCTTAATGGAGTGACGTAGTAAAATGCTGAGTAGCAGCATATTCAGAGTTCTTAACTGGAGTTTATTCTACTACTGGGAACTGTTGTATCTACCATGAGGTGTATGCTGTACCTGTGGTCTCTTCTTATTTATAATTAGCTCCTGGTTTTGGTGGCTCCCGCCCATAACTCCAGTGCTGCCAAGTGAGTTAGGATTAATTGTGGTTAAGGCTGTGAAGTCTCTCTGATCCAGTGAGTGAAGTAGCATTGTAGAGGCTTCTGAAGGATGTGTTCTGTGAGGCCCTTGTTGGCACAGTTCTTTTGTTTGGTGTAAGTGCATACAATTCACACAACAGTGAAGGCATTCAGTTTACTGCATGTAGATGGATTTGTACAGAATGTTTTGAGTATGCCTGAACCTTCTCTTGTCTTCCTGGAGGCATCAAGCCTAAATGTGCATGTTCTGCATAACATAGGTATACAATTTCAACATAAATTTGTAAATTCATTCGGGTTAGAAGAGAGGTCTTCAGTCTATCCTTCTCTGCAAAGCAGCATCCCTCATAAGATCAGACCAAGTAAAGTAGTGTTTTGTTTAGTTGTTTTAAGGATCTCCAAACCCTTCTCCATCGTAGGAGGGACTCAAGCCCCGCCCCCCCCCCACTTTGTGCCTGATGAGGTACTCTGCACCTCCTCTATGTGTGCCTTATGCTGATCAGGCTGTGCACCTATTCTTGGCCCACTACCTATAATTTCACCAAACCTGCACAAAATTCTAATTTATACAGAATCTGCTCAGTGAATTTTAGCACTCGCCCTTTGGCCCCTCCCTGTTCCAAAGATCCTAGGTGAACTCACCTGGTGCCAACAGTTGAATGTTTGGAGAAGGGAGGCTTGAAGGCGGATGCCCCAGGTCTCCCATCCGTGAGGAAATTCTCCAGCCTGGCCATTCACGAGGCTCTCTAGCAGTCATAGTCCCAGTGCCAGAGACTTTCACTGCTGGGACTGAAGCTGCTCCACAGCAGGCAGCTCCAGTGAGCCCCCACACACCCCACTCACATGCAGTCAGACCAGTTTTCCTTACCAGTTCAACCCTAGGTTTCATATAGCACTCTCAGATATCTTGTTCCATAAAACAATTTATTCACCGTGAAGTAACACAGAAACAGCTCATGCTGGTGGGTCTGAGAAGGGACCTGGAACAAAGGACACCTGGACTTTTGTACCTTCACAGTCTAAGTACCTAAAACTCTTGCTCTTTTTAATGAGTCCTTGGCTCCTTCTGTGTCTCTGAGTGTCCAGTCGCCTGGCTGGGCCACAGGTCCCTGTGCCCTTCGTTATGCAAAAGGTCAGAGGTTCACATCTCTTGTCTTGGGCCAGAGCTCAATCTGCAGCTCTCACTGCAGCTTCCAAACTGACCTGCCTGCACCAAATGTATTCTTTGACAGTTGCATCTTTAAAAGCTCCAAGACAGAGATTTGACTACATCTCAGAGCACATGTTCCATTGTTTCATTATCCTCATAGTAATATAGTAATTTTTTTCTCCTTATCTAATAAATATTTACAACTTCCCAGCTTCACCATGTGGATCCAAAAGTGGACCCAGTAATACAGAGTAATTAACAGTGCATGAAGCAGAAAAATTGCCTCCCTCAGTTGCTGGTTATGCTTTTCTTTCCAGGTGGACTGCTGATTTCTGCCTTGCCAGGACCTCCAATTTGTTTTTGGTGGTGCTGCTCACCAGTAAGTTAGTCTTCTGCCTGTGGTCTCATAGCATTTCTCTTGGCCCTATCTAAGCTATTCTGAATGGCAACCCTGCCCCCCAGCATGTCTTCTACACCCATAAGTTTGGTGTTTGCAGACTTATTGCATGCACTGTACACTCTGCTAGGTTGCTGGTAAAGATATCAAACAGGCTAGGGCCCCTAACTTGTCCACTTGGTTAGTGGCAGTTTGTCAACCATTAAGAGCTGATGTTTGAGCCTAATGATAGAGATGAGGTGTTTTTTTATCATCTAGTACTTTACCAACCTACATTGTAACTTAGATCAGATTAAGTGCAAAGGTGCTGCGGGAGACATTGTTGAGTCATCCTAAAATCAAGGTAGATGATACCAGTGATCTCTCATCCACAAATCCTGTGACAGAGGGCAGTTGTATTGGTCAGGCATGATTCACCCTCTGTAAATCCATCCTGGTGATTCCCCATCACCACCTTCATATGGCTAGAAATGACATGCAAATAGGCATATGTCTGAACATACTGTGGGAGTAGACTAGCAAACAATGAAAGTAGTCTGGGCTGTGTTGCTTTCTCTCCCAGTGATCCCTCACACTTGGTAACCTGTGCATAATCTCTTTCCAGTTCTTCTTTTCTGGGTGTCCAGTTGCTTCCTGCATGCTCTCCAACCACCTGTAGATGACTGAGTGCGTGCTCATCACAGGATAAAGCACGTGCATCTTGGGAATATGGTGATGAATGAGCTGGGGCTTCATGTGACCTGGGGCAACAAGCTTGTTAGGAACAGGATGTTGCTTCCAGAGTGATTCTTGCTCCCTGTGCGTGTTTGAGGAATTTAGAAGACAAGAAGGTGACAGCAAAAGTGACAGTAAATTTAGTAAT
This sequence comes from Campylorhamphus procurvoides, assembly GCA_013396655.1. Classification (NCBI taxonomy): domain Eukaryota; kingdom Metazoa; phylum Chordata; class Aves; order Passeriformes; family Dendrocolaptidae; genus Campylorhamphus; species Campylorhamphus procurvoides. Next base: position 192,636 of record WBMV01002856.1, on the reverse strand, counting down.
TATATTGGTTCGATCATTGTATTGATGATCTGCTTAATAACCAGTGGGCCTTACCCTTGATTCTCTTTTGTATTGATTTAGGTCCATAGTCTTGCCATTAGCTTGATAGTAGTAAGGAATACATATGCAGGTGTCAGTGATAGGGTGTGTGAAAAATGTAATTTGTGTTCTAATATGCATTTAAAGCTTCTATTTTTGGTAACTGTTTGTTTGTTTGTTTGTTTTCCTAATCTGCTTTTACAACTTCTCCAGTCATGTTGTGGCTTTCTTTCTGCTAATCACAGCTTTGATATTCCCTTATTACTCATAATTTTTATGTGGTCTTTGGAAAACACCAGCGACTGTCAAATGCAGTAAGACTCACACTAAAACTGAGACTTGCTTGATTTGCATGGAGTAAGAACCGAACAAATTTAACCTGATGTATGATGCCAAATACTGAGCTCACAATGACTTATTGGGAAATTCAGTGTTTCTCAGATCTTATCATTGGCGCCACATGCTTTACTGGTTCAGATGTTTAATTTTCCAACTTCTGTTATTGGTAAACAATGATTACTCTGTGTAGTTCGTCATGTATCAAAATAATTTTATCATGTGATGGTAGTTGTCCTTAGTTTTGTCCTTTACAGAACTGAACGTTTAGATATTAATTTTTGTTAACTGCATTATTATTTAGGATCTGGAAATTCTCTTGGGAGTAAGGTTATAAATATGTTTAATGAAACATTTGTACAGGACCAGTAACTGAACTGATTGTGAGAGTTACATTCTACAGCTTTGAAATGTTCTAGTAACAATTCTATCAGCAGTGAATTAATCAGAAATACAGCTTCTGTAAAATGCTTGGAATGGGATGTGTAATTAACTCATTATTTTAATACTTCCCATAGTGTTTAATTGCAGTAAGACTTTAATACTTTAGGAAAAAAATCATAATAGTTGGGAAGTCATTGTTGGTATTTTAATTCAATCTTGCATGTACCCCAAAATCATATTGGTGTTTTCTAAACTGAGACTGAAAAATGCATGTGGAGAGAAAGTCCAGTGCTAAAAGATAATGCTAAAAGTAAATGGTATTTCTGTGGTAAATTTTAGATAGTTCTTAATTTTATCTCTAATGTCTGTATCTCTCATGCTTTAGGAATCTGTTTTTATGCTTTACTTATGAAGTGTAAAATCCCATTTTCCTCTTGTTCAGTTTAGTAAATATTTTATTTTTGCAGATAAAAGATCAACATGCAAATATGACATTGGTAGAATATTATGTTTGAAGATGTACAAATGATTAAAGGTACTTCAAAATCAGCCAGCTCTGTACTTTAGCCTGAGAGAAATAACCAGGACTTTGGAAAGAGAGCAGTTAAGTAATTTCATAATCACGCATGCCTTACAGCAATAATACTGGCACACACAAGCATAAAAACTGGTTTTGCAGTGTTTCCCTGATACAAATGAATGCAATTGTCTTCAGTGAGCTTGCTTCTATAAGAAAAGACCACCCAAATGAGTAAGGTCAAATGAATGCAAGATTTTAAGACATTAAGATTTGTTGGCACATTAATTTTACATAGAGAATGAACACAAGAAAAGGTTATTCTGTATATATCCTTCTGTGATAGAGCGATTTTGTGATTTCTTTTTTTATAGATTGAGAGAGGCATTGACTTAGAGTATGTTGACTTGATTCCAGCTTATAATTACATGCTGTTTGTATAAAAACTCCTCCTGTACTGTCAGCTGAATAAGCTAGCTGTCATATAATTTTTTAAACATTTTAAGTTTTCTGTATTTAAAGATTGCTGCAATTCAAAAATGTTTGAAATTATTCTTATTTGTATTTTTTTGGGGACTCTGTGCTTTGAAGTTCCTGAACACATTTTAATCCATGTTGTAACTAAAATTTGCCACCCTTAAGAGACCATATTTTTATAATAATGGTTTATGATCTAGTAGTCTGACTTTACATAGAACACCAATTTTTATGAGGTCTGGTGTCACTCAAATTCCTAAAAATTAACCCATAATTTGAAACTAAAAGATTAAATCATTTCACTTCAACCTCTGTCATAAAGAGCAAGACTAACTCCTCATTAGAGAGATTCTTGTGATTGCTGTCCTAAGAGAAATTCATAACAAAGAGCCAGAAGTAGACAAGTCACAAAAGCAGTGTTGATTCATGTGAAACAGAAACTAAAAATTGTGTTCAGAGGAAACTGAGGCAAGAAATTATAGTTCAACTTGAACAGAATGGGTACTATTGCTGTGGGACATACATAGCATGTGTCTGGCAAAGAGAGATTTCCTTCTGCTTGCAAATTCTGTATTTACAATATAAGGCAGGTTAGGCAAGTGGAGCATGAAAAAAACTTTTGTGAAAAATTCTGGATTATGTTTGGGTATGGACAGTTTGCACTGGCAAATGGTAAGCAAGTCATGAACTTCAATGGCGTTGTTGAAGTGTTACTGCTTGAAATGATCAGAATGGTAATCGGTACCAAAATTATTAGGTGCCCTTGTTTCTGTTATGTGGTGATACCATTCGATCATCAACTTGTGCATGTTCCAGTTCCACTGGACCTGGCATCACTGTGCATCTGGTTCTGTTATCATCTGCTTACACCTTTTCCCCATGTGGCATTTGAGAGAGCATTTGTGATATGATCTGCAAACCTTCATTCTAGCCGATCACCAATATCCAGTGTCATTTTATGACACTGTGCTTTAGGACTGGATATTCATATGGTGTAGTTGGCAAGATAAGGGAAATTTATGTGCATTGCTAATTGCATTTAAGAGTGAATATAAGTGAACTCTGATGTGTCTAAACTGATGAAATGTTTACCTGCAACTAGGTTTAAAAAAATGAAAACAGTTCTGGTGATAATTCCTTTCCACTTTTCTTAGCTTTAAACATATAGAGTCTGTAGTGCTTTTAGCTCATGTTTTTAAACGTCCTCGCCAGGTACTATGAAGCCTGTGGTTTGAGGGTGGAGCTGTGGTTTTGATCAAGATGTTTTTTTCTGAGCGAATGTCGTGTGCTTGAAGGTAATAAATGGGGAAAATGTTTGGGGTTTTCCCCCCTAACATTACTGTATTTTTGTTTTGGACATCGTCATTACTTCTGGCAGATGCTAAAATACCAAGCTAAGAATGGATTTACTAATAGATACTTATAAATGGTAATGCATTAGTGTTAGTGGATGCACCAAAAGAAAGTAGTGATTAAAACAGTAGCATTAGCTTAGTGAGGGCACACTTGGTCATTCAGAATTATTTTAAGGTTTTTAAATGCCACAGACTAAATATTACGGTGCACAGCTGAGCAATGTTGAAATAAGGAGACTGTTCATGGGTCATCACTAATGTATTTGGGAGTGAAGGGTTCCAGCTGCAACATCTCAAACTAATCATAACCCCTGACTTAGAATACTTGGATTTCCACTAAAAAAAGGTGTTATAAACTAGTTAAAACCTAGCAGTACAACCTAATTGCTTGCAATTCAGTGGAAGTTGGTTAAAGTACGATGCCACATTAAATAAAAGACACATTGTTTTCACTCACTGATAACTCATGCAAATGTTAAATGACAGGTTTTATTTCAGGTGTAGTGTAATTTGTACTTCAAAAAGTAACTTGTATTAATGACCACACTCTTGCTGTGAGTTGTCATTCAAAAGTGCTGTAGGTGATTCTGGAGTTGGAGGGTAGCAGGTTGGGTAGAGGTATTGTTTGAGGTGAGAAGTAAGCAATTTGGCCAAACCAGCAGCTCAGCACCTATTTTATGAGAGGCTTTAACTCTGTTAAGGAGTGGGATGAGAAGCACCTTGATTGATTTGAATCGGTGATGTGGTGCACAAACAGGTTGCTGAAAGAGCTCATTGTATGGTTTGGTACGTGTATATGTGATACAAAGTTTCAGTCATAGACTGTGGAAATATATTCATTTATTGCATTTCTGTGGTGGAGCGTTTACTGCAGAGTGTTTGAGGAGGGGATTTTAAGGACTGTTTTGGAATAGTCTTAGAGGAGTGTTATGAAAAGACCAGTTGGTTTGTAAATGATTTGGGAAACGGGTTAAATAGACTTGAAAAGTCTTGTATGAAGCCCCTAGCCTATCTAGTGCTGGGAATCAGATGTCTCAAATTACCATCCAACATAGCAAATGAACCAAGGCTCCTGAAAGTCAGTATTCATCCAAACAAAGTGTCTTTTGCTGCTGTTCCTGTTCCCAGAACTGCGGAGGGCAGAGGTGGACTTTCTGTGTCTCACAACTGTTTCCCAAGGGCCGGTGCTCACAAACTTGCAGAAGAGCTGCAAAAGCAAAGACCCTGCCATGCTGTGGTTGTGATAGAGATAGCTCTGCCTCTTCCCCAAAGGGTTCAGGCCTGCATTTCCTGCTGCAAGGAGCAGGCTGCGAGGCTAGAGGCTGCTGAGCAGGAGTGATGGTCCCTTTCTTCAGTAAACGTGTCTTTGTGCAAAGAGAGTTACAGTTTTCCCACACTTTATATTGATCCCTTACAGGATAAAATGGGTGAACAGCAATTCATCAATGAACTCAGAGTGGGGATTAAAGTTTGTTTGTACAATGTCTGATGCCACAGTGACACCCAGCTGACTAAAAGCTATCCTATTTCATTTTTGCTCTCTTTCCAGGGTGTTGCTGGTTTGGTGATCTTCTTTTGCTTGGGGATTTGATTAGTTTACCATTTTTTAAAGTCAGTTGTCAGTGTATGAAAAAGTTCAGCAAATGGTAGTCCCTCTCTGCTCCCACCCCTTGTCAGTGTTCCAGGTACACTGTTTAGAAATATGGATTGGAATATCCCCAGGCAAAAGGAGTGGCCTGTGTCATTTGGGGCTGTTCTGACATAATGAGAACCACACCATTCATGCAGTGTCTGAAATACAGTGGTCAGACTCTTGCTTTCTGTCTTGAACTCAGGTTTTCTACTCTCCTGTGATTCTCCCTGAGCCCTGCTCTTCCGATATGTAGAAGCACTCTGACTTTCAGTTTAGATTTATATGTGGGCAGCATGTATTCTCTTCTAACATTCACTTAGCTTTGCTTTACTTAGGCTTGACAAGTCATGGGCTTTCAGCTTTATCCCCGGATAATATGTTCCTATTTCTCTCCTCATCCTCTCATCTGTTCTGATAAAAAATTCATGTTGTTAAACACAGCTGACCAGAACTGTACCTTGTATTCAGCTGATGTTATGCTAGTGGCTTGTGTGATTACATTAATTCTTCCCTATCTTAACTGGAAATATCCCCTCATGATACAGTGCAGGTTGGTTTGTCTGTATTTTTTTTTATTTTTTTTTAATCTATCTTCCGCTGCCAGATCACATTTGTGACTCACAGTTATCCTGTGATCAAGCCAGACTGATCTTTCCCTTCAGTGTCTTCTAAAACGATCCCTGGTTTCCCACATCCTGTGTGAGGCTGGTAATCACAAGCTTATTATCTCATGGTATGAGTGACCTTCTGCTATAGCTGTTTAAAAAGGGGGGGAAAAAAAAAAGGCAGGGAGTGGGTTGTTGCAGTGGTTTCCACTCTGTCTTGTGATAAGCTTGAGCCTGATAGTTAGCATTTTCCATGTCTGAGACAAAGTCAGCTGAATGAAGACCTAGGATGTCAGAGAAATAACTTCATTGTATATTGATGAGCTTCTGGTGTAAAATCATGTGAAGCTGCTCGGCTGTGTCATCATAGCTGGAGTGTTATTTTGTATGACTGATGGCAGAACTTGAAGTTCATGAAGCACTCGTAAAATAAGAAAGGAGGTGTGTGTTTTGATACAAACCCCAGCATTATGTAGCAGCTGAGAACGGGCTTTCAGAATTACAACTCTGGATTTAATTTTCTAATGTCTGCCAAAGCTTCTCAAGTGGTCCGTAAGTAATTTTTTATGTATTATCCTTAATGTATCTCCGCCTTTGTACTATATCTGTAATATGGGAGAAAGGTTTACCTCCTGGTCATGTGTTTTCTCTGCTTATGTTGCAAGACCTTTAGGGAGAGAACTTCCTTGCTGTCTTTGTGTGCTCTCTGGAAACTCACTCTTGGCTGAAGGCTGTGGACCCTGTCACGAATCATGATATTTGAAACATTTTCTTCTTTTAAAAATATTTAGTTAACAATAAAAGGGAAATAGTTTACAAGTGTTGCTTGTTCAAGAAATTCTTTTGATGGGTGCTGTAAATATTATATACAACCTTACTTAACTTTTAATCATATGGTGGATTTGAGGTATATTTTGATTATCATTTTTGAAAGTGAATACACTTTTCCATGTTGAAACACATATTTTTTTACTCCATTATTTTGATATGTTTCCAGATTTTGTTATCTTTTTCTTTTGTACACTGAATCTGATGTAAATGGTGAACTGCATTGGAAAACTCTGCTGAAGAAATGAGTGTTTGGCATGTCACATTCTTTTATCATCCTTTTAACACAAAATAAGCCTTTTTTTTAGTGGAAGAAGGGGAGATAATGGTCTTGTGTACATTTCATACATTCTCATGTTCAAATGGAAATTCTTTTCCTGAGCCTGTCATTGTTCTCTTCAATAGTTATTCAGTAATGCCTGTTTCTATCTTGGCTTTGTACGTACCCTGGATAAAGGTTACAAAAACAACATCAGTACATGAAAGCTAAGATTTAGATAAAATGAGAGCATGTTCAAGTATGAGACGCAAGTCCTTGAAAGCATATTTGAAGATGCACACAAGTAAAATAATTGTGTCACAGTGATGTTTCTCGTGCAGATTTCAGCTGCTGTTACTCATTAATTATTTAGAATTCCAGGTGCAACAACTCACAGCTCAGTGACTGTAACCTGCTGAGCCTCTGACCTAAACAACTAAAGGCCCAAACACCTGGACTAAAATTTCATTTGAAAAGAAGATAAATTGATTTATTTATTCCTCAGACATAGAGTTATCCTTAGCAAAAAAATAATTTTGTTTTCTCTCCTCTGATGGGAAAGCAAATCAGTGTACCATTGCCAGAGAAAATCCCAAACGGCTGCCAGAGTATCTGTGTTTCCAGATAGGCATTCATGAGCACATAATAATTGCTTTCTACAGCTTTCTCAGTTACTTTGTTCTTAAATTTATTTAATGATATAGGAGCAGAGGAATTTACAAATCCTTACATATGCTTCATGAGGCGTCGTATTGCAAACCATTTCACACAGGAGAACTGTCTTGTTTGTATTTGTGAGCAGACGGCGGATAACAGTAATCTGTTAGGAGGCTGTCTCATGAACTTTGAACCTTATTGCACGTTTTAAACACACTTACAAATTAAAATCTTGAGGATTGAGTCTCCATCAGATTACTTTAAAAAGTACTTTAAGAGCATAATCTCACGCATGAACCCTCAGACAATCAAGCTAGTACAAGAGAAGACAAAAAGAATTGAGAAACAAAGTGCACAAGAAGTGAGAAATATAAGTATGTAGTTAAGGATGCATTTTTTTGTCAGAAAAGTAAAGTGGATTTCATACCTCTTTGGTGATGTGTTTATGGGAAGGGAGAGACCTGACTGTACAGTAGTAGATGGGGCCAAGAGGGAGTCAACTCAGAGTATGGTGGAAGTCAGACCCTTTCGTAGTATTAGTATTTATGCCAAATATAACAGAGGAGAATTTACAGGAAATCCCATCTCTTGGTTGATATGTTTACAGTATAGATAACTTGTATATGAAGTCAGAGGAGAGGGAGGCAAAGGTTGGGCAGAGAGAGAGATTTTTCCTCATTTTTTTTTTTTAAATTGAGAAGGATATAGTGGTTCAGTGTTATCTCACAGCACAGTTAATGCTGTCTGAAGAGGGTGAATCATCTTGTCCCATCTGTCAGTCTGTTGAATATGAGCAGAGCTAGCATACAGTGTCTTTGATTCATGTGTGTTTAGAACTGCAGGTGTGCATTTTGTCATCAGTTTGTATAGTGTGTTAATGAAACACTGATCATCAAAGCAATTGTGTTCACAAGGAAGCTACCTATCTCACTTTCAAAGGGAGAATATACCACTGAACCTTTTGAAAAGATAACTTATTTTTCTAAGGAGAGAACGGGAAAAAATGTGAGTCTTCAAGTATGTCTTGGTTTTTTTCTCTTGGAGTTTTTTTTAATTTTTATGTGAAAAAAGATGTTAGGTCTTTGTTTTCAGAGGACCTTAATCTCAGAAACTGAAAGTCTTGTCTGTGTAGTTTCTATATTGGTTCATGCATTTATTTCTCTCTGTTACTGATAAGATTACTACTTTGGCCTGTGATTATTACTTTGTGATTTGAATTTCATCGTTTTTTCATTTTCCTGATTAATACTGCACTTGTGTGCTGGTTCATATTTTTTTAAATTATTTTAGTATTTAGGAAAACTATTTAACTTTTAGTTGTTGACGAGTTGAGGCTTGAAGTTGAAGTTCACAGCTGTGGAGGTGTACACCTGAAGAAAATATGATAGTTTAGAAGCCATGATGTTGGAAAGTGATGGTCTTAGGAATTTATTGTATATCTTTACAAAGAATGAGGTCAGGACATGTCAATGTTCTTAGATTTTATATATCTTTCTGTGTCCTTTTTTTAATTTTTTTTTTCATTAGAGAATTTATTTCACTGTAGTATCAAATTATTTTGTCTCTGGAGCACATAGCTGCTGATAAAATGAGCAATGTTTATGTGTCTGATCCTTTTCAGATGGTTGGGAAAATTGGTCTTTGCTCCAAGGTTTTGTATGCCATGCAGACCTAAACAGTTCTCTAAGACAAAAAAAAATTACACCCTACCTATTTTGTTGTGGTGTTGTGTGTAAATGACAGTATGTAGCAAATTAAACAAACCTTTTGTTGTTAGTGACTGAGATAAAAGTAGACAAATCAGTCTTAATTTTGCAGGAGGGCAACATTTCCCTCTTGGTATACAGTCAAGGGATGTGTATGTTAGTCATATGTGTGGCCCTCTCTGTTCATAGACTGGGAATAGCTGTGGTGCACAAGTATCTCAGCAAAGTCAGAGAGGACATACAAGGAAATCCAGGTTTAGTCAAGACCCTGAGTTGGAGAAGCACGGCAAACACAAGGAATGGTCCTTGGATATGCTGGGTGCATCTGTACTTTCTCTCAGGCCTTTGGGGTCATACCTAGATCCCCCATCAGAGGCACTGGGGGTGATTATGGAAATTTCCTTACGACCCTGCAGGGGGAGTGACAGAATTCACAGGGCTCTGCTAGTCTTAGTGTTTTGAAGACAAACAGTGAACTTGTGGCTAATGCCAAATGACTGACAGTATAAGGGACTGTAGATATCAGCATGTGCTGTGTGACATTAGGTGATTTTTCTGTTTGGGAAGTTGAAGAGCCCTGGTGAGAAATCTGTTTGAAAATCGTATCTTTTCTTAATGTGTGGGATAAGACTGATGGTGTTCTAGCAAGGAGAGTGAGGTGGGCTGAAGGAAGAAAGGAGAAAAGCCTAAGCCAGAGAAAGTAAATAAATGTGTTTTAGCAATTTCATTGTAATTTCACTGTTGTCTGTAATCAAGTTTGGACTATGCTCAGATGTGCTGAGGTGAGATTCCTGGAAATCACTTGCTTTTACAAAAAATAATATACAATAATCTTCTGGTTGGCAGTAGAGGAGCATTGTAATCAAAACAGTCAGAAAACAATTTAAACCCTTGGTCCTGTCTGCTCTGCTTACTGCACAGCAGTTTTAGGAAATAGCTTGCAACAACTTTTTTTTCACAGAATATATTCTCTCTCAGTGTTGTAGCCTTTCTCATGTGCTGTACTGTTGCACAAAATAGCAGAGAAAATTAAGTAATCTTGGTGTCTTTGCAATGGTATGTGAGGTGTATGTAAATTATCTAGCAACTCTGCTAGCAGTGGGAACTACTTTTTCAGATAAAGTGTTTCAGAACGTGGCTCGTCTCTCAGTGAGGTGGTTTTCTAGGTCTAGGATCTTTGCTAAGGTGCATGCTGTTGTCTATAAGCACGGAAACTGCTGTAATGTCTAGATAGGTCAGGAAGGGCAGGACTCTGATATGCAAGGCACTGTACCAGCATGATTAAATGTAAGTACTAAACTCTGATTGACTTCTCTGATTTAACGGTTATGGTCACCATTGAAATCTTGGTTTTGATAATTTTTGATGAAAATGTGTCTGGAATAATGTATTTTTCTTTCATGAAGGATTCCTCAGAGAGGTATAATTGTGGAAGTCAAAAGTGAAATAAAGTTTGATCTAGCAAGGATTGCACACTTTCACAATAATGAAAAATTAAATCTGCATTAAATAACTTGTAAGGGATGTAAGGCACGATATTTTTTGAAATAATTTAACACTTAAGAGGTCAGGCTTCCTAGGGAGAAGTTTGTCTATCAGGCAGGTTACTTTTGTTATGTGGTTGCTCACATCTGTGTCTGAAGTGTCTGACTGTGGCTGCTGATGGAATTAACTGCAGGTCACTCGTTCGTGCCTGCTGGAGATTTTCTTTCTTCGTGCATTGGAATATTAGGTTACCATGATGAGGGAATTCTGAGGAGACAGTTGAGGTGTGCCCAATGTCTCAATCTGTTTTGACAGAAGACTGAAGTGAAAGGCTTCCTTGCAGAGATGAATATCACACTGGGAGTCTAAAAAAGCCACTCAAAGACTTCCATCTAGCTGGCAGCCAGCACTGTGCGATGTGTCAGCTTGCCTCCCAGGAACCTGCATAACCTGGACCTGACACTACAGGGAAAAAAAAATCTTTTGCTTGTCACTTCACTGGGTAAGTTTGTAATTAAGAGTTTGCATTAGAGGGCTACCGGAAGGAGGGAGAACTCGCACATTTCTTAGAAGAAATTGGACTTGTTATTTTTTCTAATAAGACCTGGATGTAGCAGTAAAATGTAGTGTTGACACGTGTAAGAATAGTCATTAATTTAACAGGAAGTTTTAAGTAAATTCTTAAAATACTTTTATATTCTATGGTTACCCTTCCCATGCATGAGTAAGACTAGGAGCACTTGCTAGGAGTATCTCATGTTGTAGCTCTGCACTATTATCCAACAACATCAGTCTGTGATGAATATGTATTCCTAGACAAGGTAGTAATTATGTTCTGATACTTGTAAATATGTAAGTCCTTGCATACCTTTATTATTATGTGTAGTTCTGTTGAGTCATAATTAATGTGTGGGAAGAGGTAAGATCATATTTAGCAATCCGTTTGCAGCATCCTGTGATAGACGTTGAGTAGCTGATGCATTTTAATACAAAGTAACCATTAATGTTCAATAAAAGTGCTCAGTGGGGATTGGCTTACAGACTGTTTTGACTCTTGAATTACAGTATCACTTAAAGTCTAATGACTACACGGATGAACTTTTTTCAAGCTCTCCTTGGTGAGTAAGAAAATGCTGTTTTGCATTTAAAACAGTGTAACCTGCAGAAAGTGATGCGATTGCACTTGTTGATGTATTCAAATGGTTTTGAGTGGCATTTTTCTGTCTTTCACTGAAAATTCTAAACCATAAATTTCTTTATAGTACAGTATGTGTGTACAGGAAAATGATTAGAACCTCTTTTTTGATCACAAATATCCATTTGATTTCAATAGGCTGACTAGAATGGGCTAAAAACATATGATGATACATGTTTCTAAATCCTTATTTTTAATCAACTGTTCAGATGAAGGTAAGTTACATGATCCCAACATAAGTGTCTTTTTATAGGTATGTGATGTGTAGGACTGAGGTTTTTTTCTTTTTTTTTAATTTGGGTTTGGCAACAGCAAGGAGAAGTTTCTCTCTTTTGGTAAGGCAGTGGCGTTTCTGTAGTTATTAGTTGGAATACAGGTTCCTATTGTGAAGAAAGCAGGAAAGCTGGTCTAGGCTTCCATCAGCTTACCATTTGAACTGACTCTGTAAGAAGGTAAATTGATGCGAGGAGACACTTGATTTCATTTCCTGAAGGCAAATCCCTCAGGTGTTTTTGGAATTACTTAAAGCAGCTGGCATAGCTGGAGTTACTGCTGGACCAGTCATGGATTGGGAAGTGCCACGTCATGGCAGCAGAGCTGATTCATTGAGGTGCGTGGTCATACTGTAGTGCTGAGGCAGCTGGATAACTGCTGGCAGTGCCTGCAGTGGCAGTTCACAGCTTTCCTGCCTGAATTCACTCAGTTCACCCAAAAGAGTTTTTAGGTAGCAGAAGCAGTTTCAACTTTTAGCCCTGTTACATCAGTTTTCTTGTGTGGCCTTTTATTTTCTGAGCCTCAGATTGGTTTAATATGAAACCGACAAGTCTTGATGGGGAATTCTGTCCGGGAGCTGGTGATGTAAATCTGATCACTGCAGGCATGCATAGTGTCCCCCTCTCATTTTGTGACTCAAGTTCATGTACAAAATCTCTCATCTCACAGGATTTACAAAACTTGCACCGTCCCACCAGGAAGGTTTTAGATAAATGCTCTTGCGGTCATAAGCTTGATCTTGTGTGCAAGCCTATTTTGACAGCTTATTGTTAGATGTGATTCATGTTCGATTCAAAAGAAGGTTACTGCATTTCCACAGTACTTCTCTTTTTTTCATTGTTTGGAACATCATGACTGTTGCTGTGGCTGTTCATCAGTTTCATCAGTGCTTAAGCATGCATGGATTCCTCTGCAAACAAGAGTGTTGATCAGTCACCGGTCATTTGTTAGTAAGTGCAAGAAGCTGTTTCTTCCCTTTATACAGTATTGCTTAGTCTGGCAACTTGTATGTTTTGAAGGTGACTAAAAAGAAAATATGAGTGTTCTTCCATCTCAGATATTTTGAATAGTTGGCTGCAAGTTCCTACAAAGGTTGTAGAATGAGTAATCCCATTGAAGTCAGTCACTCAACTCACTGCATAAAGATTGTTGCAGGTAGAAACTGTGCAGTGTGGTCTCCCTCAGGACAGTAACAACTAAAATCAGAGTTTAAGTCTTAATATTTCAGGATGTACTTGAATGCTGAGTGAAAACAACATCTATACTCAGTTTTTAATCAAGGCAGACTGCTTCAGGCTAAAGTAAAAAATTCAATCTTTTTGTTTCTGTAAATGTTTTGGATGTTTACAGGCTTGTATGTATGGTTTTGCTTTCTAGTCAGATATCTACAGAACAGTTGGCACTATACTATTCTTTTCAGACTTCATGTCAGATTCTTGGAAACCTTTTTTTTCCCCAAAAGAACTACTTACAGTCTTCTCCATTTAATCGGTAGCATGAAGAATTCTGTGACATTTAGGATACTCTTGCTAGTGGCTGGTTGCTTTTGTCCCTTTGGCTAAAAAGTAGTTTTATTGCTACATAAGGAATTAATAGCAGGTGCCTGTAGCTAACTTCTTCAGTTTAAGCATTTGCATTCATTTAAGCATGAAAAAAGACTAAGTAAAATCTAGTTGTGTTACTGTTAGTGTCTGGATATGAGAATAAGAAGGGGTTGATGGTGTGGATTTAGACCATATGCTGTCCCTCTGATACATTCAAAACAATGAACGAAACAGAACTGCAGATTTAAAAGCATAATTGGTGTCATTAGTTTTCAGCTTTTAAGTTTGTTCCTGTAGAGAAATGTAACACTTGGCTCAGATGTAAGTGTACCCTTAAACCACACTCCTAAACTTCAAATAATGTGCATTTCCATTTCTCCAAGCCTTTTTTACTTTTCTTTTTCCCCTCCATGTGTAATTTTTAGCATCTTACTGAAGCAATTATGCACACAGGAATGAATGTGTTCATTAGCCTTTTCATATGCTTCTCTGTTTCACAGAATCACAGAATGGCTTGGGTTGGAAGGGACCTTAAAGATCATCTACTTCCAAATCCTCTGTTTGCTTGGGTTTCGTTTTATTTCTTGCTTTGTGCAGACTTGCGAGTGGAAAACTGATCTGACTATTTTCAGATATCTACAGCATGGCAGCATGGAGGGTTTCATTGCTTTTCCTTTCACTGGGCAACAAATGATTTTTAAATATTTATCTGGCTTAGTTTCACAGCCTGGCTCTTCTGTATCTGGAGTCTTTGTCTACCTTGGCACTGCAATACTGGGACCCAGCTATGCTGAGTATTTTATACTACAGGGTTGTTGTTTCTAGAGCATTACTCCAAAGACACCAGAGAGCCTAACAGGAGGTGGGAGGACACTGATCACAGTTCTGCTTTGCAAGCCTTACATTGACTTCATAATCTGTGTACATAGACATATGTTTGCTATAGATCAAATTTGATAGTTAATTTTTTGATAAATGAGTGGAAGAGAAACACTTGAAATATCCCTTATATTCAGCTGTAGACATTTTTTATAGTTTCGTATTCCACTTTGTATTCCTTATGTTGGGAAGCAGGTGATGAGAGGTGAGCTGCTGCTCCTAATTAGTAGAGGAAATGCCGGTTTGAGGAATTTCAGCTCTGAAACCCAGTGCATATGAGTTTATTTGTATTTTTCCTTAAAAATTTTCAGAACCTCAAAATGTGTGAATTATGCAATAAACATTGCTGTTAGAAAAATAAATCTATTTCATATTTGCCAATAAATTCTTACATTTACCGAGTTTGAATGGTTTTTAATTTTTCTTTTGGGAGGCCTTAGAGGTGCATATTTGTGAGGAATCATTTAACTGAATACAGTAACATGTGGCACTTTGATTTTAGAGCAAATTGAATTCAGTGAATAGGCAAATAAGCTCTGTAGACCTTGAAAATTTGAAATTTATCCTTGGGATTTTGGGTGGGGGCGAGCAGTTTGTGTGTAAATAAATCTATCAGTCTGTCTGGAAGTTGCAGTAGAGATACATTAAAAGATCGCTTTTGACAAAGGACACATTTCCGTGATGGAAAGTCATAGGTAATCAAAGCTTCTATCTTTAGAACCCTTTCCTACACAAATCAGTCCATGTAGCTGGGCTTATAATTACTTGTATTCTACTGAGTGTTAATAGCCCATTGGTTTATTTCGTGCATTTTCTATCACAGCAAAGGTTTGGTTTTGTTTTCTTCCAGTCATAAGTTTATGCTTAAGGAAATAATTTATCCCTCTGGTAGCAAGAGCATAATACCAGGATTTCTGATGCTAAGGTTTGATAGTATATGCTTCTGTTTCTTGCAGAGTAAAAAAGTGTTACTGTTAGCACAAGAAGTGGAACTTTATTACAGAAAGTTCAGTTCTTGATTCTGAGAGCAAGAAGTCCACTTGAAACCTCTTTTGCATGTAATTGTGTTTCATGACTTTAAATGCTATGATGCATTCACATCAGCTGAAGGCACCAGCTGTGTGTAAAATCCTATGCAAGCTCATGCTTCTATGAGGAGAAATATGTGGCATAACCACAAGTGTGCTCTAAAACCTGAAATTTGAGTGTTGTGGTTTAACCTACATAAGGTCTGTTAAAGATGACATACAGCAGCATGAGGCAGAAGATACAAAGAAAGAGTTGACATTCCTTTCTTACATGCTTGTCATGAAGGTGGGAGCTGTAAAGAACTTACACGTTCTAACCTCCACAGTAAATCGTTGGCAGTTTAGCGTGGTGCTTTTTTCAGTAATTGCTGTTTATATAATGGTAAATGTGAACTTACTTGATCTTTTATGGAAGTTTGTAGTTTCGGGTTATTTGATACATATTACACTGTTTTGTTATTATAAATATAATATCAAAAAGCAGGTCTAGTCTTGTTTTATGTACAAGTTTAACAATGAATATTTTATTATTCTTCCTCTGTTTATGTCTTCTTCTCTCTCTCTCCTTTTTTAGAAGAAGGAAAGCTTTCTGGTATTGCTTAAATTTGTAAAATAGACCAGATAAGCATACTTCTTTTTCTTAGGATTTTTCATACATCTTACTTTGGACTGATGAAAAATGCTTACTGTCTGAGAACAATTTCTTTGTTATGTGTCAGATGAAAAATTTATTTCTATTTCTTACAAATGTATTGGTTTCAAAAATGCTGTTTTGGTTTTATCTTTTCAGAATTCGAAATTTTGGTGATCCAGCATGGGGAACCATGTAGGAAAACGAGAACATAGTGGTGACAAGTCAACCAAGGTAAGTGTAGAAAATTGCAGAGACAAGGCCACTTGAGAAATATGTATGTTATGAAATATGGGATTTTTTTACGCCAGTAGTTGTTTTGCAGATCACTGTCACCATTACTATTTTGTAGTTAACAGTATAAAATTCCCACCTGTTTTGAAAAATGATGGGATCCTATGAGATGATGAAATCTTATTAGAAGATGTAATCCTGTGAAATGTGGCCAAATCAAGTTTTTCTGTGCTGGATTTAATGAGAGATGTGATATTTTCCCATTACAGATCCACAGCGGATAATAAGCTTCTCAGTTGTTGTGGAAATTTATGAAATGACCCTTAGAAACATGATATTGTAGAATTTTTAGAGTCAGTGAACCAAATTATTTTCTGTGTGTTGACAGTTTTCCCTTTCAACAGTCATTGGCTTTATCCATAAGAAAGAAACTATATATAAAAATGTAAAGTAAGAGGATTCTTAAGGAAAATATTGTTAGTCTGAGGAGATACAGCTTTAAAAATCTCCTAAAAAAAAAAAAAAAGGAAAAAGAGAACTGGCAAAATATTCATTAAAACTTAATATTTGCTTTCTGAGCCTTTGCTGGCACTGTTGTGTTTTCTGCATATAATGTGGTATTCTGTTTGCCTTGTGATAATATCTTGTTTATTTGTTTTTCTATGTTGTACAGGAAGAGATTTCACACATCTTAAAACAGGACATCTTTCCTTATATATATATAAAAGCTGCTTGTTGCTAGCTATTGCTGTCTTCCCTCCACCCATCCTCACCCAAAAATAAAAGTTTACAGTCTAAGCCCACACTGTATAAAGCTATTGCCCTTTTCATTGGACAGATGATGTAAACAGATAGTTCTGTGCTTTTTCAGGAGGAATGTGGGTATTTTGCATTGGTGTGGCAGATAAGCAGCTATCCCTAAAAGCTATACAAACTAGAATTTGTACAGTTATTAGTTTTTTGCCATCTCCTTTAGGAAAATACATAAGCACGTTGGAAGGAGTAGGGATAAAACAGCAGGAAGAGAGGACAGCTGGCTACATATGGTTTTGTTTTGTGTTGGTGCAGTGTTTTGTTAAATAGCTTTGCGGCCCAAAGTTTCCGTTTTAGTGCAAACAATAGTATGAGTCTCAAGTTGTTGTTTTGTGGTGGTTGGTCTTATTTGCCTCTGTTGTGCAGCAAGGTCAGATGTACCAAACAGATGTATTTAGCCAAATATTTTGATCCTTTCTGGCTGTGAGGTCCGGCAGGTGTGATACAGTAAGTTTACAGGGCTTGATGGGCTGTAGCGCCCTACATATTCCCTGCTTTGGTATTTGAGGACAAAATTTGTTGAGAAAAACACATTGTATCTGCTGTGGGATCACATGTGTTTGATGCATCTGGGTGGCAGGTGGGTGACTTGTTGGGCACATGGAGCTTCAAAAAGATTCTTGAAATTGTAGCAGTCTGTGCAATCGGTGAAAGGTCTCTGGTGGTGAGCAAGAGTCAGGTGGCCATAAGTCTTGCACTTAGTGTATAGGACAGATCTATGAGGAAGTGGATTGCTGCAATTCTTTAAAATTCCTACTTTTTCCTAATTAGTTCATGGAGAATATTTGATTCTGCAATCAAAACAATATTCATTTGTTAAAATTGGTTTTTGAATGGAGAACTTACTACTGTTCTGTCCCACACTCATCCTTTTAGAGGCACAATAAACCAAAACACCAAACCCCTAAACTTTCAGATTGGCACTGCCTGATCATAATCTTCCTTTATGCACAGTAATGTGCATAATGTCCCTTTATCTAAGACAGTAGTCATGTCATAAGAAATCTTAAGGCCACAGTTTTAAAATCAGGAAATACATGGTTAAGGTGCTACTATGTATTCCTTATAGCTACTCAATCGTGATTCAGTTCTTACAGGGAGCATTAAAGTTCTTCTTACTGGCAATATTAACTAAATGCCACGCTTTTTCTTTCTTTTTCTTTTTCTTTTTTTTTTCCTTAAGTTGAAGTAGCTTTTTTATTGTTGCCCAATATAGCAGTAAATTAGAACTGTCTTCCCACCAGTCTTCTACTGTGATATGGGAGACAACTGCTGAAGGCTTACAGAGACTACAGTGGAAATGCTGAACTGCCTCTGCTCACTCAGAGCAATACATCTGCAACGAAAGAGGCAAACATCTCATCAAGATTCTTTCTAAACTTCATTTCTTTCACACTTCAGGCTGTTTACTATACCTCCAGTACTGTAGGACCAAAGAAAACAACATAATTTTAGGCAGCTTCTTTGAACCTTTGATATGAAATTTACAAACACTGTACTGGCTTCTTAAACGATAGAGCATTTCTCCACAGAGCTATTTCATGTGTAGTGACACTAGAGAAAGTGTTGCCAACTACAGCAATCATAATTCTTGATTGTTCAGTAAATGTCCTGTAATACAGCAATTACTGTGGCGTTGGTTTGGTTTTGTTTCTTTTTGTTTCTTTTTTTTTGAGTTGACATCTATCTTCACTTTATTTTTAGTAAATTTGGGTATATGAATTACAAAATTAGAAGCAGATATCTGGAAAACAATTATTTCATCAAATATCCAAGATTACATCAAGATGCCTTCAAATTAGGAAACATGCAAAAGGCAGTAAAATGGCTTCCCATTCTGTGACACTTCTTTCAAAATATTGCTCTCCTCTTGATTTATAAATATGTCAAGCTACAGTCATTATTTAATAAACAATGAGATACTATGAAATTAAATGAATGCTTTGAAAATAATTGGTCTATTTGATGTAAATAATGTGGAAAAGTATTTACAAAACCTTTATGTTTTACTCAAAGCAGTAACATACACCATCTCATTTCTGTGGGAGTTCTTTCTTTTATGTTTAATGGATCTGCATTTTTTAGAGTTTAAGATACAAAGCACTGTTCAATGAACCAGCAATTTATATCTTCTTTTTACTTTGAATGATACTAGACTTTGCATCTGCTTAATGCATTAGTAAATGTGTAAGTATTTGTTCACTTTGGTCTTAGTGTTAATACTTGGGTTTAAATATAACATAAATATATCTAAGGAAAACAATAACAAAAAGAATGGGCTGTCCTTCATGCCCTGAGTTTCTTTAGGTTCTCAGAGAGCCAAATGTAGAGGAGTAGACAGAGTAGACGGGGAAGTTTTACTGATTTTTGTTCAGAGCTGTAGTTAACACATGTTAATTTGGCATCACTAAGCTATAAAGTGCCACAACCTCTTCTGTAATGACCAAAGCTGCCTGTGTTACAAGAGTACAGTTCTCTCCTACTCCATATCTTGACTGTCTCAGAGAATTCTGGACAGAACTTTATAACAATCCCAAAATCTTTGAACATTCTTGGCACCTGTCACAATTGATTGACTGTTCAGGAAGAGGGAACTGGAAAGAAGGTTTCCAGCACTGTCCCATTTATTTGACAGCAACTACCAAACGCACCTAGTCCAAGGAGCCTGGTTCCTTTGGTCACATAGTTTCACATAGCTGAAAACCAAGCTTATGACCTATAATGAAGGATCAAAACCTATTACCCTGCCATGTCAAGGGATTGCTCAAGAGACTTATACAGGCCTGGAACATGTTAGATTATTGGAAATACTGAATCCTCTACCCAGTTCACATCTTTGATGTACTTGGGGTGTGCTGTAAATAAACACCAAAGAACCAAACCCTCTGATACCCAGCTCCAAAAAACCTTGGGAAATGTAGTTGCAGGCCAAAATTGAAAACAGACATAGTAGTCATAAGGCACTCAGTCTACAATTTAATGTTTTTTATGAACTAAAAATAATTTCTTAATAACGACCGAGTCTTGCTGCGTAGTAAACTTGTGAAAAATCTTGCTTTGCTCTATTCTATAATGTGTTTTGTGGTGGTTGATTCAATAATTTTAATAAACTGACTGGTCCTCAGTGTTTAAGGAGAACTCGGCATCAGTAGTTTGAGGTAAATTGCTACACTGAACGTATATCATTATATCAGATGGTTTCTACACTGTTTTTGAGGAGATTCTATTTTCTCTCTTCTTTTTTTCCCCATTGTCTTGTTAATGTTCAGAAATTTGCTCTGTCTAAGACTGCAGTAATGGTCCTGATAACACTGGCAGAAAGTTTTCTGTCTGTCCCTTGTGAAAGAGAGTTGAAATTCTGAAGATGGGTGGCACATGATGGTAGCTGTGTTGATCATCTCATAAATGCTCAACCATCTGCAAGCAAAAAAGTTTTCACAACGATGCCCTACCTCATGGTTGAGACTGCTTACGGACCTGAGCCGTGTGTGGTTTTTACCAGGTGCTTCCTCTTGGTATGCATCATAAATTATCAAGAAAGGAAGAAAACAACAAATGTGACTTTTGATTTTACTACATTTATATAGTCTGATTACCATACATAAATTAATCATGCAGCCTTTGCACTTTTTTCCCCTAGCAAATTTGTAAAACACTATTCTTCTTTTCTTGTGTAATTGTGTGTTTTCTTGGAGTTTTACCTTTTGCTGTAAAACAATAGAAAACCACGGGTCCTTCTGTGGTGTATTGTTTGCAATTTGTTGGTTTTGATTAAAATGCTCCCTCTTGAGCCAGTACTTTTCTGAAGGCAAAGGAGTTAGAGTGAAAATCTTTGAAGTGTTGAGAGTGCCAGTGTCTTCTGTGAGAGATTTGATGAGCATTTTCACCAGCCAGTCTTACACTGTAGAAATTCTTGTGACCAGCCAGTTAAGCCACTGGTTAAGCCAATGACAGGTACAAGGAATTGCTGCTTTTGGAAGAGGCAAATCCTCTTCAAGAGTGTGAAGGGAAGTTCTGGGCAGTCAGGTTAAGCATTACCAGTTGAATTTGATAGATGTCTGCTTTCTTCAATTTCTACCATCGATCTAGCTTTGGCCTTGAGCAAGTCCTTATGTGCTCTCTCTGTCTTCCTATTTCATTTTGTAACCTTCGTACTGTCTAACTGGATTGTTTTTTGGGAGTGATGCAGTGTCATTTTGTATTAATAGTAATGCTTGGAGACCTTGAGTGGGGCCTTCAGGCACTAACGTGCTTCAGCTAGTGAGATGATGTGATAGCAATACAGAAATGACTGTACCATTTGAAACCTCTGAGAACGCCAAGCATGAAGCAGCTATGACATCTGTCCTCAAAAATTAGCCTTAATTCACTGTGGTATTGGAACTCTGTATTAGTGTTTCAAGAGGCAAAAAGCTCTACTACAAAGTTAAAAGGAATAATTCATATGTGTAGATCTGGGTGATGTGATTCAATACTTGACTGTTCATTAAACTCTTTGGGTGCTGAACTTAGTACAGTCAGTTATAGCTATAACATTTGATCTTTCTAATGTCTAAAATATGACAAGCTCATATTTCAGCAAGTGTTTCAGTGAAAACATGAATAAATGTGTAGGAAATGGTTGCATAAAATAAGTTGAGGGCATGTTTTTCTAGTGCGCACACAACGGCCAAGTACTAGTGTTTCTTGATTTACGTCTTGAGCTGGTTGAGCTTGCATGGGTGTAAAAGGAAGAGGCGGCGTCACTGTGGTTTTGGCTGTGGAAGAGGTAGGGTCTTAGGCTTTGTTCTCCCACCCTCAGCCTGCAGAACTGACTAGAAGAGGGAAGTGCATTCTGTGCTTTCTAAAGTCTTGTGCTTCAGATACCATGTTGTAGTTTCCTACAGTTCCCTCCTGGTTAGCTTTGATACAGAACTAAATAAATGTCCTGTCAAATGAGTTTAATGCCAGTACCACTTAAATTAGCAAGGAGCCGGAAGAACAGGAGTATAAGGTACTGGGAATTCTGTGTGAACTCTCTGTGAACTGTTCTAGTTGCTGAGATGACTTTTCTAATGAGTCAGCCCATACCTCAGCCTGAGAACATGTTGTTCTGTGCTTTAGCATCTTCACAGCAGAAAAATGAAGGCAAAGTTGTTCACATTTTTAAACTTGAGGAAGCAGTAAGTGAGATGGAGATCCTGAACGGGAGCAGTACCTTCCTTCCTCATATAACCTTTTGTGCTTTGACTGTTATGGTGGTCATGAATCAGCATGTGACAGTATGTTCACAGTATCCAAGAATATGCTGAGTTGGAAAAGACCCACAAGGATCCTAGAGTCCAACCCTTAGGCCTGCACAGGACCATCCCCAAGAGTCATGCTGTGTGCATGAGAACATTGTCCAAATGCTTCTTGAGCTCTGTCAGGCTTGGTGCTGTGACCACTTCCCTGGGGAGCCTGTTCCAGCACCCAACCACCCTCTGGGTGAAGAACCTTTTTCTAATATCCACCTAAACCTCTGCTGACACAACTTCAGGCCATTCCCTAAGGTTCTGTTACTGGTTGCCACACAGAAGAGATCAGTAACTGCCTTTCCTCTTCCCCTCACGAGGAAGTTGTAACTGCAGTGAGGTCTCCCCTCAGTCTCCTCTGCTCCAGGCTGAACAGACCAAGTGCCCTCAGCTGCTCCTCCCCTCACTCCTCCCCTCAAAGCCCTTCATCATCTTCATTGTCCTCCTTTGGACACTCTCTTAGTATCTTCCCTATATTGCAGTGCACAAAACTGCACACAGCATTCAAGGTAAGGCCACCCCAGTGCAGGGCAGTGTGGGACAATCCCCTCCCTCAACCACCTGGTGGTGCTTTGCCTGATGCCCCCCAGGACAGGGTTGGCCTTCCTGGCTGCTCAGGCACTGCTGACTCATATTCAACTTGCTGTTGACTAAAATACCACTTGCTCCGAAATTAGGTGTGGTGAAAATTTTCATTTGTTACTTGGACCTTAGTTATATTTGAGAAGAGCCTAAAAACACTTCTGCAGCAATGTGTTACCTTAGAATGCAGTTATGCATGTCAAATCAGTTGCAGTGAAATGTATTCTCCCTGTTGCAGAAATTGCCAAGCTTCATCTATGGGTACCCAGTGCCAAACCACAGTGGAATCTCCAGTGTAAGACCAACCTGCCTTGCAGCACTTACTGCATTATTAAACCCAGTTAAAAGTGCATTTTCAAGTTTGTTCTCATCTTATTCTCCTAATACTAGTTCTATTGTCTTTGAGGTTCTTGGGCAGCAGCTGCGAGGAGAGTGCTGGAGCCATGCTTTATTTTAATTCTCAGTTTCACAGTTGTACTTCTAACAGTGTAACTAGGTGTAAGACATGGTTTTATGCTATGCATCAGTACAAAATCAAAACACTGGCTCTGCTCAGATCTTATGCTAGATATTCTGCCATGAGAAAAGAGGAGTTCCACATTGTTAAACTGAGTTGAATTTTGCTTTCATTTGTAAATTCAGCAAGTGTATGATGGCCATCATCAAGAAAAAGATACAGGGCTTTCCCATACAAAGTATCACTGACAGTAGCTTCTTTTTGCACTTCAGAAGCTGAATTTCTTAGCTGCAAGTATTTGTACACTGAGTAAATTTAACTCATCTGTGGCTACAGTTCATTTTTCCACTTTGAGCTGAAATGTTACAGAACGTTTTTCCTTTTTATTTAACTTTTTCAAGCCCTCTGCCTTAAGTTGGTAGAAATACTTTGGTAGCATTTGCTGGGAGAAAGAAAGTTTTTTTTTAAAAGGAAACTGAAAAACTTTTAAGCAGAATAGTATGACCTTATTCTTAATTGCTGAGATAAGGTTCACTCTGAGAAACAATCTGATCTTTCAGTGCAGCAACCAATGGATGTGACCATGAAATTATAAAAAGATGCTTAGAGCCAAAAGACACACAATCCAGCTACTCTGTAAAATTAGGGGGACTTCTGAGCATCAGTTGTAATCAAGAAGAGGCAGTAATGGAAATCTTACATTTTTTCTCACAGTGCCACACAGTGACATTCAGGTTGATGTGGCTGGACTTAGCTAGAAGTGAAGGCTGATTTAGGGAGGCATGAGGGCACTCAGCTTGCTCATGAACTCTAGACAGCTGAAAAACCATCAAAAAGAGCCAATCTTAGCAAGTCTATCACCCCTGAGATCCCTCTTAAAACAAGACACTTATCAAAACAATAGTAACCATTTTTGGGTCCTCGGTTACTCCTGTTCTGTGTAAGAGTTTCAGGAATGAATTCAGTGTTTGGTGGTGCTGTGGTTTTCAGATGAGTTATGGAAATCCCAGTGTACTGGAGGCATTTTGATTAAAAACCATTTGAGAAAGTGATGTTGAAATCTGAGTGATTTGGTTTTTTTTTTGTTTTGTTTTGTGGTCATAACTAACTTACATGTCTAGCTCCTTCCTTTATCTTCCTTCTGCTTCTGCTTACACTCAGTTTCTTTCTGCACGCTACTTTCTGCCAGCACCTCTGATTCAGTCAAAATACATTGCTTTGATTTTTCTGAGGCATTTAGAAATAGTACTTAATAGCTAACAGTGCCATTGCATGCTCAGAAACAGTGAAAAGGTGGCCACTTAACAGGCTGTCTGATCAGGAAGGTGTGAACACCCTGTAAGAAAACAGAAAATTTGCACTTTTGTGAACAACACATGTCCACTGGAAAAATTATTTTCTCTTCAAGCCAGTTCTTTCTCTTCATGTTGGCATTTCTGCAAATGGCCCCACCTACCACAGTACATTGCTTTAGAAGGCAATCCAGTAGTGCCATTGTCAATATTTGAAAGCTGAAAATTAAAACTGTCTTGTGTTTTTATGACCGTCATCATCACTTATATACTCCTTTGTCATAAAGTTGTGTTGAATTTTTGTGTTTGTACCTTGTAACTGTTAAAGAATTTGTTTTATGCAGAGAATGTACGAGTTGCTGTGTAGTTCTTTTGGGGAAACGTGGCTAAAATTTGTCAAAGTGAAGCGGAACTGTGTGCAAAAACTTTAAATCTCCCTTCTGTTCCTTTTGTGTACACATACATAGGCATGCCCATATAGAAAAAAGTACAAGTGTATATAAAAATATTTATATATAAATGCAAGTGTTTATTCAAGTATTGATACTATGCTTATATCGCTGTATGGCTGCAAAAGTGGTCACTAAATTAGTTTCAAAAGGCAAGACCAGTAGCCTTCCACCCTGGGGAGTCTGACTATCCATTCTGTGCTCCCTCTGATCTACAGGCTAAATATTTTCTTAACATTGAGCCAGAGCTTTCTACTGCAGATGAAACTTGCCTTATGGTGCACGGTGATAAAGCCTGAATAATCAATACTTTTTTTTTTTTTTTACTCATATCTGAAATTCCAGACAATCCTGGTTTTTTGACACTTGGCAGAGGAAAGATTGGTGAATGTGAGACTCAGAATCTCAAGTCAGTGCCTTTAACAGTTGAGAAACGCTTCTGTATCATAAAATGTGTTAAAGATATTTTAATACTTACTATTTATTGTCTTAAAACTAAATATCTTCAACATATTTAACAATAGATAGTACTAATATAGATAAATATGTCTCTGTGTTCTAGGAGAGGCTTCAGAGTTCACAGTAGGTGAGACCCACTGCCTAAAGTAACAACTGTTTTGTCTTTAGTACACTGCTACACAGAAAACTCAGTGTGTTTGGGACGATTGATGTTGCCTCTGGAGCTCAGTCACATGACATAATATTTTAGGTCAAGGCTGTACATAAGGAAGACTAAAAGTTACTTTTTTTCTCCCGCAAGAAATACCATGTCATGTGCTGCACTATACTTGCTGATGGAAAAAGGTCCTTTCCCATGGTGTGGTGCTAATCTTCAGTTTCTCTCAGAATTAAATCTGTGTTTGGAGTAAACTTACGTTATATATTTTATTTGAGATGGATCTGAACCACTGTAATCCACTACATTCAGACTGGTTTAAATGAAGCATATTCTGACAATGTGGACCTGACCATTCAGCCTTAGAATTTTGGATTCATTTACTTGACAAATTACTTTTAATATTGATATTTTGATTCTACAAATCAATATTAAAAAAATAAAATTCTTAATAAAAGGGTTTTTTTTAATATTTCCGTATGTTGAAATCTTGTCTTATAAGGAACATAAGTAGAAAAAAGTAGGTGAAATATCTATTAAAAATTAAGCTTTGACACTTCTTCCTCTTGTTTTGACCTCTGTGCTTTGTGTTCTACTTTCCTGCAATCCTCTCAGGGTGAGAGGGGACATAACTACATTCTGGAATTTCTTCAATATACCTCTTTTTTCTGTTGCCTCCTTTTTTTTTCCACTGGCATCTTGTCTATTGTTTATTATTTTTTTATTATTATTTAATGCTATACTATATAGGCCTTATAAGGGTTGATAAAACCATCTAAAAAATGAAATTTCTATGGAGCTTGGGAGAAAGGAGGGCTAAAGGTCCCTGTCAGTGGATGCATTCAGGTCGGGCTTCCAACACCCTCTGAACAGGTTGTATAGGTGTCCTGGCCAGTGACCTTTAGCTCCAAGTACACAAACAACCAATGGAGCAAGTCCTATGCCTGCCTTTGATAAAGGATGCTGAGATCCTCCAGGCATCAGATTCTACTCTAGGATTTTGCAGAGTTTATAATGCTAGAGCATAATGCAGTCAGTACTGTATAACACTGTATTGTAGCTGTTGAGTCACTTGATTATAGAAGAATAAAAGGTTTGAAGCATTTTAGAAGCTGATAGGGCTTGACACATAAGACTGTATCAACTAAATTGCATGTCTTTGATCACTCCTGATCCTGTTGTATGTAAGGAAAAAGAGACTCTCTGAAGATGTCTTACATGTAGCCCATGAGAGAGATGGCTCCGATAGGAGCCCTTGGTTTTGATCGCAGCTTGTGAGCTCTGGCCTCAGCAGTTGGCAGGTTGTTCTGGTTTTTGCCCTGATGGGTTTGCTTTAACCAATTAGGCTGCAAACTGTGGGCTGGTGGAGCAGGTGCAGAGCTGCCTTCTTCCTGGAGAGAGCCAGATGGCCAGTTAATTGTCCCAATCACTGAGTAAGACTTGGCCAAGTCTCCTGCTCAGCTCTCAATTCTGCTGCTGTGCTGGCAAATTTGGTCTTGTGGCTTTAAGAAAATGAGGACTTCAGGGACAATTATGATCATCTGGACTTCTTTTAGTGACAATTTAGTTTTTAGTTTCAAACCTTGAAATGACTCCTAGCTGAGTGCTATTTTCTTAAAAAAACATGCCTGATGCTTAACTGGAGTAAAGATTTCTGGTCTGAGCTGCAACATCCTGCTTGTTACAAAGTAGTTAATATCATGGTATGGTTGTGACAGCACAAAAAACTTTAAGTAGGAACCCATATTTTGGGGTTTTCTGCAAGGAGAACTTTTGTATCTGTTGAATTACCTATTACAGGACAAGACTGGAGGGGGAGGTATTTTGAGGGGAAGAGTGTTTCAAAATCCTACTTTAGGATAACTATTTTTCATTGTTAGGAAGAAATAGGAAATGATTATTTGAATGCTGCACCTAATGAGATGTGCTAGACTGAGGGGTTGTAAACTTCCTAATAGAATTGCAAATGGTGTGTGTTTGCTTATCTATATGCTTATTCACTTCGTTTAATAGCTGCAAATATAGTTTACATGTAACCTCTTCAGCCGAATATATTTGTTGGTGAAATGCAATACATGTAACTCAATCAGTTGCTTTTGTGTCAAGATAATCCACTTTTATTACAGTAATTAATTTTAGAAGATAAAACTGTGGGGTGCTAGAGGCAAAGGACGGGATGAAGCAGAGTAATGATAATTTGTTATTTGAAGTGGTTGGGAATTCAATTAAAAAGATGTCTTGGTATTTCCAGCAGGCCACCTATTTTGTTCTGTGCTAAAAAGGCAGTCTCTTGATCTAAAGTGATTATGGAGTCCCGTGTTGGTAGTCATTCAAGACATTAGACTGTCAGTCAATTCACAAGTAGTCACAAGTATGGGAGAGATCAAATATATAAATTAATACAATATTGCTATTTAAGTTTTTGTATTTAGGGTCAATGGATTTTAATCTGCATTTATTTAAAGATTTTTTTTTTTTCGTCCACCATTCCCCACCTGTTTTCTTCAGTCCTGGATCTGTTTTGTACAGCTTTAGTATTGTTTTGACTGTGGTTCTGGCAGCATCAATTCTACAGAGAAGTTGTGTAGTCAATGGATTATACTACCTCTAGGGGAGAAGGTAAAGAGCTTTGCATGGTCTGTTTTGCTTATGTCTGAAGTCCCCACTGTACAGCATATGAATAACAGCAAAAAGCCTGGCCGAGGTCTAACTTCTTTGAAGTTATAGCAGCTCCTTTTTATGATGAAATTACTAGCAAGAGAATAGCAATGGAAACCGCTCCTTGTTTATGCACAGGTTTTCTGTCTCCAGCTCAGTTATCTGCCTAGAGAAGAAACTGAAAATAGTGCAAGTTTGTTTTACAGTTGCCCGCATGACTCCTTTAATTCCTGCTTGCCTATAGAATTGAGGCATGGATTTTAGCCTTCACAACACATATGCAGTGATGTAAAATTCTATTTATGTGCAGAGGGTTACTAAGTAACAGTTGCTGAGGGAAATGCAGTCTTTAACTGTGTGACGTCTGTGCACTTAAAATTGCCAGCCAAGTAGTGCATTAGCATAGATTTTGCACATTAATGTCATGGGATTTGTTGTGGGCAGTGTGTGAGCAAAACCTTGGGAAAAACAACAACAATGTAGTTTGAGGATTTGTAGTCTCCCTGCAGCCTGACCCTGTGGACAGGAGATAAACTCATTTTTTTTCCCTTCTACCTCATCCTTTTCTTACTGCACCATAGTTAAGGACCCTGATGTATTTCATAGAATAACCTGAGTTGAAAGGGCCGCACTGAGTCCAGCTCCTGGCCAGGCACAGGACAACCACAAGAACATTACACCATATGCCTGAGAGCATTGTCCAAATGCTTCTTGAACACTCAGGGTTGGTGCTGTGAACGCTTCCCTGCGGAGCCTGTTCCAGTGCCCAACCACCTTTTCCTAATATCTAATTTAAACCTCTCTTGGCACAGCTTCATGCTGTTCCCTCAGGTCCTATCACTGGTCACTAGAGATGAGAAATCAGTCCCTGCTTCATTTGCCAGCTTCCAGTCAACTAGGACATTTCTAGATTCCCAAGACAGTTGAAAAATCATTGAGAGAGGTCTCACGATGGCATCAGCCAGCTCCTTGAGTACCCTGGGATGAATCTCATCAGGCACCATACATTTACAAGATCCAACTGAAGCAGCAAGTCTCCCACAGGTTCAGGGTTGGCTGGGAGTTTATTATTCTTGCAGTCACGGTCCTTCAGTTCAGGACTCTGAGGGTCCTAGTTTTAATATTTGTGTGTGTATTTCAATATTTTTAAATATTTTTATGTGTATTTGTATTTATAGCTATATCTACCCATAGATATATGTATGAGGTTTCCACATGTAATTGGTGTGTTTTGCATGTATATGTTCCTTCGGGGGGACCAAGGTTGAGTGGCAAACAAAAATACTGTTGTGACTTGGAGATTGATTGGGTGTTGATAATACAAGGAGAAGTTTGCCTTGAGCTGTGTCTCTTCTATTAACTGTGTTTATTTCTAATTTTGCACAGTTTATCAGAGGATTTTTTTTTCTGTGGATTTTTTTTTCAAGGAATGTTACTTGGAAAAGGTCATGTGTTTTCCATGGAAAAGAGCTTTTGTATTGAAAAAGATTCTGCTTAAGTGATTAAACTTTCCTTTAAATCACGCCTTGTTTAATTCGAGCTGGAGACCTTTATATGGTGGTAAAGACGAGTTTTTGAACTCTCATGAAGCCCTACAGCTTTTAACTCATTTCTTTACTGAAAAGCTACCTTTTTTTCTACAAATATGTGAAAGATTGGGAGGAATGTACCTGTATACAAATAATGATTGCAGTGCAAGGTAGCAGATTATTAGGCTGCATGGTTTGCTCATCATGGATCTCATATGGAGAACTTAATTTCAGTGAGAACTTAATTTCAGTGAGGTTCTTGTATTAATCATATCATTAGGTCAGAGTACATGCAAGATGTGCAAAAATGAATTTTTATAATGAACTACTTCCACAAGTCTTTTATAAAAGTTGCATAAATATCTATTGGGCATATTTAGTTGTTAGTTTCTTGGATTTTTCTTATGTTGTTTATCACTGAGAAATTAATCATAGCCAGGAGTTGATCTTAGGTTATATACCTGTGCTCTGCAGTAACCAGAGTTGCCACTGTCATGTTAGTAGTACAATAACTTATTGACTGTGCGAAATTTACTTTGTTTATTCAGTCATGACAATAGTTTTTAAATGTATTTCTTGTTCTTCCTATGGACAATTAAAAAAAAACTAACAAACCAAGCAAAAACCAAACCTACGGACAGATACCATATCCATAAAAATGTGTGTGTTGATTTCTGTTCCTGGCATTATCAAGTCTCGTGACATTTTTGATGAGGTCTAATTCTCGTGTACTGTCTGACTGTATTTTTTGCCCGTGTTTGAGCAAGTGTAGTATCTGAGCATTGTGTAGTCTCTCATACAGTCCACGCATTTTGCTTTGGAGGCCAGAGACTCTTTCCTCTGGGGAGAAACTAGTCCTGAATTCTTCATCGTTTAGTCAAGCTCCTGCTGTTCTCTAGCTCTGTGATCAGCTTGTGTTCAAGTCGTTTTACACTGGTGTATTAACCAGAGCTTTTACCTCAGGAAGCTGTCATTACTGGGGACAGTATTGACTTTGAGCAAGGTGTCTTTAAAGTCTACAGAAAAAGCAAAGCAGAACAAAGGAAGAAAAATTGTCAGCACAATCCTAAGTACATATCTGTTCTTCCAAACCCTTTTGTTATTTCTCCATAGGGACTCGTGTGCCTTTTCTGTCAAATGGCCAAGTTTAGAAGAACTGGTGTTCAGCCTTTCTGCTAATAGTGTTTGCCTTTGCCATATACCAAGAGCTGCTCATCAGTTCCAAACACCTGTAATGCAATCATTTTTAGTCACTTAATAAAAATGGAAGGAAAAACAATGAAACCTTTTGTGCAAATCTACTTTCAGGCCAGTTGACCCCTGCTGGTCCTAGTGAATGAAGTTAACCCATTTCAGATGCTGAGTTTTGCATGTGCCTTTATTGGACTTAATGAGATCCTTGTTGAATTAATTTCTGTAGCCTGTCAAGGTCCCTCTGAACAGGAACTCTGCCTTTCAGTATACTGACCTGTCCCCTGGTTTGTTATTCTCTAGGTCTTTAATAAAGACATTAAACGATATTGATGTTAGTGTTCATCCCCGAGGGATATGAATGCTGACTGACTGCCAGGAGGCTGCTGTGCTATTGATTACAGTCTTCTGAGCTTGGTGATCCAACCAGTTATCCAGCCCTTGTATTCCACCTACCCAAACCTTATCTTCTTGGTATGAGTATAAGGGCACACTGTGGGAGGCTGTGTCACAGGCCACACTAAAGTCGGGGAAATGATGTCATGCTTTTTCCTCTCCTCCACAGAACTAGACATTTCATCACAGGAGGGTATCAGGTTGGTCAGATACCTTGTGCCTTTGGTAAATCCAAGCAGGCTGTTCCCACGCACTTTCTATCCGTGGAGAACAATTACCATTAAAGCTGTTATGTCATCTGCTTTTACTGAAAAGAGAAAAACAGCTAAGCATTTGAAATGCTGTATATTAAGTATGTCTCACTTTACCAATGCATTATCACTTCTTCAGTGTTAACATAGAGGTTTCTGTTGAGTACAGTGTGTACCCTACCTTTGACAGTCTTCTATACTTCAGTAAAGTATTGCACTTTGGGATAATTGACAAAAAAAATACTGAGGCCTTTTTCTCTCAAGAAAAATCCACATAAAAGAGAGAAGAGGCATAATGCTGGATGATGATCCTGGCTTCCTTGAAACCTTTCTAGAGAGATGGACAATGGTCACAGATTTACAAAGTCTTGATAGATTGGTACCAGCCTGTATATTGTAACAGTACAGAGTTAGTGTTAATGGTCACAGAAAAAAGACAGTACAGGCTTCTGAGCTCATGGCTGTTTTTTAGTTTGGTTGCTTTCTTGTTTGTGTATTGTTTTGGGGTGTTTTGTTTTTTTTTTTTTTTTTTTTTCTCAAATAGCTATAAAAGAGGAAAGATCTAAAAATTAGGCACTAGAGAAAAAGGTAGAAGTTGGAGAAGAACAAATGTTCCTGCCTGAAGTTTGAAGCAGGCTGTGAATATGCTTGCTGATAGTATTTCATTCTCCACCTCAGAGCCTGGGGCTTGCACAAGTGATGACTACAGATAGTGCAAAGTAGCACTTATTTAAATCAATTATTTATTTTTTTATTTGACACATAGCTCTTGAATTTCAACATAATACTCTTCCTGAAGATGCAGGGGTTTTACTAGAACCACACTAATTAATCAAACTCTGGTAAACTGAATCATCTTTTTAAATGTCAGTTTCTGTTTGCTTTTTGGCTCAGTGAGTGATAAGCTGGCTGCTCACAGGTTGTATTTCTGGTTTTAACTATTTTTCCTGTCTGTACGTGCACATGAGTCTTTCGTTGTCATCACTTCTAATACTTATTTACACTGATGTTAGAGAAGATGGACGTTTATTTTTACAATCAGTTGAAAATTTATATTGCTTGATCTTTCTCAGGTTTAGTTTCTTTCTTTGACTTTATATATTTGAAAAATGGTAGCTACAGATGTTTAAGACGATACTGTCCCTTCAACAAAACAAAAAGTGCTCCTGAAGAACAGGGTCATGTATAGTGCACGTCATCTTTCTTATTCAGTAATTAGATTAGATGTTCATGTTTTTCAAAGGTATGAGAACAACCTTACAAACCATCTGTATTGTGGAGCATGTATCTTATCACATTGACCATCTGAAAACACTTTGGATAAATGCTTTCTTGGCACAGCCTTTTTTTTTTTTTTTTTTTTTACTGGTGTACATAAATGGGAGCAATTACCTCTAGAGGAAAACCTCCCCTCGCCCCTAGGTGAGTAATAGTATGTATTGCTGATGAATCAGGTGTCACCTGGGACTGAAGAAGCACTGAGCGTGAGATCTCAATGAGTCATTTCTTTGGGCTCTCAGGGTATGCATTACCCCTGGATTAGTGTGGTAAGCAGCAATCATTAACTTGAGATGACTGTAGGAAAAAAATGTAACCTTTTAGCTGTACTCCTTGCATATGAAGTCACCAAGACCTGTTAGAAACTAGCTGCATCTCTTTATGGAAGTTTGGAAAAACATGAATCAGATTGCTTCCCTGAAATACCCACATACCTATGCGTATACAATATCGTATACCCACATCTGCAGTCTGGACTGCATTAGGGTGTAAGTGTACTCCAGAAGAGGGCACCAAAATCTGGGGGTGTTAGTGGAACTGGTATGACAAATCAGTTGGTGGTCTGGTAGCCAGAACTCGATGAGGTCAGGCTCTGAGTGGCAGCCATTAAAATCTCTGGAAGCCCAGTGTGATCAAATGCTCCGATCAAGTTTTAAATAGGTGCTTACTAAAGTCCAATTATCTCACAACTGCATAAATATTCTCATATTATTGCTGCTGGCTGGAACAATGCATCCTCTGTTTTCTTGTAGCTTTCTTCTTGCCTTAGAGGGCCTTCATGTACCAATTGTGGGGCAAATAATGAAATTAGCCTCTGCCATTTATTAACACTGGCAGCTCTTCAGGATTTGTTGTTGTTTTCTCCCTCACAGTGGTCAGTACAATTTGAATGGTAATTTAGACATTTTAAACAGACTGAATAGTTGCATGAAAATAAACAATTAAAATGTTATTGCTCTGGTCTTGTTTGGGTAAATAATTGGTTTTGTTGTGGTTTTTTCCAAAATATTTTCTCTGAGACTTTGTTATTCCCTTCTTAGATGAGAAAGTTCACCTTTTGAATACTTAGGTTAGTATTTCAGCGTGCAACTTTGTACATGTGTTACAATGGTCTATTTTTCTTCTAATCATATTAGTGCAATTGTAACTCTGCCCAGTAGATTTTGTGAGAGTGCCTCTGTGTTGGCTTAAAGCATGGTGGGAAGCATTGTTCCCTTGTTTGTTTTCAGAAAATGCAGTGGGTTGAGCCTGGCTGGATGCCTGGTGCCCACCAAAGTGGTGTTTGCCACAGGCTGCAGGGGAATCTCTGCTCTGACACCTGAAGCCCTTCCTCCTTCTTAGCGTCTGCAGAGTTGTTTCTCTCACGTATTTAATTTTTCCCTCCTTCTGCATGTTTGTTTTGCCCCTTTATTAACTACATTATCCCAGAGGCACTACCACTGTAGCTGATGGGCTCAGCCTTGAGGAGAAGTGGGTCCATCTTGGAGCTCCATTGGACATGGGGGAAGCTTCTAACAGCATCTCACAGAAGCCACCCCTGCTACCAAAACCTAGCCATGCAAATCCAATGCAGAAAACAAACAGAATAAGGAGAAAAATAAGGGGAGAATGTATCTGTTTTTACACAAACCACTGACATAATGCCATTTTCACAGATGTGGCTGACAAGTTTTGCTTTGAAGGTGTTCACCTTTGTGAAAAAACGAGTAGGCTTTTAGTGATCTTAACAGAGCCTCTTGCCTGGACTCTCTGGAGCTGCAATTCTCACTGTTAGAAATGTCACAAAATTGTTCGCTTCCAAAGAAGCTGTCAAAGAAGAAAATACAATTTTTTCATGTAATGCTAGTTTTCCTGTCTCATCATCATCCTTGCACTACAAGTGATCTGTGTGGATACCGACTGGGTACTTGCTGAAGACTTGGAGGGTATAAGAAGTCTGAAGAAGATTTGACTTGCTAATGATTTGCAAACTCCCTGCTCTCTGAGAATAATAAAGAGTCATGAATCTTGTTCAGTGCATATTAATGTTATGAAACGGAAACGATCATGAAATAAGGGTCTGCTCCTCCACTCCTGGTCACGGATGCAGAAGTCAAAGCAAGCAGTGAATGGGAGCAGTCTCTATTTGTGTTGGAGACATTGCTCTGGAATTTTTTCCTTGTTGTTGGAAAGGTTTATTTTTTATTAGATGTTTTTACATTCTCCTGGCTTGTGTTAATTGCTTTAGTTTAATTAGGTGCATTGTCTTGTGTTATTTATTGTCTATTTTATGATGGTCTTTCTGGTTCAGTTTAGACAGTTTCTTGAAAAATGACTGACAGCTAGACTATTTCCAAAATCAGTTAGTCTTCTCTCTAGATTTTCCATTTTGTGGTTGTTAAGGTAACTAGGAAAAGTGAGAAAGGGATCCTCATTGTGCTTCTCTTCAAGTGTCTCAAGTAAAATTATAAATTGATTATAATAGGTGCTCTGAAATGGTTTTATTAAAAATATTCAGATAAGTATTGTATACATTTTGGTGTTTATTCTTTGTATCTAAAATATTTATCTGTGTTCTTGTAAGTAATTTTATCTGTGTACCATTGACAACTGTCTACTAGTTAGCAGTTGGTTTATATCTGGACGTGGTCTGCTGTAAGGTCAGCCAGGTTTGGGCCCGTAGTTGGACATCAGGTGAACAAATCAATGGGATAGTACTGTGGCTTTCTGAAGAGGTAGCTGTTCCTGCCAGATGAGTTTAATGTCAAAATTTAGAATTTAGGTTTCTGTTTCTTCCTGCTGGTTGACTTGTGTGAGAATTGGAGTTGCTGAGAGTTAATGAGAAAGGTCTGTCTCTTAAAATGATCTGTAAAAAAGAATTGCAAAGGTGACTAATATTTCTAAGAGTCTTGCAATGGCCTTGGTGAGCTATGGAAAGGGGAGGTAACTTCGGTTTTTTAAGTGTGTTGAAAAACAGACTCCTTGAGGAACTTTAATGTGGTTCTGAAAACTAACATGTACTTTGCAATTTTTCTTCTTTCCTGTCTTTTTAAATCCAAGGTCAATATGTGAGGTGCGACTACGTTTCTGTGCATGCTTGCTCATGTGCTTTCTCTTTTAGGGGAGAGATTTGGGTCCGTGGTGTTATGGTGAGGCTTGTAGGGCTTGTGAAATCCTTGGACCTTTACCCCCTACTGCTGCTCTTCACCCTCCATACCGGTAGGAGAGATCTGAAGTCTATCAGTCATGGTTATATGGCTCTGGGTCTCAGTAGCAAGGACACAGGAGATGAGGTTTTCTGCCTGATCCTCACAGTGAGGATGTAGCGCTTGAAAAGAAGGGAATGGATTCTGGAGGTCAACAACTGGTTACACAGCTGATCTTGATAACAGGCATTTGGCTTTTACAATCATGGAAACCCTCTTTGAGAGTCAAGGACTGCTCAGAAGAGACTAAATCTATCTGACCAAGTCAGACAAAAACATTTTGCCAACAGGCTTGCCAAGCTGGTGAGGAGAGCTTTAAAATAGGAGCAACAAGGAAGAGAGATGACAACCTACAGAGAAGTGAGGAATTGATGGACTGGATTGGCAAGCAAAGGGCACAGAGGGACAAGAGTAACCTTGGAAACAATATAGCAGAGGTTGGTTCCATGAACTATCAAGGAAATATTCATTTTTGCCTAGTAAGTCTCCATGAAAAAGGTTTTGGTAAGAATTAGTTCCTACCAATTTTCTTTGTATAGTCTTATAGTGAGGAATTATTCTTGACACATTAGTATACTGATGAAGTGATCCTTGATAGCAAGATCAATGTCTCCCCATCATATATGGATAGTGAAGGTAGCACTAAGCTAGAACTTGTAAAAGCAATGAAGTGTTCTTACCTTTGTGCTCATACTTTAGTGCATGAAGCTTTTCATCACCTACAGTGTTTGTTAAATGCATTTATTTTGCAAATAGAACAGAGAAATGAGACTGACTGAAGGAAATCATGTCTCTGCTCTTGATAGTTACCCTTTCCTGATTACTATTCTGTACCGATTACTTCAGCTTCAATTTCACAAGTCTTCTACAAAGTCTTACACTTTTAAAGTGAATAGAGGTTTTTTGGGTGGGTTTTTTTCTTCTTTTCTGTGTGGGTATGCTTGATGTTTTTTAAAATTTAATGAAGTGGTAGTTGAAAGATGTCATGCCACTGTTTTACAGGTACATAAACTACTTTGTGTCTTTATCAGTTTCCTTTAACCAAAAAAACTAAAAAAACCCAAAACCAACAACAAAAAAAATTGCTTCTGTGCCAACTGTATTTCAAAATCCTTATCTGAAAAGAAATCTTTATTTACATTTTGAAAAGGGCGGTGGTGTTGATTATTCTGTAAATATTGCCCTTGTAAATCTTGACATTTGAAATATTTTTGTCTAAGTGTTGTTTGTGCATTTATTTACACTCCACAGTGGACCTATGCTCATTCTGAAAGCATAGAGTAATAGAAGTCATTTTCTTTCAAGATCATGCATGTAATATTGGCCTATTAAATCAAACAGGGAAGTGGGAAACTAACTTTTTGTCTTAGGTAGATAATGTGTATATTCATATGAAGGCCTTGTTTTCCATGACTGGTGACATGTTCATGGCAGGTTCCCTTTTAAGCAAACCTTGTTTTCCCATACAAATTGGAGTGAGGGAGAGGCCGTGTGGTGGATTGAATCCCTCTCCCTGCCTTCACATTACTGGGATGAATATTTTGAGGCCCTCTTCCACCCCTTCTCCAGCTTCTTGAAGGCTCAGAAAGTCTTGGGAGCAGCCCAGCTTGTGGGGTTGGTGAAGAGGGAGGACAGAGAGCTTAGAGATGGGACAAGGTTGGGACCATGGGAGGAGTACACACTAATGAGAGCTAAAACATCTTGGTTAAAATACCATGCCACTTTTGAAAGGCAAAAGTGTCTTTTTCTCAACAACGCACAACCCCCCAAAAAACCTAAACTCCTTTTGTAAAAGAAGTTAAGAAATATCTGTTATTATTTAAATCACAGTGCAGAAACAAATGCATTGGTCAGTACTGTGATCAGAATTTCCTTTGAACCCACAAATGTTGCAGGTAAATATAATTTAGTATCAGGCAACTTGTGTGTAGATTTTTCTGAGCTTTGACCTAGAAATACACTTCACAGGGCTAGAGACTGACAAGTGACCTAAAGCAGTATCAGTGTGTTGGAAAAGTTCCCTTCTATAATTAACTGCTTGATTCAGTTCTTCCTTTAATTCTTGACAAATAATTGTAGATTTTGCTTTTTAAATGCTGAAAAAATCTTGGTAGTTTCAAGGGAGTTGAAAGGATATAATTTTGAATGTAAAATGCTTTTACATAGCAGTTTTTGAGCTTTCTTTCCTCATGAGCTAAAGGCTTGGAAGTGAAAATTAAATTCAAGAAGTTGAAAGTTCATTTTTGATTTGCAGTGGCAATTGTTTCAGAGTGTGTTTCCTACTCATTACGCTCAAAGGAGATTTGAATTACTGTGATGTATCACTGTGAGTAGAAAAGCAAGAAAGTGTTTTCAAGCTGACTCCTGTTTTTAGCTTCTTTTTGTAGTCTCTTAACACAGAGCAAGGATTAAAAAGATATTTCTATACTCAAGAAATCCAGTCTTCAAGTGCATTGAGGAAATGACCCAGTCATCTATTCTGGGTAATTATTTTGCACAGTGAGGGACTGGTTCTTGCACGTAATGGAATTAAGAATAAAATACCAGAAGTGAAATTCTGGCCTCTGTGCAATCTGGTTTGCTGCTGGGGAACTGGGCAGAGCTAATCTTTCATGTTGTGTGCTGAGTTCATTCAGTGTGTATTTAGTTGGCATGGTTGTGCTTCAGCTCTTTGTAGCCCACGTAGTCACATGTGTTCCACTTTGCTTCCGCAGGCTGGTGGAGTCAACAATTTATATTGAGGAAAGAAAACTTACCTGTTTTTTCTTAACAATGGTAATGCTTGTTTCAGAGTCAGGATATCAACTGCGTTGGGTTTTCGCCAAAAATACCTGTCCACAGTCAATTGGAGTGCTGCAGAAGCCAGAAGATTTTCACTGCTGGAGGCCCAGAAAAGGTGTTTTGTTGCTGATAATGTGGCAGGAGGGTTTACTTCTAATAAACTTGTACTGTTCTTAGGCCTGACACTTTTACGGTGGGTATTTCTGAGATGCTCTGTAACAGCTTTCATTTTGTAATATATTTCACTCAGAATACCTTCGAGGTAATGGAAGAACGTGGATAATATTAACTGAATTTTTGGGGTTTTGTTTTGTTTTATTTTTGGGGTTTTTTTAATGATTTAAGATGCTCTGAGTATCTCCTTGTTCCTGGGTCACAGCAGATATATGTGATGAAGCAGATTTGGACATTGCTTCAGG
The DNA here is from genome assembly GCA_013396655.1 of Campylorhamphus procurvoides. Lineage (NCBI taxonomy): Eukaryota > Metazoa > Chordata > Aves > Passeriformes > Dendrocolaptidae > Campylorhamphus > Campylorhamphus procurvoides. Next base: position 153,401 of record WBMV01002856.1, on the reverse strand, counting down.
CATACTTTTTTTTTTTTTTTTGATAACATCCATAAGCATCAGGCAAAGGCAGTAAGACAGCATCATACACCCAGTGGTTTATGGGAGTCTGGGAAAGGGCTGTAGTCTCTCCTCTGAGTACCATGACATCAAGTAATTTCTGCACTGAATCATGGTTTGGAATGATGGAGTCTCCCAGCTGTACTCCTTTGTGGCCAGCTATTTCTAGGTCTCCAGCAGGGAAGTGTTAGAAGAGCTCTCAATGCCTTTGCTTTCTTTGCTGTTCAGTGCTGCTTTATAAAAGTTCCCCGAGGCATCTGTGCAGCACAGCACCCTGTGGGAATCTTCACGGCTTGCTTTGAGGCAGGTTTGTAGTGCTGCTGAGTGTCCTGCTGGGCCATGGCGTGGAGCTCCCCATAGCCAGCTGCCATTGCTTTTGCATCACTTCTCTCTTCCTGTGGTTAAAAGGGGCAAATTAACAGGCTTACTGCCACAGGCACTCCTGTATAGGCTCCTGAGGAGGATTCAAAGCTGAGGATCTGTAATTATTTGGGCAGTGGTGGCATTTTGCTTTTTATTCATTGCAAACTGCCAAACTCAAGCCTATGATATGAGAAGTTCAATGTGTGAGGTCGAAAGGCATTTTTTTCCTGAAAAAACCACCCAATATATTTGTAATTCTCTCTCCCTGACTAGTGGATTGTTATTTTGCACCTTTTTTTACAGCTTTGATTCTTTTTCTCAACTATTGTGCATCAGTCTGTAACTAGGTGCTAGTTTTTGTATCTCTGTTGTGCTTCTATAATAGATTGAGTATTCTGGTGCTTAGATGACCTTCTTTATCTTTTATGGTGTATTGGATTTCTATATAAAGTCAGATTTTATCAATATGCTAGAATATAGAAGTGTTTTCTTTAGCTGTGAAGAAAACAGGATTGCTCTTGTACACTGTTTTATCATAACCCTTCAGAAAGGCCTATTATTACCCTTCAGAAAGATCTCAGGTGGTGGTATTTGAAAATTACTAATCTGCTGGGGTCACACACTGCCATTGTTCAATGGATTTATGAAGCTTTTAGGGAGATACACTGAGAGCTGAGGCTGCAGTATCAACATTGTGTTTATGACTTAAACCACATCCTTTTCTTGAAAAAATAATAAAACATATGCATTTGTTCAGCATGTAGCTAAAATGAGTCCTTAAAGAAAAATAAATTAACAGTCTAGATAAGATAAAGTTGACCAGTGGACTGTGAAAGCTATCATTATTGATAGCTGTCACTTTTCAGGCTACTCTGGAAATCTGCTTAAACATCTTTTGTAAAAGAGATGTGTTCTTGTACTTGATATCCAAAGTTTGTATTTTAATTTTGTTCATTGAGTGTTGTTACGGTTCCTCCTTGATTCATGAGGTCAAGAGCTGCATCCATCAATGTGCTTGCCAGATGCTGTTTGCAGTGGCACTCTAAAAAAAACTGCCTGGATTTGAGGCAGGTAGGGCATGTGCTTCAGTAACATTGGTTCCAGGTCAAGTGTTCTGGAGGCTGTCAAACTTCACTGTGTTCCCAAGTGTGGGTTTAGGTCCTTATATTGATCTTCACAGTTTCATATTACATGTGCCACTGCTTGTGCAGGTGGTGTGGTGGTGGTTGCTTTGCAGGACCAGAGTGGGTTTGGCAGAGGAAATAGCAAGTCATAGTCCTGTCTGTACTTGTCTGAAATTTATGTGATTCACATGCAGGTTTCCTGTGTATGGTTTCAGGGTTAATATGCACAGAGTGAAAGATACTCGCTTGAAATTGAATATATTGACCCAGAGCATACTTTTGTGTCTTGTTTTAACTTGTTTTGCAAATTCCTTGCTGTGTTATGAGAATTCCTGATTCTGGCAGTATCTTAGAGTACCTACAAAATAAGAGGCCACTCACAGCTTTTCCTCTCCCTCTACCCATGTGCATACGGTACCTGAGGTTGGTTTTTTTCAGTTTACAGTATTCATACAAAAATTTTGATTCTTGCACAGAGTTGTCTGACCTGATTTTAATTTAGTTTTTTTTTCCCAAATGAACTCTGTCATTTGAGCGGCTTACTACCAAATGCAATTATCCTCCATCAGTTGTGGACACAGTAATTGTTTTCTCCCTACTACATGCTTGAAACTCCCTTCTCAGCATAGGGAAATACTGTATAGACTAGTAAAGCTAACTGGTAGCATACTCTAGGTCCATTAATTGTCTTTACCAGTCACATTCTGAGCTGAAGAGACTTTAGTTCTATTGTAAAGTATGAGAACCCCAGTGTGGTCAGGAATGTTTAAAGGCAAGATATCCTATGTATTAACACAATTTGTAAGAACTTAGAGCATAGTGCTAATAAACCCAGATCATGAGTTTGGGGTCCTTTTGTTTGCAAATTCTTTTGAAATCCATCATTTACAAAGGCAGTAGCACAACAGAAAACTGTCCTTGGAAAACTCTAGCCCTCTGTCATTACATCACCTGGTCATTTGTTTTCCCCATTCTTATACCTTAAATAAGATTTTGACACATGCTCAGGAATGTAAAAATAATTACATATAGAATTTTGCAGAAACTATCAAGTAAATAATATTCTGAGTATTGCTTTTTAGAAACTGAACATAAAGAATCTATGGAAATGAAAATTAAACTGAAAATATGAAATATACTAGAAAACCAGAGATGATTGTGATTAGCTTGATGATTAAAAGAGTGATTTTGACTGAACATTAATGGTAAAATTTGAATCTTTTTCTTGGCTGATGAGGACTGAAGGATGAACTAATGTAGGAGTTCCTGGAATGTTTTAAAGAGCCGTATAGATAGCATGAGCCCAGCTTCGGTCTGGCATAGCCCCATTCTGAATTCAGCAGTAGTCTTGCTCGAGGAGTAAAAATCAGCAGTATGGCAATGTTAAAATTCACCATTCACGTTTTGTGCAAGAAACATGGTGCTTGCTAGAGTGTAAGTTTTTGTACTAATGGAAGGGGGATTGGAAAATCTCCAAATATAAGAAGAATTAATGGCTGAATTCATTAATATCTTTAAACATACCTGTTGATGCAGGTCCAAGTGATCTCTGCTCACCCGAAGAGAGCCAACTGCCATTCCATGAATTCTTGCTGTGAAGAAGTGTTGTCCACAGCATCAGAGCTGTTTGATTGTGTTAAGCTGTACATGTAAAACTTCCTCTCATTGAACAGGAGCTAAAAGCTTTGAGACTGAGGTCTCTGATAAGAAAATAAGGAATCCTCCAGCTTTTATGAAAGCAACATTGTTAATACTTAATCTGGGGATGCACTGGTCAAAAATTAGGAAGAAAATTACAACTGTTAAGATTTATTTAAATCCCATCCTGCTGATTGCAGCAGTATTTGGCATTTGACAGACTTAATGACATGTCTCTCAATACCGTTACTGTCACAATTTTGAAGGAGCCCATATACATGTTTTAAATATTTTTCCTAATTTTTTTTTTCTTTTGGCACATGGAATTCTGTGGAACACCAGTTAGCTCTGAGAAGAGACAATGTAGAGAATGTCCTGAAGGTATACTATCGCTTAGAAAGCCTACACATATTTTGTGAATATTAAATGAAAGGTAGGCTTGCATGGAATAATTTAGGTGAATATCATTGCACAAGTGGAAACGGGAATGTTTTCCAGAGTCCTTCAGATGAGTCTGGAGCAGCATGATCTACTACTGTGGATATAGTTTAGATTATCCAGATTGTTAGAGCCTACAACAATTTGCCCTTCTCCAGTTATTTTATATGAAGGTTTATTCACAGTTAAATATGGTTTTATCCACTAGAAAGTCTTGTCTTTCTTTTGAGGTGGTGTCTGCTGTTTATCTTAGTTTCATAAATGTACCACAGGGGAGGAATGAAGTGTTTAACCTTGCTCCCAGTGCTGCTAGGTATTGAGGAGGGAAGGTAACCTGCTGTGGATAGGAACGAATAAGAAAAGGCACTGGAGAAATGTCTTTGCTGCCAAAAACATGGTCTGTGTTGTCCTGCTGCAGTTAGAACTTTTGATGTCCGTGTGGTACTTTTCTGAAAATAAAGGAAATTTAAGCTGTTTTCATTTTTGCTATTGGAATGGAACTAAACATACTAGCCAAGTATAGAGTGAGAAAAAGGAATAGGTTGTAAAAGGCAGAAATGAGAACACAGACAACATGAATCTCTGCTTCACAGTGGATTTCTTTAATTCTTATTTAGAATAACACTTCTTGAATAATTGATTGATTTCTGATGAGAAGTTTAACTCTTCTATGTGTTTTTATCATTTAGAAAATGAAGCCATGGAGTAACAGCTTTGTGGTTAAAGGAAAAGAAGTAAGCCCTTCCCAACTAGTACTCAAAAATGGCAAACTAGTTAAAAAGCTGGCTCAAATACTCTATATAGTACAACTTTCCAGGCCTATAGCTGCTTCTGTAAATGTAATATGCTTCAGCACACTTTTTAACCTGGCCTGGTGCTGTAGTACCTGCGGAATACAGGTCATTGTAACTTAGCATTTCTTAACATTTCCCGGGTAGGTAAAGATCATCTAAGTAGGCACTGATAGCAGCAGAATACAAGTAGCCTCATTTCTTGCACGAATGGGTGTATATCAAAATATTTTTGATATTACTCTTCATTTGTTGCAAATATTTTGATAGGTCCTGGTTATCTGTATATTTATCTATCAAAATTTTAAAATGTTGTGTAATATGGAGACTGTGGTGTTCATGTGGTGGATAATAGGAAAACAGGATATAGGATATTGGATGCACAAGGGGCCAGGGGACAGCTACAGTGGGAAGCTAGGCCAAAAATGTCTTGTGAAACTGAGGGAGATTATAATGTAGTTTCTAATTTTTATCAGGTCTGAATCAAGAGCAGCTATATATGTACATATTCACATACATACATCTGAAGTATATATGCACGTCTTATTTTGTTACTGCTTTACAAAATAATAGAAGTATTTCTAGTTTGTGACCAGCTGTCACTATGCAGTAGATGCTGGCTTGCTACTTAGGTGTCTTATGGTATTTTGGAACTTCATTGTGCTTTGGTAATGCTTTTGGTGCTCCCTGATTTCTCTTCCAGTGTCAGAACATCTGCAGAATGGGGCACATCCTCCTCACTTTACCTGAAGTACAGGTTGAAGGCTTTAGTTGAGAGAAGGGTCTAAGCACACTGAGAACGCTTCTTATCTCCAGAAACTTGACTTGAGTTCTAATTTAATGCTAATTTTTGTGGGGGGCAAAGAGATGCTCTTTGGGGAGAGTTTTTTTTTGAGTTGAGGCCTATATACTATTTATTTCATGCAAAAATCAGGTATAATCTATTCTCTTGGGAACTGATACTGTAAAATAAACCTCTTTAACCCATCACTTCTGAAATTACATTGAGTACTCAACCTGAAAGAGCTAAACAGAATTATGTTTACTCTGTTATGTACAAAGGGCCTTTATTTTATAACAAGCCACAAGCACACTATAACTGTAGGTAAAGAATCCCTCCTGGCACAGCTCAGGCAGTGTAAGGGAATGTGCTTTCACTTTTTCTGTTCATTGATTCAAAGGATGGAGACACCTTTTTTCTAGGATAGTAGAAAAAATTATCAAGCAACTGACCAAGTCTTGACTTTTCAAATACTGTTTTGCAGTACAACTTGGCTTAAAGCATCTGGATCATTGATTGTTCTTTTGCAGTGATTTGTCTTGCATGGGTTTTGATAATATAAATATTATATATATATGTGTATGTGTATATATATATATATGCCAGCCAAAAATGTGTTGTGTAATTTTATTTTGTGCAAATAATAAAGCAAAAGAAATATTTTTAAGATTTTCATTTTGGTTAAGAAGGCATGCCAAACAGAATTACATCCAGCCATGCACTCTCATGTTTTAGGCTGATACATCACACAGCTTTGCTGTCACCATCCTGGAGCTGGTATCTGTCAACACCAACATTGTGACTTATACAGGGAGCAAGCAGCAGAGCTCCTATGTAGTTCTTCGAGTGATTTAACTCAATCCAAAAATGACTCAGGGTTCAGTTGTTCTAACTTTCCTGAGACTTCCAAAACCATGTTTTCAAAGGGAGGGATGCAAACATCTCTCCAGTAAGAGCTTGGAGTGACAACTCATTTCATAGACACAGCTCAGTATCTGCTGGATAGTGTTTTGTTCCTACTGCTCATGTGGCCTTGCAGCAGGTAACACACTTTCAGCTGTTTCCCAAGAGGAACAAGAGCATGAGGAACAGCAATCCCTCTCCTCCTGCACCCTCAGCTTTACCATACACTAAATATAATGAAATACAGCTGAATACATAGTTAACAAGCGCTGTCTTTACAAAGCCTAGAGCAATAGCTCTGATCAGGAGTTCAGCTGTACCCTTCGTTTGGGAAAGACCTGAACTTGGTTTGATCATCTAAATGTATTAATGATGACGTGTCATCCACGTGATGGCATGTGTCATCCATGATGACACAATTTTTAGTGGTCGGGGTTTTTTTTTTTCCTTTGGGATTGGCCTACTTCTGCTTCTTTCAGAGTTGAAGGTTGTTCTCCATCTCTCTCTACAACAAAGATGTAGGTGAGTTTCTGCTCACTATAGGGCAACTGAAATAGGATGGAGAACCCAACTACAATATGCAGCTTACTGAATCAGTGGCCTCTAAATGCAGGTGATTCTGTAAACCAGTACAGGTGCTGTGGACTTTGGCTTGTGCCTCTTGTGTTTGTGGGCAGTACCTAACACACTGCAAACTGGGTGACTCCACAACTCACAAATTATATCTGTGGGGAAAGGAATTTAGTTGTTTGTGCTGATTATGAAGTTGTTCACCGAAAACAAGTTGGCTCCCAGTATAGCCACTACTGATTTCTGACTGGGTCCCTCCATCTTCCTGAGAGACACTAGTTAAGCCAAACTGAGGTGAGCATCTGCTCAAACTGATGTCCCTCCTCAGCTCTGACAGGTACATAACTGATGAGTTTTCTGAATGGGACGCTCAGGTTGGAGCCTTGAGGGAGTGCAGAATCCTTTCACTCCTGCTGGAGCTTCCTGCTTCAGGAAAGACCTGCAGTTGTTCTCTGAAGCACAGTGTCTCAGTCTCTGCTTTCCCTAATTTTGTCTGCTCCTGTGTGACACCAGTCGGCTTGCTACGTCTATCTTTCATTTTTTTGTGAAAAGTCTTGCTGTCTTGCATTGAAGTCTCGTCGGTTTATGTGCCTTAAGTTTGCACTCCTGTATTCTGTAGGGGGGTTGACAGACTTCATCTACCTGTCTTCTTATATCTTCCTTATGGTTATTAATAATGGGTAATAAGAAACCTTTGGAAGTGTGTTATGTTTCTGAGAGCAGTGAGAGTAATTTTCATGAACAGATTGTATAGCAGCGTTTTCAAATATATGTCAAGATTTAAAAATTGTATTTCTCCAAATTCCCACAAAGCCTTCTGAATGAGTATGCACTTGAATAGAGCAATATCTATCTTGCAGAGATAGATTAAAAAACAGAGTCATACTCCATTTCTCTTTTATTCCTTCCTCGACTGTTAGTCATCTCTTTCCAGTAATATTTAATATTGCATCAGTCAGTCCGTATCCATCATTCAACAGCTGAGTGTTTATGCAGTTTGCTATCTGCATTACTGTGGGCTTGCATATACATTTCTCCTGAGTACCAAAGTAAAACATTTTGAAAACAGGAGTTATTTTTTTCCGTTAGTGGCAATATAAATATTTAAAACTCAGTGTTTCACAGCTTATGTTTTCTTCAGTCTTTTCTAGCTAGAGAATGAAATGCTTTAACTTCTGGCAGTTTAAGTGCTAAAGCTGTTGATTTATTTCTGGGCCCAGTCTAACACCAGGTAGCTAACTGGCAGATTTGCCTCAGAAATAGAGAAGTACTTGTGCTTTAAACAGTTAAGTACGTGAGTTGATTGAAGACTTGAAGCTGGCTGCTCATGAGCTCTCTCCAGTTCACTTGCATTTGCTCTATAAAGAAAAATATTTGTACACTATCTTCTGATCTCTTGGTTCGCTAAGTCAACAGTGGAAGATGTCAAGAGAAGTAAAATGAAATATGAGAAGGAAAGGTGGAAACTTACAAGTCCGTTATGGTTTAAGATCTCTCTCTTATTTAAATGTCTTTTCCAGCTCTCCATCTTAAATGGTCCAGTCAGATTAAAGCAGATGCAAAAAAAACCCCAAACAACCAAACCCTGGGTTTTCTGAGAGTATTTTCCCTCAATCTTTTGCAAAAGCGCACACATATATATATATATATGGCAAAAATACCAAAACCACCTGTGTTAATGATTCTATATTCTTTAATAATGTAGTATGTGTAATTAAGAAGTCAGAAAAGTGTTTCTCTTTGAGAGCTATAAATGAAGAACTAATCTCAATAAATGCTTGTTTTACAGAGTGTTGAAACTAAGGTGGAGGAATCAGCTCAACAGACTCCCAAAGCAGCCAGACTAACACAGCAGTCTTCAGAGGATAATGAAGTATTCGGTGAGTTACTAGGACAGGTGGAAAATGTTATTTGATGTGTTACTACAAAGAGAATTCTCGCAAAATCTTAGTGATCTACTTAATATTCGTATATAGCATTGGAGTGCAGGCCATACTGTTCCACAGAGACTTGGAAAGATGGAGGAAAGAACCAAGAAAAAAGCAAAGAGGGATCCAGAGTCTAAAACAAATAATCTCTGATGAGAAGAAAGCTTGAATCTAAGTTTTCAACAAAATTAAAGATTTATGCTGTAAGAGGGGAAAATAAACTTTTCTACATTCATAATGTATAGTATAAACTGTGAATTCTTAAAACTGCATAAAGATGTGATCAAATGTTGTGAAAGGGAATCCTAAAATGAATCCTAAAGCAATGGGGTGCATTTTCTGGAAAGTGTGGCAATTCATCATTGCAGGCCTTGAAAAACAGGTTAGACAAGTAACTGTCTAAACTGATGTAATGTAATCATCTTGTACTAGGATAGACTAGATGACCTTTGAGAATACGTGGAGGTGTAGATTTTAGATGAGCTCCTCTTGATATTTTTTTCTGAATCCCCTCCCTGCTCTCCATATAGGTTTTGCTGGTAGTTTTATTATTTGATCTGAAAGTTGCATTTGACCTTTTCTACTGCATTAAGACTTAGAAAAGAGCCAGGAAATCACAGAGTCATACAATATGTTGAGTCGGAAGGGAACCATCAGGATCATCAAGTCCAACTCCTGACCTTATGCAGGACATCCCAAGAATCACACCATGTGCCTGAGAGCACCGTCCAGATGCTTCTTGACCTCAGACAGGCTGTGACTAAATCTCTGAGGAGTCTGACCAGTGCTCAACCACCCTCTGGGAGAATAAACCTTTTCCTGATAAGGGAAACATTATTATTCCAACTTTATGCTAATTGTTTACTAATAGAACTCGAATAAAAAAAGCAGTAGTCTAACATTAATGCACGAGATGTTAGGGCAGGGATGAAAGTTGGCGTAGTATTTACCTCCATTATATTCTGGAGTGGAAATTCAAGATATGCAACAGTCATACAGATGTTATTAAGGCTGAATAGCTTGAAAACTTTTGGATGACTGAAATATTTTGAATACAGTAAGAAATTTTTTTCTTTCAAGGTACAGAAGGAATGGAGCATGGATAATTAATCTTTCCTACCATATACGGAAACAATGCTTGTGACCATTTAAACTCAACTCAAAATCATCTTTTCTCAGTGAGATAATATAGTATGATTGGCACATGAGCCTGAATTCCTGGTATGAATGCTTCCAACACTGATCATATAGTGCCAGATGAATCCACAAGTGGACTTTAGAAATAGCTTTCAACTTTATGAAGTCGGTGCTGAGCCTATTACCTCATTTCCTCTCCATTTTCTCCACGAGTTATTTGCAGTAGATCTAGTATTACTGGTTATAAAGTGTCATGGCATGGTGTAATGTGCTTCTCAAGCTGCGTCCTTTCTCATTTCAAATCTCTAGTTTTCTTTCTGTGAGAAGGATGATGACAGCAAAACAAGGAGATCTCATCTACCTTTTTCTACCAGCAAAATTTCAGGCTTTTAAACCTTCTCTGTATTCTGATCGCTATCCCCATGTAGCAGTGAGCTAAACCAGTAGATAGTCAAGCCTGTGGTCCATGTATAGACTGTGAGCTTAAAGATGGGAATTAAGAAACATGAAGTTCACTGTTGGTAGGCTTAAAATGCACATCCAGTGATCTATACCCTCACTCCAAGCTCTTTTACTAATTGAAGGAGATTAACAGGTGGTGTACTACATGGTCTTTAAAGCTAATGATTTACTAACAAATTGCTAAATATTTGCATGTTCCAAACCTGTGAACTGAATCAGTTATCTAAGATAAGCCGATGATCAACCTTTGATACTCACAACAATAAGGAAAATTTCTTTCCAACTCTAAAACCAGTCAGACTATAGCATCTTATATCAACCCTTCTACTGCTTTGCAAATGAAAGCCTAGTTTGTTTGTTGTTTCTAAGATTACATCAAAAAAGAGGAAGTGTGGTGCAAATGGAGTCTGAAATCTTCTTTTGCCCTGGTCAAGTGAGGAAATCAAAGTGGACTGGAGGTGTAAATGAAACCACTGTAGTGAGAATCAGGGAGAATATTTCAGCAGATACAAGTTTTATGTATCTTGAGAATGACACTGCTGTATATGCCTGCCTTTCCTTGCAGTTCTGGACAATTCTTAAAATACTTAGTTCCAAGGATAAGCTTGAAACAATTTTCCCTAGATGAGTTATTTGTTGTCCTGTGACTTAAATTATTACAGACCTTGCTCAGTTATTCTCCTCTGGCTTGATCTATTTCAAGCTATCCCTCATTTCTTTCTTTTTCCCCAGTGATGCTAATTATACTAAGCATCAAATATGCACCAGTAGTTGGTTAATTTATAGCTTCAGCTTTGACTAGAATCCCTGTTCTGAAGAATTTTTAATAGCCTTCGATCTCTTTGAGCTGGTGCAGCACAGCCTTCCCTCTTCACACAAATAGCTGTCTTACGACTTATTTATTTTTCACAAAACTTTCCCCAGTTTTGTCTGGACAATGCCACCCCCTACAGAAAGGTTAGCATAGGCAGCAGAGAAGTCAGTTCCTGCCTGATGCAGCCACTGAGACCCCTTCAGAAGAGGGGGCAGCCCCCCATGAGTGCTGCCTGCCTTTTGTCTTGGTGTGTGGGTGCGCAGCAGGCGCTGGGAGGAGAAGGGTCCCCCGGCAGCACTGGCTGTCCCTCTTCGCTGATGCCACCCGGTGGCAGCAGCTCCCAGTCCCTGGCAGCCACCAGAGCGCCTGGGCTGCCGGGTCAAGGGCACTTCAGCAAAGGAGACAGAAACCTCTTGATCTGTGCTTGTTCGCCAGGTCTCCAAGGTTAGTATTGGCTTGCACCAGGTGACAGTGTGACAGCATGACTTTTCAGGATACAGAAACTCTCTCTGCTGTAGACTGCAATTGCTGAAGATTGTTATACAGAATATAGCTGATGAATCTGTGCTGTTTGAATATGGCAGGATTTCTTTTGGAAATACTTCCTTCTGGAGTAAGTGTGGTTTCTACAGTCCCTAGCAGTTGGGTACAGTTTTGGAGGGAAACACATTATTATCAAAAATGTTGTGGCAGTAAAGAACCAAGTGTGGGGATCTCTTGCAAGTCTGCTTGACCAGACAACATTCTTTGTAGATATAAGCAAGGTTTCATCCACTGCTATGTTCAAATGTCTTAGTTTTCTTGTTCTTCTTCCCCCATATGCATTGGATTTGGGAATTACATTCTGGAAGGCTTTTTTGCATTTCTCTTTAATACTTATTTTTATACTGGGATATATATGAAGTGACATTACCAACAATGAAGCTGCATTGTACAAGCTGTTTTATGAAACAAACAAGTCAGGTGTGTGTTGTGTTTCAGAGAGCTGTTTCTCAAAGGTGATGAACATTTTATACAAGAGGATGGAGTGTAGAAGTGGAGCAGAAGTGTAAGGGTATGGGAGAGAAAAGACATCACAGTGATGGTATTTGTAACTATGAAATTCTGAATTGACAAGAGTTAGTTTTGTTTGTCCTTTGAAAGGATTTTCTTGTGGCACTCAACAGAGTTCTGTTGTCTGATATATACTGAATATGCATCTGTGATGGGGAACCAGAATCTCTTGCTTGCTACAAACTTCTGTTGAACTTGCACGTAGTCAACATGGTGCCTGTTGCAACCAGTATGTACTCAGACAAGCATAATGAATGACCTTTCAGTTCAAGGGAGAGAAGAACATTGCCGGGTATGGTGCTATGCGTTCAAGGACATGGATCAGGAGGTGACTATTAGTCCTACTTACAGAGACTATTTTCAGAAGTGTATTAGATCCATTGCTGCCATACAATTGTGAGGCAGAAGCAGGGGGGAAAACTGCCAGTCATTCTGACCCCTGGGAGGATTAGGCCTTCTTTTCTTTGGTGCAATCCCATATTGCATTAAATGACAAATGCAGATTTTTATTTATACATTATACTTTTTTTTTTCTTCATACAGTTGAACTAGCATAAAATTACAAGTAAGAAAGATTTCTCCATGAGGGAACTGTAATATGTTTACAGCACATTCTCCTTTCTGGTGGAAAAGTGTGTACTAACTTTTCAAAATAGAATCATAGCATAGTCTGAGTTGGAAGGGATCTTTAAAAGTCATCTAGTCCCAATCCCCCATTATGGGCAGGGACATCTTCAACTAGATCAGGTTGCTCAGAACCTTGTCCAACCACACTATCAATATTTCCAGAGGTGGGACATCCACCACCTCTGTGGGCAATCTGTTCCAGTGTTTTACCACCCTCATTGTAAAAAACATCTTCCTTGGAAAGATACAGTAAGACTTGATCTTCTGAAACAGGAAAGTTTCATTTCTATCTAGTAGATCAGGTCTAAATTATATCTGGAGATGGCCACGGTTCTTGTGGCTTAGTGCCTTCCAGGGATCCATGCTGTGGAGCTGGAGTTGTACTGTGAGGTGATTTTTCTGTTGTTGTTGTTTGGGTTTGATGTGGGGGTGTTGTGGTTTTTACTAATAAAAAGGTGAAATTAACACTTTTTTTTTCCTCTAAAAGATCACATTTTAGAGCTTTTCCAGCACCATCTGCCATTCTGCTGTTTCTAACTGCAGTACTGGGTACATCCCGAGGTATCTTTTTGTATGCAGAGCTCAGAGATGTAGCAAGAAAGAAAGTGTACATTCGGCACAGTTCCACAGCGACCCTGACTCCCTGATTCATTGCTTATGCTGATGCCTGCTGCTATGCAGAATGTCATGTGGGTAGTTGTATAAACCCACACAGGCTGAAGAACTTCTGTCTCTGTGAAACTTCCATCTGCAGTTGTTTGACATGACAGATGTAGTAGCAGTCACTGTTGATCTGCTTAACAAGGCCCCACTTCATCCAAACCTAGGAATTTTTGGATGCTGTGTATCTAATGCCAGTTTGGGGGTTGTTTTTTTGTGTGTTTTTTTTGTTTTGGGTTGGTTGGTTTTGTTCTTTTTTTGGTTTTGTTTTCAGCTGAAGATTTAATCATGGTTTATAAAATTTCTCTTAGAAAATAACAGAATTTGTATTCTGGTTTTACAGAATATCCTCACAAGGTGGGAATATACGTGGCTGTGTGTTACATCTGTATGGATTTCACTCCTGCATCCATTTTTGCTTTTTGATTCTTGTTTAAAAAAGGGAGGGAGCAGAATGTGAAGGGAGGAGCTGGGAGGCACGATGCCTTTATCAGGAGGTGATGCAGTCCTGTCAGGAGATGGCTAAAAGCTGAAGGTTATTGCAGTTCAGTGACCTTACTGGGAAGCTTCTCTCTTTGTAAACACAATCAATTGGGGAATACAAGGGATGACTTTAATGCAAAATAATGGCAAGCTTTACACAAAAAAAATCAATCTGGTGAGACAACAAATGGTCCTAAAATAGGTGTTATTACTATGGTGCAGTTATTTTCTCTTGCCTGAGAGACAAATGGGGGAATTTAGTGTCCTGTAGTTTTTCATTATACACTAAGTAATGATTCTGATTTTCCAGCTGTCCACATATTTTCACTTTCCCTTATCATCTCTCTCCTTTTCCCAGCTTCTGGCAAGACTTGACCTGTGCTTTCGTCCAGAGACCACTGGTTTATCAAAATTACAGCAGCAAGCCTGGATTAGCTTTCTGTGATGGATAGAACAGATTTACATTTTAATTAAAAAATAAAAAAAGCTTGCTATTTTCTTTTTGTTCAGTTGTTGGATCTCAGAGGTACAGCTCACAGCTTTCTGGTTTTGGTGGGGCTTTTTATGTCCACCTAGAGGGGTTTTTTTATTTTTTTTCAGAGAAGGGGCTGAAACTTGTGCATTTTATGTAGCATAAAGTGGTTTTTGCAAACTATGTGTCATTTACATATGGAAGAGTGAAGCTGAAGACTGGAAAACTGCTGTGGTGGAAAGAGATTTTTAATTATTTTAAGGTTTGAAGCTTTTTCCAGCGTTATAGATATTTGCAACTTATGTGTTAATTCTGTGGCTTTGATTATGGCTCATTTTAATGGATTTTCTTTATTTAACAGTAGCATTCAAACATTTTTTTCTGGCAGCCATCTGGATCTTTAAACAGTAACAGTAGCTCTTGGATATCTAACTAGTTAATATGCCATTATAATTAATGTAGAGTTCTACAGTAGCATCTAAACCTTTAAGATTACTCACGGCACTGATGTTTGCCACAAAATTAGTGCATACTGAAGGGCACTTTAACAACTCTGATTTTGTATGATTTTTCTTTTTTTCTTGGGTGTACCACAGGAAAACAATAGGGACTGGATTTGTTACTTGAATCATTAGCATAGATGTGGAGCTGAGCTAGTGATGCTTGTTGCATTTTTAGCACTGGTGGACTGTGCTCGCTGTAATTAATCAGCATAATAACAGAAAATTACTTATTCATTATTTTAATGCTTGCTGTTATTATTTTAATGCTTGTACAGGATCTGATTATTTTTCCCCCTTGTTTATTCAGTGAGAGTGAGTCTGTATGAGAGGAGGGGGGAAAGCACAACAGGCATTTACCATTCTACTGTTATCCAGAACACACCTTGCAGCTGATTGTATAAGTGAGGATGGCTAAGGGTAGTCTAATGCCACTTGTTGCTGGGTGGTGATATAAGGCCTTTGGCTAAGAAGTTAGCCAGGAAAACAAGTTACTCCTTTCCCAGTGTATTTGTCCTGTTAACAGGCTGCAGCCCAAGGGAGTATTCTGTTTTCACAGAAGTCCTTAGTGTTCTCTGTCACTGATCCTTATGTACCATCCAGTTGGGCTAAGGGAGGGTTTTATCTACGAATGAATTAAAAATGCTTCTGAAAGATCTTTATTTTGGGAAAAGAAGCTGAAATGTTGCTGTTGTCCCTTTTCCAGTTTTGCGAGGCTGAATGAATGCTCAATTCTGGTTTGAGTGAAACAAGAAGCAGATCAGTCCTCCATGAGCCAACCACTCTTCTGTTGTGTTAGCTGAAACAGATGTTGTCATTAAATTTTAATTATGACATGACTCATTTTTTAAGGCAATGGTTAGAAGAGAAGCAGGATGACTTTTTGTACCATATATTAGGAGAATATGAACACACCAGCTAAGATTGATAATACTTTTGTCTCTTACAAAAGTAAAAAATAAGGGAAAGCCATCTACTCTGGCTTCCTGCATAATATGAACTATGGAATTTCATTACGTAATTCCTGGATAAAATCCATAATATTTGATTTGAGCCAGAATATTGCAAAAATTGTATAAAAATAATGGATACTCCTCAGGCTTTCAGGAGTCAGTTACTCTGGTTAAAAAGAGTCACTTTGCCGATGGTCCAGACCCCAGAATTACCTCTGATGTGAGTCTAGGCTTCTTAGGCTGTCCATCGCACACATCAAGAGAGTGATACCCAAACCCAGATTCTTTCTGACCTGAATACAGAAGATAGAAACCAGGGGGTAAAGGGGAGATAGAGCTGTACAGCTTGCTCTCATTAGTACAGTAGGTCAGTGGGAATTTAGTGTTTCCCATCCAGCGTGCTGTTGATCAGATGAAATTCCAATTCTTTGTCAGGATCAGATAGGCCTAAGGAATTAATGATACTTCCCACTCACGTCCCATTTAAGTCTTGTTCACTGGCAATACTGTAATTAACTCTCTTGTCTTTCACAAAACTGTTAAGATAGCGAGTTGAGCTTAAAAATCCAAAATGCATCAGCTTGTGCTTCCAATATTAAAGGAGTGGACTGGAGTGTGGAAAGAGCTATGGATTTTCTTATGTTCAGGTTGATGCCCAAAGATTATGGAAGGGCAGCAGGAGAGTCGTTGCAGCTGCATCCTGGTGTGTGATGGGTGTAGCCCTGGAAGGAAGAGGCAAGTACCAGTAAGCCCCCCTTGAAAGATTATGAAAGTAGAGAATGACAGCAGATTGTAAACATGCCACACATGTCGTTTTGGTGGTGACTCCAACAAAATTTTTATTTCTCTGATAGATTAAACTAAATTGTGCTTCAGCCTTATGTATTGCATTTGCAATTGTGTCCATAACACTGGAAATTAATCTGATGGTGGTGGAGCGTGAAAGCAATAAGGAACAAAGACCATTGGAATGAGTGAATTAAAATTTGCAGGACTTGGCATCTGTCAGCTTCCCCTTGGCACTCCCATCTCTGTAGCCTGGAGCTCTGTGAAACTCCAGGGCTCCAGTACCATGCCAGGCAGGAAATCCAAGTCATACTTGAAGCTATGGCTTTCTGTTACGCATTTGTTCGAGAAGGCTGACTGTGGTTTGGCTTAACTCCTTCAAATACACAGCTTGGCAGCACTGGTGCAATAGTTCAGTTTTATGGGTGTGACAGTGTCCCTTTAAGTGCTGACAAGGAGGAACAGAGCAGAAATTCACATCTGAGATAATCTATTTTTGATGAGGAAAATAGAAGTGAAAAGGACTAGTATTTACTGGTGTGCACACACTGGTACTTGTACAGAAACATCCTGGTGGCGACAAGACTGCAGTCGCTCACAAGCCTTGCAAGGAGCAGAGAACAGCCATGATAATGCTGCTCTTTATTTTCAGTGCTGTTTAGAGCAGGCTCCCTCACTAGAGCCTTCCCTATGCTTCTCTTCCCTGTTGCCAATGAAAAGCTTGGCCTTCTCTAGGCCTTTTAATATTCCCACTTACTTAGAAGGAACCATTTGTATACTGGGTGCAAATTATCTCCATCAAAACAGCAAGTTTAAATTAATCTGAGTGATTATTAGTAGCTGTCATCTATTGTGGGGGGTTCCCCCCCCCCCCCCCTTTTTGGTCCCTCTTGCTGTAGCATCTTAAAATTTCCACTGTGCATCATATTAATCTGCTGCAGGAGGACTGCATTAGAAATCAGTATTTTAAAGACTAAACTCAGTTGTTTATAAACAAACATGTTTGGACTGTGGAAAAAATAATTCTGTTAAAAATAAATCTGTTTATCTCAAATGAGTTCAATAGAAGCTGTCTACAGAGAAAAGAAATTAACAAGAGTTCTCATTTCTATTCTGAAAGACCTGTAATAGGATTTTCTTTTAACTTTTGTTTGTGGAAAAGTGATTGAATGGGCTCTTGAAACAAAAGTGATAGGTTTTGGATACCTCCCTAAGACACCATGCTACGTTACAATAAATAGACCGTTTCACTGCACTCACTGGAAAGAAAATTAAAATACTGATGCTTCTAAAATTAATACTTGACATCTGACAACTATTCCTTTCTTGAAATGTGTGCTTCCCTGGATATTTATCAGGATGTGGTGACTCTCTTTACCTTGGCGGGACCTCCTGCTTTCTCAGCACAGCAACTCCACTTATTTCAACACAACCATGCAGTGGTTATGCCTGAGTTCCTACCAAGGAAGATGCCGACTTAGGTCTGTGGCACATGGAGTCGTCAGCTCAGCTAGCAGGCTTGAGGTAGCTTCATTCCCATTCTCTTGTCTGCAGACATCTTGCAGCCCAAAGCCAAACAGAAGGAAATAATTTATTCTTGAATGAATGGGCCAAGGTTTAGTTGCAGTTTTGACGTTTATTGCCATGAGGGGATTGAATTCTTTGCAAAGCCTTTTTGGGCAGAATTAGTTGCAGATGCAATATGTTTTTTGCTGCCTTCTGCTTCACCTGTTTATCAGGTCTAAAATTTTCCAGCATTTTGCTTTTGTAAGGTAAGGGTATCGCACGAGCAGGCAGTACTGTTATTCTTTTACTTGCTTTCGGGCTGTCCTTTGGTTTGTGTGTCATGTCCAGTCGTGTGTATAAATGAACCATCCTTAAAATGACCACAAGACCCTCTTGCTTGATCTCCAGATTTTATTGCTCTAGTACCATGTTCCTTCTCCATTTGTCAACACAGGAAATCTATTACAAAATAAGTAATAGATGTGGGGATATCCATTATACAGCAAGGCTTATTTCGGTCTTAATACCCTAGTCAGTATTACATATAAATTCTGAAAGTTTACTTATTTTTATTTATTTGCCAAAATTTCTTGAATTAATTTTGCTGCTCTGTTTCAAAACATATCATTCTGGTACAAAGATCTGAAAGCAGATTTTTTCTAAGATCCATGCTGAAACAAAACCCTAAACCACAGGTTGTTAAAACTCCTAAAAAAATGAAAGCTTCCCTCTTCTTTTTCCACTAAATTACTCTGCCCTTGCTGTGAGGGGTCAGTGACTGGCCAACATCATCTGAGCTACACAGATGATGAAAATAAACAGAGGGACTTCACTAGATTTCAGCAGAATTAGGAATATGCTTTAACACTTTGAAGTACTATCCAGATTTTGACCTAGATATTTTGGTGGATCTGGGTTTATAGTGAGGATCAGAAGATTGGGCAAAACAACTATTTGTCCCTTTTCCCTCTGTCATAAATCCCTCTAGGCTCCAGCAGAGAGATGTGACCTCTGTTTCCATATGCCAACAACAATAAATCTGGCATCTATTTTAAAATCAGTGCTTACCTCATTGTAGTCATTTCTATTTAGTGGCCTGTTTTCAGAATGTGGATTGGTCAGTGGGATTAAACCTAATTAAGAAATTTTCTGAAAGGGAGAAGCCCAGGAGCTGAAATTTCTAAATGAATGCATACTTGGAATTTTTCTTTTTCCTTTTCAGTTGCTCTTATTCTTTTCATGGTGCACAAGACTTTTTTTCCTCTGTTACTACAGTACCATAAGCCAAATGCAGACTCTCTTCCAGCATTATTTCAGTCACTATTCCTACTGCAAAAGCACCTGGTTCACTAAGCCTGTTGATCTTTAAACATGATGAGAAGACCATAAGAATGTTGCTCTGCATTTGCACTGCACCTGTTGCAGCCGACTCACATTCCTGGGAGTAGGTGTTTCTCTACCAGTCAGAGTGCTTTAGCACCAAGCAGTGTTTTGCTCTTTAACTGTAGGACAAGAATCAAATTGCTCTAGATGAACTGCATTTTCACATAAAACCTGTTTACTTGGGTGAAGTGGGTAGCAGAATCACAAGAGCACAATAATTCTGTGTGGCTGTGTGCTTCATTAGCACCCCCTCTACATGCTGGTTTTGCTCTGGACAGAATTACAGCTGCAGTGTCATACCTGTACCAATAAAACTCCGCTAGTGACTGCTCTGTAAAGACAAACATTTAAGTCATTTCTCTCTTCAGCCCAAAAATCTTTTTATATTGACTTGTATATTTGGTTTTAGATGCTAAATAATTATGTCTTTCTAGTTTCTGAATTACAGTTTTGCCATCCACGTTTTTTTTTTTACATAAGTGCTGATTACAAATGTCTTCTGCAGTGAAAATATAAGGCCTTTTCTACTGTTATTTCTTGGCTCTTATGTTAAAGGACCCTTTTTAGCTCTACTTGGTGTTGTAGAGGTACCTGTTATGGGATTTCTGAGTCTGAAATGTTCTTGCAAATTATTTTCAAGATTCCAATTAAAAAAAAAAGGGAAAAGAAGGCATGTGGAGCTGTCTCCTCAAGAAAATAGAAGTGAATGTTTTGAAATCAGCATGTTACTCAAAATCGCACACTGCTTTGTCTAGTCATTGTGACACCCAACCACTACTGACATATACAAATATCTGACTTTTCTAGTCAACCCCTGCAGATATCATCATTGTGTTCTTAATCAGGAATGAATTGTGGGAAGAGGTTGAATATAAGTTAGCTGGATATAGGGAGCTATTTAGAATTAGAGCTTATGCCCCTCCATCTATATTAGTCTGCTCATGTTGACATAGTTGTGATGCAACACTGCAGCATAAACACTAGTATTTTTAAAGGCCAGATTCATAATTCAAATATTCTCATTTAAATAAAAATATAACCCCTCTAATTTCATTGATGAAGTATATAAATATTCGATCCTTCTGGTAATTTTATTTAGGTGTTTTAATTGCTATTTTAATTAGAGAATAAAAAGAGTATTGGATCAGTCAGAATGTTGGAAAGTTGTAATTTTTTTGATCTATGATGTTAAAAGGAAAAACAAAATTGTGTAAAATAGTGACATTTACATGAGTGAAATATTCTAAGATTTCTTCTTTGTAGAACTTTCAATGAGGTCACATCTTTCTGAAAATGGATGTTTATTTGCATTAAGTATAGGTTTTTAGTACGCTTCAGGCCTCCTTAAAATTTTGTGGTTGCGATAATGCATTTATTTTAATGATATTATTTATACATCAAAATAAGAAATCATGCTAGTAAGCTATGTTTGCCACAGGGGACAAAACAAAATTACAGCTTGGATTAAGGGGAGGAATTTGATAAAGCGTGTTTATGTCCTTTCATGCACTGTACATTCATCTGTTTAATTTCTAGGCTGGTGTGTGTATGTGTGTGTAATTCATAGAACAGTAACATGCACACAGTGGAGATGCATAGGCAATTTCCTTGTCTCTCTGAAGCATAAGTTGGAAAATGTATAATTTTCCGTAGATTTTAGCACATGTACTGATTGAAGTTCTTGCCTATATGATGTTTCTGCTAAAGTAGCATGAATCAGAGCTGGTTTGTTTTGTTGTTTGGGTTTTTTTTTAATACATCCATGGGTAAGAGGCTGGACATTACATTTTTGAGATTACTGGTAAACAACTTTATGTTTTCAATAAAACAGTTCAAGGATCGTTAAAGTGCATCACCAGGATATCTTAGTGACTTGAATGGAATATTGCAAAACAAATTCTAAAAGGTAAGAAATAAGTCTCACACAGGAGAGGTGGGACAGGGCAGCATCGAGTAATCTTGTTCTTTGCTAACTACATTATTTTTGTATGCAGTTTTTTAGCCTAGTGTTTGGATTTTGACTGTAGGGGGTTTCCTTGTGCTTTGGAGTGAGGTTTTTTGGGGTTTTTGTTTGTTTTGGGTTTTTTTTTCCTCCTGTGTTATTATCAGCTTGTGCTAAGAACCTTGGATCAAACATACTTACAGGTTTCTGCCTGTGGCTTTGAGGAGATGGACAGATGGATCTGGGATTAGAAACACATCTGTATCTGTTTTGTCATTCTTAAAACTGCTTCACCATTTAGCACACAAGCTCTCAAGCTTGAAAGAGTTGCTTCTATACTTACACCTTTTAATTCAGCCCAGTGGTCAGCAGGTTCAACTGTCTTCTGAAAATGGAGAAGAGGAATTCCAGGTCTGTGAAAATCCTTCACTTAAAATGTCCTGCCACAGTTCTACCTCAGTCTTTATATGTGATAGCTGACATATCTCAGATGATCTCAACTCTCAGGGGAACATAAGAATAGAGGCATTCTCTGTGTGTATGAGTGGCTGGAATAACACTGTGCTTAGTGATCAAATGAACAATCCCTTTGAGCTTTCGAGATAGTACCCCCTCTCACAGGGCATCGGAAAGCATTTCTTTAACAATTATGCAACAACAAAGCACAATAGGATCACTGATTGCCATGATTTCTTTCGGAGGAGGAAAGTCAGAGTTTGTATGTCACCTTGTTGTTACTGTTTCAAATTAAATCTCCTCAGCAGTCAAGAAATGCAACCTGATCTGTTGCCAGATCCCTGGCATTAGTGGAATGGGATGCTACATAAATAAGCGTTTGAATTTTTTGTCTTTTGACAGATTTTTGCAAAGATGTCACCTGCGTGTTGTTTCTTTTTTCCCTCCCCAGTCCCTTGTCTGGCATTCCTGCTTTTCATTTAGCAGTTTAAAAATCCTCCTGCTGTAAACGGGACATGTACCACTGACCATGCTTTTCTTATGCTCTGGGTAATTTCTCCAACCGGGTGTTCTTCCTATGTACTGTGTGTGACTATGCTACTTTACTGCTTCTGTCTACTTTTGCTTATCACCAGTCTTTTTTCCCCTCTGCTTTCTTCCCCACATATATGTCTCATCTGCTGATATGTTTCTTTCTGCCAGACCTGCTTTAGCTGTGTTTGCATCCCTCCATCTGACTGGTTCCTTCCTTTTCATTATTCGCTCCTCCTCTTCAAGGTCTTCTTTTACTGCCAGGGGTCAAATCTATCTCTGCCACTTTCTAGCAGCTATTCAACTGACAAACACACAAAGTTCTCCTCCTAATGAGCTTTTGATGATTAACCTGTATGCTACTACACAATATTAGCCATTCTATCTCTTTTCTTGCACCCCTGAGCATCAGAAAAAGATAAAAAAAAGTCCATATGTTAAGAGTCAATTTAAAGTTATTTAGGTATTTTTTTTGTTTGTTTTTAAATAAATATATAAGACATTGGACACTGCAAGCCACATGCCAGTGAATATTCCAGCCTTGCACAGATGAATACTCGTGAGATGACCTGAGTTAATAACACTGCTTAGGGTTGTTGTGACCATTCTGCTGTTCTGTTAACAACAAATTTTAGTTAAGACTGAAACATATTCCGCAACAGGATGTCCTTGAAACAGACGTTTTCTCTTAAAAGTTTTCTAATAAATTCCTTTCTGAAAAAACTTAATAGTCTTTAACCAGATTTTGGGCCCATACGAGACTCAGAATCAATAAAAGTGTGCTATCTTTGCAAATAGCCAAATAAATTATAAATATGAGTCTAGGTTACTACTGTTACAAGTTGGTCACACATTCCAGAACTTAAAATAATGTCATCACTTAATGATTTGTTTAAGAAAGCAGTGCTGAGCAGTCTCCTAAGCAAGTAATAGACCATTTAGCCAATATACCATGATTGAATACATGTATTTGAAAGGCAAAGGAATTAGCTAGCCTAGGAACATAAAAAATTTAAGTAGAACTAATTCAATCAAGTTTTGGAATTTTTTTCTTTCAATCTGAAAACTAGTAACAAAGCCAAGATTTTGTTATGCTGTGCATAAGTGTATACAAACACGTATTTGTGCGACACACAAGTGTTGCACAGTTAGACAGCAGCAGAATAAATGCAAGTACATTTTTTGAATGTTCATATTATCTAATCTTTTCATTCTAGATGAAAAAGAATAAAATTAGAAAATTATAAATTGCCTTAATTTATAATTAAGATCAGGTGTTTACATTTTTTGCTAGTGCAGTGCCCATGCCCTATTAAAATCTTGGGGGAAAAAAGGTATGATCTTTAGCAAAATTGCTAGTTCTCAGCTACTGAAATGAGCCTCAATATTTATATTCCCACAGTAGAGTTTTATTGCTTTGTTGGGTTTTTTTTTAACTTTTGTCCCTGCTAATTAGATTAGTGCTTCCAGCATGCCATCTTCAGACCAAGAAACATGGTTTTACTTTTGTATTTGTACTATTTATCTATACTTCAGGTTTGGCTGTACTTTTTAGGAAAGGATATAAATTTCAGTCTTAGCCATAGATTTCAGATGTGAGCTATTATTGTTTCTAGTATCTGTCCTCACTGCTGCTCCTAGTTAGAGAGAGCTTTCTGTGCTGATAGTAGTTGTAAAACAGCTTGTTTGTCACCAGTCCTTTTACTCTATTTCAGAAAAATCCAATACCGGCTGTTACATGCATATAATCTGTATTATGTCCTGGTCGGCTTCAGAGCCCCTTGATATTGAAGCCAACCAAATCATGCTGACAGGAGCTTGCAGCTTCCTTGATCTGAAATTGAGCTCTGTGTAGATTGAGTTGTTTGTGGTCTGTGCTCTAATGAACCAGTTTATTTAAGGAAATTTTGTTCAGCCGCGTAAAGGTTAAGACTTTTTTTTCATATAAGAGCAATTGCTGTTAATCTTCTATTTTTATGATAGAACTACATGATATCAAGTAGGTAGAAGTGACTTTAAGATATTTTAAAACTTGGGTTTTTTCTCTTTTCACTACCTTGCAAATAATTATATTCACCTTTGTGCGCTGCATTCTCAGTTGAGGAATCATCTTGCAAGATTTTGCCATACTCTATTTGGACAGGATTACGCTGTCCAGCTTTAAAGTTTTGAAGTAAAACTCTGCTTTGCTTTAAGGTAGATTACTAACAAAGGCATTTGAGCAGGGACCATTCACACAGATGATACCATTGATGCTGCAGGACAGCCTGGTAACATCCTCCTTCTTTCAGCTCCTTGCAGTGGAATAGGCTGTGATGGTTGGCTTTGAGCTGCTTATAATCAGGAAACACCCAGTTTGTTACCTTTTGTATCATTTGAGTGCCAGAGACTGGAAATGGGAGCACCTAAATTTGATACTTGTTTTGATATTCCTGCTGAGTAAAAACTGTACACATTTCTCCCTTCTTGGTCTTCTCTTCTCCTGATAGAGCAGAAAACATATGATAATGAGTCCAAAAGGAAGTGGTTATTTAGTAGCAAGAGTGTGTTGCGTAGCTATGGTCCTAAGGAAGAATGGGGAGGTGGGAAAGGTGTTCTGGTTTTATTTTATCTAGGGGAGGCTATTTAGCATGGCCAGTTTTCTTAGGGTCCTACTGGGGTTGTTTTTGTTTGGTTGGTTGGGTTTTTTTGCTTGTTTTTTTGGGTTTTTTTGTTGGTTTTGTTTTTTGGGGGGTTGTATGGAAGCAAGTAATTTCAGTTGTAGTCTGGGATATATTGCTGATCTTTTTTCCTTTTTCTTAATTGTTTTGAGTCTTGTGGATTAGTATCTTGCCTCAGATTAAAAACCACAAAGAAACAAACCCAAACCAAACCTAAAACCAGATGAAAGTACTTGAGACATTGACAGCATGTTACCCTCTCTGTTAGGGTATGAAATGGGTAGAAAATAAAAAGCAGATCTAAAATTGTTCAGCAGGTAATTTCCATGTTGTGGGTGGATTTTCTGAAATACCCAAAGAGAATTTTATATACTGTGGAAAAATTACTAGAAAGTTCATAATCTGTGTATAAGTAATAAAGAACAGTTAGTACAGTGGTGAGCTCTGCAGAATATCCTAAAGCATTTTCATATTCACAGCTCAGTCTCAAAGGAAATATTGTAAATGAAAGAGAAGGACTAGAAAAATCTGGTCCATGCAAGCATTAGTAATGAACACTGTCAATATTATGTTCTGGGAACTGGGAGATATAAAATAACTGTTTTGTTGTGGGAGTTTGTACAGGGGTTTTTTTGGAAGAGTTGAAGGTCAAAATACCTGCTGCATATGAGCTTCAGCCTGCCAGGGGAACACTCTAAACTTTTCCAGTTTGGCTGGTAGTAGTGCCCCTGGGTGTGTGTGTTTGGTAAGAACATACTGGGGACAGCCAAGCAAGATGGCTCAGTGGACACAGATTCTTAAACAGCAGCTGTTTCACTTGGCTAAGCACTAATTTGATTTTGTGCTTTTACCTTTCAATTTTCTTTTTTTTTTTGAGCACATAATATCTGTTTGTAATGTTTTGTTAAGTTAGCAACAATAGTCCAAAAGCAGAACTTGACAGCCACTGCTTTATTGCCACCTCCTCCATACAAGCCATTTCAAACAAAGCCTATTTCCAGGGTAATGGTTACACATTTGGCTTGTTTGTTTCTAATTTCCATTAGACTTTACTGCCAAAATAACCAGGCCATACCAGTGAAAAGCTGAAAGTTGGCTTGCTAATAACATAACTGTCAATGTTTGCTTTAAAAAGCAATTTGATGAAGAGTCATGCAAAAGCTCTCTCCAGAGAGGGAGGCATTTTAGGACAGTAACCACACAATAAAAATGCTTAATTTCACTTCTGGTGGCCATGCATTTTTAAATTGCTCTGGAGGAATACATTCCTCTTCATGCTGAAAGATGAGACATAGCAGTTGATTTTATTTGTTACATCCGTATGGGGCAGGAAGAGTAGGGAAGCAAAAGAATTGTATGGATATGGAGAGTACATTTTTGCTGGTAGGCGAACAGGACTTTTCCTCCTTCTTCACCTGCATCTTGATCTGAAGTTCATGGCATGTGTGTCATACTGGCCATAATCATGGGTTGAAAGCTCTTAGTAGTTGGCTTGTTGGTGTGTTTTATACAGATACAGAGCCAGAGTGTTCCCATCCTAAGTAGGATTGAAAAGTTGACTGATCAAGCACATAACTGATCTATTTCTGATTTCTGTACTTTGAAATTCTTTCTCAGTGAGTGATTTATTTCTATATGTGCATCATTAAAAGTAGTGTTTCTTCCTTTTTTTAAAGCTGAGGAATAACAAGATACAAAGGTGCCCTCTAAATTGCAGGACCCCAGCAACATTTTCCGTCTCTCTCTTTGGGCTAGGTCCTGGCTTCTTCATGTGTTCGCGTCCATACAGTCCCTTTGCTTTCCCCTTCCACACATCTTTGTCTGTGTTCCTATGTCAAAAAAACCTTAATGTGCAAGTTGGATGAGAGACGGTGTCAGAACTCACATCCTGACACAGAGCATGGGCACAGCTATGCAACTAGAACTCATCCAGTATGAACAAA
Source organism: Campylorhamphus procurvoides (assembly GCA_013396655.1). Lineage (NCBI taxonomy): Eukaryota > Metazoa > Chordata > Aves > Passeriformes > Dendrocolaptidae > Campylorhamphus > Campylorhamphus procurvoides. Next base: position 126,458 of record WBMV01002856.1, on the reverse strand, counting down.
CAGAAAGAACAGACTGTTTTTCAGGCCACTGGGAGTAAGGCTAAGGCTGCCTCTTTAGAGATTTGCAGTGCTTACTGGCCTTGAACAGTTTTCAATTTGTGTAAAATAGATGCAGGAAAGACTATGGAACGCTTCTACAATATAATGGATGTTTCCACAGATGGATCAGCTTAGTTCTGAGTCATGATACTGTGTAATTCCTGTAAGGGAGATGAAACACGTAGACCTGATATGTATGCTTGGTTGGAGGTAAAAAAAGTTCCATTCAGCCATTTTTGAAAGACTTTTTAGAGATTGTGCAGGGCACAGTCTTTTGGTAGAGAAGAAGACCTGGCTTCTCTGGTATCACTGGCATCTCTCTAGTCAGCATTCAAGTGCAATGGTATTCATTGAAGGTTATATTTTTCAGAAGCAGAGCCTTTTGCTATATTTTGTGTTACAAAACATGCAGAGACAGTCTCTTTGAATAAATTTCTTTCATAGAATCACTGACCCTTTTAAATGTATTTCTATTTGTATTTCAGTGTCTTTTCTGGCTACCATTTAAGGCATATTTGATCTAGTTAGTTAGTTAGCTAACCATTTTGTGGACTCTGTACTGCTGGTGTTCCTGAGTAATTAATCCTCGTGTTTGTGTACATGTTGCTAGAGAAACTGTGTATGGCCACCATGAGAAACTTCACTATCAGAAGGTGACCTGTTGCACTCCTCAGGGATGTGATGTCTCTGCGTTGGAGTACATCCACCCCTGCCTTCTGCTGGCATTTATCCATTTGTTAAGGACTAATGTTTATTACGAGGAATTGCCTTTATTCAGTCATTAGTTGAGCTGGCATTTGCTAATTACATCAGGATAGTGCTGACAAAAGGATTCTGCTTAAAAAATGTAGTAGTTTGTTATGTGAAATGTGTCTCAGTTGTCTGTGAATCTATGCTGACTTAGATATATACAAATGTTTGGGTTTTTTTTTTTCCACAGTATGGCTCAACAGAGTTGACATTTGTGGTTAAATGCAATAATCTTGGAAATACAAGGTTATACATCTACCCAGTTATGTTCCTGTGAACTGAGCTGGGCATTCTGCCACTCGCATGAGTGCAAGTGGCTGCCAATGACTTGAATTTTGGCCAAAATAATCTTAAAAGGGAATTAGCAAGCCTGTGCTAGAGTGCAAGCAAAGGAACAGCTGAAGATTGTGCAACTTTTTCTGCTGGTTAGTGGTGGTGATGATGTTATCATTTAGGTTAGCCCAATATAACTTCCAAGAACTGCACAAAGTGTGCTCTAGTTAAATGTGAACTTCTCTGTAAATTCACTTTTACTATATTTGGGAAGCTTGAAGTCATTTATTATGTGTGACAGACCTAGCAATGAAAAAGCATTGTAAGCAGCATGTAAAGCATGCTGAAAGAGCATGTAAGCAGCATGACTTCAACTTGCAATCATCTAGTCAAACTGTATCAAGTGATAAATTAGATGTGTGTGAAAAAGAATAAATGCTCAGATAATGTTACTCTATAGCTCCAAATCAAATTATCCTTTCTCTTTTTCTCATTTTTATAGGGATTGCAACACGCTGCTTATACCATCCAATGAAGGGTAGGATAATTTGACAATTGCTGATTTCAATTGTGTCAGCCACCTACAAAGAATATAGGCCTTAATTTAATTTCTTTCAGGTATATGAAAAATATTGTCCTTGTTAGAATAGAGAATCAGGAATTCAGAAAAAGGGTGAATGATAGACCTGTCTTATTTAATGTCACAGAAAGAATTGTCAGGAAGAGATATGGGGGGGGAGAAGGGGATTTTTTTTCCAGTAAGTGGCTTTTATGACACTTTCTGAAAGGCAAAGAGTCAGAGCTGGAGTCTTTTCCAATTGCAAGTTTTTATCCTAATTATGAACTACTTATTTTCTTATCTTTATGAAATGTATCTTTCTTTGTTAATCAGTATGTATTTCCTTTTTTTTTTTTCATTCTGTTTCTCAGACAGTAATATCCATAGTGGGTATTTTGCTGCTGGAAAATAGCCCTTGAGGTTCAACCCCTCTTCTAAGAATCTCATTCTTTTTAGGTAGTTAGGATAAATCAGTATATACTGGGGAGGTGGAACCCAGTGTTTTTCTTACTCTCATCAGATCGAACACAGATTAGTTTTCTTACAGTGGTGTTTTTGTGGGGGGTTTTGGAGGGTTTTTTGTTTGGTTTTGTTTTTTTGTTTAGTTGGTTTGGTTTTTGGTTTGTTGTTTTTTTTTTTTTGAAGACCAAAGATAATATATGAGGCTCAAAATTAAATGCGTTGGATTTTCACAGTTTGTTGCTTTCAGGCTGTTGGGATGCAGCAGGAGTGTCCAGCTCAGCATGGGGGATGAGTGGGACTCAGGGTGACAGCAAGGCAGGCAGGGGGCAAGCACTTTGGATACCCAACAATCGGAGCAGGAGCAGTGATGGCTGTCATAGTCCTGGCAGGTCCCACTGTGGTGAGACACGAGGCTGGGCATGGGCAGTGTCAGGCAGGTCAGGCCTGGCCAAGAGCTGGAGCTGAAATGAATCTCCAGAGCAGCCACCCAGGAGGCTCCTCACAGATCTTTCTCTTGGCTGAGCTGTTTCCTGGCAGTCTGGATCTGGGTTGGAACTGCCCCATAGCGGAGCTGACCTTGAGCATGGTCAGGTGACTACCAGATGAATGGGTGGGAAGAGACTGCAGAGCCTGCTGGTGCAATCAGGACTCTACCAAGTTTTTTTTCAAACTGTTTTTCCCAAGCCTATAGATGGGGTTCATTTTTTTTCTTTTTATCCTGATTCCAGTACTTTCTGGGGTGGGGGTGGGAAATGAGACCCTAATAGGCCATGAACACGAATCTGGAGGTACACAGGCAATTTTCCTGCTACTCCCTCCAGCACACTGGGCTTCTACAGTCTGTGGTACCCCTTTGGCAGACTGTACTGGTTATCCTGTTTTCTCAGGATGAGCAAAGCCCATGATTCAGTATGATGGACTGCATCCTACACTGAGAACTGAACCAAGTTGCAAGGGCTTTGTAAACAGATTGCATTATTTATTTATTTCAAAGGGATGCTAAATAACTTTCTGGGATACCACAGGCTGTGAATATGAAAGATTTCATATTTTTCCAAACAATCACAATTTGTGGCTATAGAAATGCTCTTAAAGCTTTTACCTGGGAAATAAATTACCTTTTATTTTCAGAGAAGAAATTAACTCTGCACTTTTTACCTTCTATCAGTTGTCTGCATAGCTTCCTAGGAGACAGAAAAATGAGAACTTCCTGCTGAGAAAACCAAGGCAGAGTTGTTGGTTTATTTCAGAAACCCATGGTGGCTGGCACGCAGTGCTCCTGCACACACAGGCACAGAGCTTCTATTGGTTTGGCCCTTTGCTAGCAGGCACAGGTCTGCTGCCCTTGAGGAACTGCCAGATGGAGCCTGCCTGTCCCAGTTCAGTGCAGCACCAATCCCACCCCAGGCATTAGTTAGGTGTGCAGGCTGGGATGAGCATGCTGCTGAGGGCTGCACAATGACTTCTGCTGGCCTGGGGTGCCAGTGGAGCAATCCCTGCCTGAAAAAAGCAGTCATGGTATCACCTGCCTTCCTGGGGTTGCATCCTCACTTAGAGTAACCAGGACTGATGGCATGTGCATCTTCTGTATACAAGTTCTGCCCTATGACAATCCTTCTGGTGTAACCTATTGAATTGCTCTAAGGCTCTTTGTAAATTATTCTAGAAGTGGTGATTTTGCTCATTCTGATGCTTGCTGAGTGGGTTGAGAGAAACATACCCAAAGTAAACTTGGAAAAACATGTTCATAGCATTTCTTGCTTGTTAAAATGTTGTGTGGCTTGATCGTACTACCATTTTAGTCTTCAGAACTAATAGCTCTTTTTGCTGACTGTGTTTTCTTCATCACATACAAAAAGACTTTATACATACTCAAATAGCAAAATAAAGTTGGTGAATTCTTTTTTCTCTTTCTTTCTTTTTTTAATAGCAGTAACTCCCACAAACTGGTACAAGGCTTGGTACTGTGCAAGCAGTTTTTCACTCTTAGAATGCTGCTACTGAAAAGCAGATATTGTGTAAAGTACCATCGATCACTGCCGCGGTTTTATACAGTTTGTCACCATTGTTCTTCATATAGCATTGAGTCACATTTAGAACTATGGTACAGCTCACAAGTGTTCAGCATGGGGGGGAAAAAGTGTTCTTTTTTTTTTTAATGTACAAAACCTCTTTATTATTTATAATCTGATATAAATGATTTTTTTTAGTGTATGGAAAATATGTCTGGTGTGGCCTAGTATAGATGAGGATAGATTTATTAATATCTTTAGAAGTGTATGACATGGTTTATTATGATGGAGAGTCAAATGGAGTTTCTAAAGACCTATTCTAAAGAATAGCTGAGATTAGATACTAAAATATGAAAGCACAAATCTAAAAGGCTGTTCTGACAGATGCTTAGCGCAGAGGCAGAAATGGGCCTTTGTTGTATGTCTATCATTTATGTTAACAGCTTTGGGATTCCCTAATAATTTCCTGGATTTTTTTTCTGACTAAGAGCTTTTTCTGATTTTATGTCAGGTAAAATCCCACAGGAGTACTAGATGACTTAGAACTGATGTGTGAGCAGAGCAAATTTTCTCTTAGTCTATCAAACACCATGTAATACAACTTCTAGAAATGTGAGATTTCATGCTGCAGAAATGGTACCAATGGCCCAGGATACTTTGTAAATTTGCAATTTTGCCCTCTCCTTCAGCCAATATAGAAATGTTTTCTTTTCCTTTCATGCGCTAGCTGTGTAAATGAGCTTGTAAAATGAAATAGGGAGAATCTGGTTTGTATTTGGTATGTGGAGGAGGCAGCAGTGTATGATCTTTGTATTAGCACAGCCATTTAAATTCTCTGGAAAGGGTAAGATATTAAGTGTTTCTTCTTTCAGTGCAGCAAAAACAAACTTCCAAAACCAGATTAATCAGTGGCACCAACCAAGAAACACTTGAGACTGGATTAAGAGAACTCTGAGCAGATGCTGATCCAGCAGTGCGCCATTAGTGAAGCTGTAGAAGATTGACAGGGTACTGCTGGAAAGATGTTTGCAAAATGTACTGCGAAATGACTTTGAAAGCTCTTACCTAATGCAAGCAAATGTCAACAGTCCAGAGCAGCAGAAGGATTTGAGAAGGGGCAAAAGGCCATGCAATATTTAGTCTAAAAGTGGGAACCCTTTGAATTTAGACATTTTGTCGTAGGATGTGCATGGGTTTTAAGCATTTGACAGGGTGGGCTAGGAGAGGTAGTGCTTTAATCTTGTGACTCTCCTGGTTGATTTAGAAGTGACTATTTGTTGTGAGCTTGTACTAGGAGCTTCTGACAGCTTCTGACTAGTATTGGTAGGTAGGCTTTATGATGAGAGATTTCAGAAGTGAACTGCTGTGCAGAGATAATTCGGAATTTTATCCAAGGAGAAGTCTGCTAAAGCCTGCAGCAGTATGGCAAGGGGTCATGATGTCTGTGGAGGTGGAGCCCGTGGGAGTCAGATAGGCAGCACAGCAGAGTGGTTTGGACAGCAGCTTTGGTCTGGAAACCTTGTGAAGAGCAGGTGGGAGGAAGGACTGAAAACTGTGGGGGCCAGAGAGGGAGATGGTGCTTGACATGAAAGAATAGCAGGATGATGTGGCCGATGCAAATTTTGTCCTTTCTTTCAGTATTGAAAGCCCTACACCTAGACATTTAAGGCTGTGGATACTGCGGAGCGAACAGTCTTTCCATGAGACTCTCTGTAATGTTTCTTTATTCCCTGCTAAATGCAGGCCATTGCATGCAGGATAGACAGACAAGGTGGGTGGTATCAAGCTCTAAATGTCTTGAGTTCACATTTCTCACTAACATTTTCATAATCAAAAGAAATGCTCATCTCTCTTTTTTTCCCATGGTATCTTTTTACCAAACATTCTTAGCTCTCTGCCAATATTTCCATGGAATAATCTCTCTGTTTTAAGACCCTGTGCCAGTTCACCCAGCGCAGACTGCTTTCATCCTTTTGATTCATTGTTTAATTTTGCTGGAACTTCTGCTTGGTTTCAAGCATTCTTTTTTCTGGTTTTAGGACTGCACTTGAGGCTATTATGAAGAAGATACTGCCTCCTGTGAACTTGTGATAAATTCTGGAACAAGGTTTCCTCCTTGTGTGTCTTTTTTTTTGCCAGGCAGGCAGACATTTTAATCAAATCTCATCTCAATTGTTCAGGCATATATTAGAATTCCCTTCTGAAAAATATTTCTTTTGATATCAAATTCTTCACTGAGGAAATCACTTTACCAAGAAGGCTCTGAATAGTTTGTCATTGCTGTATGATCCAAACTACCTCTGAAACTCCTGGGGTTTTAATTGTATGTAGATTATAAAAGTCTAAAGGCCTTGAAATAATTTTTGCTAATGGTGTAGCAAATTACACTCTGTTTATTGCATGTATTACAATATTTTACACCCTTCACTGGTTCTGCCACAGCAATTTGATGGCTCTGCTCCTCAAATTCAGTGCTGACGTTTTCCATTATGCAGCTTGCAGACAAAGCTGTTTTGACAAGCAAGACAGGCCATGGTGGCAAAAATCCCATTCCCTCCCTTCACAGCAGTGAACAGGATGCAACATCCTCAAGTGCTGTGCTCCTTGTGCCAGGGCCTGCAGAGAGACTTCAAACTCTGAGACTGGCCAAAGTCACTCTCGGGAGTCTGTGCTCCAGCAGCATCCTTGCCATAAATGTGCTCAGGTGTGGGTTCTCTACTGCCTTCAGATATGGCACGTAGAATTTGTCCTTTGAGTAACCTGGCTTTTAGGTTTATTCTGAGAGTCCAGAGTTACCATCTTGACTGTTCCCTTCTAAAATCCCGTGTTAGTACATGAATGCATTTTAAATCTGTTTAGAGTAAGCATTCTCAGGTAGACAAAAACTAAATGGAGTGCAGAACATCCCTGACATGACATATTTGTGAAGCATTTATTGTGTTTTTGACATTAATAGTTAGCTGCTGATCTTGTGGGCAGAATGACTTTCTCATGCCCATACCAAGGGCAGAGCTGGAGCTGCAGATGATTGCTGCACAGTATCCATATGAGACAGGGATCTTCCCTTAATATGAACATCTTGAACTGAAGGTGAAGCTCATGACCTGGTCCTGTGTGCCCCCAAAGGGCATAGACGTGCTCATGTCTTGCATGGATGCAGCTGGCTCTCACCCCCACCAAGATGTGAGCTTCTTCCACTGCTAATGTCTTGAGTTGAACTGCAGGTGTGAGGCACAACATGGTCATTGCCTTGCCCCAGGAGCCAGAGGTGCTCACATCTTCTGCCTCCTGGATGCAGCTCGATATGTGGGTCACAATATGGGCTTCTGTGTCCTCACAGGTCAGGGAGCTGCTCTTGCCACTGGCATTATGGGCAGAGTGGGTAGGAGGTGCGGATCACCACCTGGGCTTCTGCCTCCCACAGGGCACAGAGTTGCTTGCATTATCTTAGAGTGTTTCATCAGTTTCTGAGGTGTGATAAGCTCTGTGAACAAACTCTCTGTAACCAGAAGAAAATGTCAGACTGATACAGTGCCTAATGGTTGTGGACTTGTAATTTGGATTGCACAGAACTGCAGTTTATGCAGCCTTGAACATCCCTACACCCTTTTTTGTTTTGTTGGTTTGTTGGGGTTTTTTTGGGGGGTGGGGGTGAGGGGTGTGTATTTTTTGTCAGCTTCTTTAGAGCCAGATCTCCAATTTTGTTTTAAATGTGCAACAACTCAACACAATGATAAGTGGCCTACAGACTTATTTGTGCCCAGGTATTTCAAATATTTTTAGAAATTTTAACAAATATGTACATCATGCTCATAATGTGGCATTTATAGGACTCTAGTGTATCTTAGAAATTTCTGGGGAAAAAAAATTCTTCTAAAAACTACCAAAGTAATTCTCCTCTCTGTGAATTCTGCAAGTCCCCGAGATCACTTGGGCTTCAGTTCATCATGCATTAGCAGGGCAAAATAGAGAAATCCAGAGATGCAGCAATGTACACCTGAAGGATGCATGAAAATGTCAAACTTATTGATTACATCATCCTGCAGGTGATTCACAGCTGCCAAATAATGGGCTTGCATTGTACACTCTTTTTTCTAGGACTGCCACATTCCTGTAATTCGCTTTTCACCTGTGCCTGTTCTATACAAAGCTATCTTGGAAAACAAACTTTGAAGTTATGTCCTCAAAACAGCAAATCAGTGCAGTATTTTGAGGGGACCTAAAAATATTTGTATTCCCCCCTTTTTTTTAATATATGAAAAACTCCTGTACAGTAATTCGGGCTATTTTCACTACTATGAAGTGGTTTTGGGTGTTAGCTTAGTTGGTTGGTCTGAGGAAAAATTAATATATATGAACATTCTTATTCTGTAGGACTAAAATGCAGCTCATAAAAACTGGGATTTATAGTCTTGCTGTAAGCAGTTTCCCTGCCCTATAGTCACAATCAAATTATGATTTTTAAAGGTAGCATATTTGGTAAACTTATTGCAACTGTGTTTTATTCTGCAGTTTATACTTTCTAAATAATAAAATACCACTCCGACACTTGACTTGAGGTCGAGAAAAACACAGCACTATTATCAAGCCCTCTTTTGTAGGTACTACATGATGGATTTTAACAAAATATTCCACAGCTGGGATTTTTTGTCCTGCTTATCAAGTTCTGAGTAACTTCTTTGAACCAGCTGGTTCAGTCACTGTCCTCACCTCACTCATTTCACCAGCATCTCTTTTTCTGCTGATTTTAAAGCCCTATTTCTCTATGGTGTTACAAAAGAAATTTAACTGTAATATTAGATACTCACTTGCACTGATTGGAATAGGCTATTTTTCAGTAAAATGTAACTGATGTGGAAAATATAAAAGATAGTGGAAGTTACGAGATCTGATGAAAGCATTAGTCATTTTGTTGTGCTGTTACTTTGGGAGGAGGTGGGATATGTACAGGTTTGCAACCTAACAGTTATTCAGACTCGGTGCAACTGAAGCAGTAAAGATGAATAATCAAACAAACTTTGTTTAATACTAGTCAGTTGCACAGTTTTTAAAGAACACAAATGTTGATAGGTCACCCAGGTAATTTAATTTTTCCTCTTAAGTGGAAAAAATTTTTAAATTACAAATGATGCTCCAGCTCACTTTGCTGTGGGAGGATCCTTTGTGAGATAGTCAAGATTAAAACAAACCTATATGTGCTAGTAACACAAAGGAACATTTTTCTTTGAAACTGGTGGGTGGATAAAATTCTTTGTATACGTTTTTTAAAAACTCTCTGCGGGCTGTGTGGAGAATTGCCACATGCTTCTCATAGATTCCAAATTTCTGCCATAGCAAGTCCCACTGGTTTCAACCACAGGCTCTTTTGTTTTCTGTACTCTCCTTTGTAACCCTCAGCAAGTGGAGGCAATGTCAGAAGTTCTGGAAAACAAGAGAGAGAGGGTGTGAGCCAGGCCTACACTGCTGCATTCCTCTGCAGTGGTAGGCCAGTGGTGTGGGCTTTGTTGCAGCTCTTGATTGTAAACCAGTGGCACCAATAACCAAGTGACCAACTCTCTGAAAGCATGCAGAGTACAAGGCAGTACAAGTGCAATCAAGTGGATTGGTTTTTATTACCACCTCAAGGTCAAAAAATCATTCTCTTACAGGGGATGTTTTTAACTTTTTTGAATGCCTGTTTTACTTACAGATTTCTTTACTTGCCCTCACAAGCACACTCCCTTGAGGCTAATGACAGTCCAGAGCTGTTTTCTCTTTCACAGAATCATAGAGTCATTAAGGTTGGAAAAGCCCTCAAAGGTCACTGAGTCCTACCTTTGACTGAGCACCAATGTCAACTAAACCATGGGACTAAGTACCACATGCAGTCATTCCTGGAACACTTTCAGGGATAGTGCCTCCACCACTTCCCTGGGCAATCCATTCCCATGCTTAATCACCCTTTATGTGAAGAAATTCTTCCTGATGTCCAACCTGAACACCCCTAGCACAGCCTGAGGCTAAAGATATGACGGCAGCAATCCCTCACAACATCCATACTACCTGTTATAGGGATCCTTTTTCCTAATACTGTTAGCTTTACTGCCAAGTGATGCTTAAGGGATGCATTTATCATGAAACTGGTACTCTTGTTAACAAACAATGGTTCTGTTACATATTAAACACTTTGTCTGGGATGATGAAGTCTAACAGAATGTAGGGTTAAAAAAAAATCAGGTTGTTGATTGACCTAACGAACTTGCAAAATTAATATTGTTTATCACTTCATAATTCAGCATAACCCTCCACAATTTATGGATTAAATAAATGCGTATTGACTTCTATGTTGTCATTATCATTTAGCTTTTAGGCATTGGGCCCCTGCAATGAAACATGAAAACTTAGGAAAGCAGATTATATTTGCTGTTAAAGGGTGTAATTTACTGGTTGTGTTGCATATAATTTTACAATTTGCCTCAGTATAAATATTACCTTTAAACAATTGCTGCCATATTAAAAAAAGAGTATCTATTTTAACCAGATTCTGCGGGACCCATGCAAACTTGTACTTCTTCTACAAACAATGCATACCTAAAATCCAAAAGTCATTTCCTGACCCTGAAGCAGGGGGTCAATGATTTCAATTGTCTTTATGCAGGTCAGCAGTGATTGTATGTAGTAAAGTATGTTTCTGGCAGATAATGTCTCCTGTATAGGCAGCCCTCAAGATAAACTACTTCACAGCTTTATCTTTCCATCTCCACTTCCTGAGCTCTCAGAATTACCTTTCCTATAGCTGAGGACGTGCTGAAAATGGTAGATCTCAGGATGATGGCCAGGCCTGCTGTCTGTTATGCTGAGGGAACTGAGGAGAAACTGTCAAGTCAACTCAGGGGTTTTATTTATCCCAGTGTCAAAAGAACAGCACTAGTGTTAGAAACACCTTTGGCAGCCAACAAGTTTATTGTTTGCTGGCCTTTTGGAAAGAAGGTTGCTAGTCATTTCAAGAGAGATTTTACTGTGTCTCTTACCTAGTAAAATAGCTACTTGTGAATTGATGCCAACGTATATTAAATGTTCAAGATTTTTTTTTATTCCTCAGCAGATCTGGAGTACATTTAGGTTAGTATCAGAAATAAAGTGAGAGGAATCACGCTTCTTTTTTCATACTGTAGTAATTAGCGTCTGAAAGAATTGCCGTCCTCCTATGCAGTTTTCAGGTTTTCACTACAGCATAATTTTATGCTAAAAAGTACATATTCCTATTTTACCTGAGTGAATGCAGTGTTTATTTTCTTCAAAATATGAACACAGTATAGGTAAAGTGTCAGTCCTTTCTCCTGTTACACCTGCAAAGATTCTGTAAGGATAGGAATTGACATTTTTCTCCATCAAACCTTTTTCATGTTGAGCTTTTTTGTAACATCAGGTTCTGCTATCTCGGCAGCTCTTCTTCAGTGTTAGAGGACCAGGGAGGGCTTGGAGAGATGCGATCTTTCATGAGTCTGAAAGAAACTGTGCCAAGCCTTGCAATTAATAGATCCTATTTGACCTATTGATTTTCAGTGTGGCATTAGCTCTCAGGAGGCATAATACTTTTGGCAGAGAACAACTAAGAACTAGTATTCCAGATTCAGGAAAAGCAGCATTTGTCAGGCTCTTATAAAGTTTTAAGTGGAAGTTTTATTCACCTGGCCACAGCAATGCAGTCTAAATATCAGCTCTAAAAATGTGTTGTGCCTTTGCTAACAGCAGTGCAATCCTTTTCAGCAGGCTTAGCCAGTGGCCCTTCTTGACCCAAGATGTAATTTAGGATTAAAGTTGGTCTTTTATTCAATTTAACTCAATACAAGTCAATAAGGTCTAATGAAAGCAGTCTACGGGGAAAGTCAAAGGGGTGGATCTTATGCTTAGAAGGTGGGTTCTGGTTTTTGTGGAGGTTTGAGCTACAGCTTTTTTAACCTCTAGGAAAGGCTGAGGGGTTTTTGTGTGGAAAAATATTCTTCTTTCAGCTATGCTGAAGCTATAAAGAAAATCTGCCTTTGGGTGGAATTCTTTTCCCTGGAATGTGATAAGCTTTGGCAAGAAGGAAGGGAGGAGAGCAAGCTGTAATGGAAGTGATCTCTTGGCTAACTGCAGGAGTGTTAAACTCATGTGTATTATGAGACCCACTGGCATTTCTCTCTGCATTCATTCTGCTAGCAAATGAGGGAAATATTTGTGTAAAGGCTGAATGCACCATCAAATTGGTTCTAGTTGTGTTCAGAGCTATGAGCAACTGTTTGTTTCACAATTATGCTGCATGCCATCTATTCAAAACAGAAATATTTGTCCAAAATTGATTTCCAACTGTCTGACAAGCATCAGAAAACGCCAGTAATTAGATCTGTGAATTGAAATGCCTGATGGCATATTGCCTTCTAACTATATTAGTGAAGTTAGGCTGAGAGCCATTTTTTGTCTGCAATGTCTTAGCATAATGAGGATGAATCAAGCTTTGCAGTTCAGATTTAACAATGCAGACATAATTATTTCCTGTCTCTCCCCAAATACTTCTGTAGTGAAGCCTTTTGCCTGTAGACTCTCCATTCTGTTTTGGACTGCACTGCAAGAGTCCACATCAGGAGCTAGATTGTACCTTTCAGTGGTGCCCAAGCGAGAGAGTGGAAAAACCTTAAGAACTTTGATTGGATTAAAAAGTCACAGAACAAGTGACTCGGTGATCTGTGGCCTTGTTTGAATCTTTCCCTGCCCCAGTTAACTGGTTTGCACCCATTCTGTCATCCCCTTTTCTACTTTTAGTTGTGTCAGTGAGGGTTCCCACTGCATGCTAAGCCATGCAGTGCTCCTCAGTGCAGCCAAGACTGGCCTTACTGTTTCTGATGTATGACCTGCACTGGTGTGTAGGGTGAATGGGTTTGCTACTCTTGCCTTTGACACTTGGTATCTCTGAGCACCAAATGGTTTGGATCCTTTTTTCCAAGGACAGTAAGTATTAAATTGACCAGATCTTTTTTTTGGTCTTGGCTATTGTAATAGGTCACAGCCTGTAATTACTGTTGCGTGTTCAGACTCATTTACACATTCCATTGTCCCATCTACTCAAAAATATTAGCATCTGAATTGAGGTATATGATAATGCAGAAGAAATGGAAGTTGTGGCTTCATGACAGCATCCAAAGAGACAGAGTTGAATTAGGGCTCTCAGCAGTGTCTAACAGTGTACTTCTTGCAAAACAATTCCTTAAGGTCATTTTTCTAGAGAATTTAACTCCTTAAAAAGGAAATAGAGAACACTGGAAAACAATTATCTCAACACAGAGTTGGAACCCAGACATCCTCAGCTGCAGCATATATGTAGTCATGTGATGATGGATGTGCTTCTTCTAGCCTTTCATTCTCTTAAATGCCTGATACTACCACAAATGTTACTAGGAACCACATCTTCCAAAACAGTGGTTTCAGCCTCTTGATTAATGCAAGGTAAACTACTGCTAATAACATATGCCTTACTGCTACAGCTTACTGAAGATCTTGAAATCTTAACCATTACAAAGTTGATAAATTTCTGTGTGTAACCCTTTGTTGTTCAAGTGACTGGAAACATTTTAATCAATACAAAATTTCAGATGTTTTGCTTCATATTTTGTTGTTATCATTTCAGTAAACATACTGAAATAGAGTTGACTCAGAATTGAGAACCTTACTGCATTATATTTAACTATCCAGTTGTTTTCTAGAAGAGAGAAGGCCAAAAAGGTAGAAAAGGACAAATACACATTATATTTCATGTACTGAAAAACATTGTTTTATAAATACATATGACTTAAGCAAAAAAGAAAAGTTGATTCAAAGGGTCCCTAGAGTTCAGTGAGATAATCTTCATCTTTATACCCTGAGAAAAGAAGGCCAACAAAAAGGAAATCAGCTATCAATCACACCAGTCCATAGTTATGATAAAAGTATATAAAATACTTGGTGTTACAAAGTTGATTAATGTGCTTTCTAACATTTGTAATGAGCAAATAGTACTTATTTTTTAAGATTTCATGCAAATATCTAAGCTGCTGTCACGTATTATCACAACCAATATTTGCAATATGCCGTGACTGTTGATCTAAGCCTTTCTTGAGAAGCCAAAGTAGGGGAATGTACTCCAACTTTTATTAGCTTCATTTTCCTCATTTATTTTACAGTATTTGTAGAGGGAGTAGCAATAGGAATGCGAGAGGAATTACAAGTATCTGCAAGAAAGCAAGACTGGAAAAGAGTGGGAGAAGATAAAAAACTTGTAATCTATTTTAAAACTCTTAGCTTAATAACCCCTTTCCAGGTTATCCTCTGAGTGGAAAGAGAGTACAGACTTATGTGTACACAAGGAGAGACTGTCATAGAGCAGCTCTCCCAAGTAACCTATGAGAAGAATATTTGTATCCCTGTATACAAATGAGATATCCCTGGATATCTCTCTGTTGGAAACTATAGTTTGTATACAACAGGTTTCCATCTTCTTGAGAGTAGTTGTTGCTTGAACCATAAGGCTGAGAAGTCCCAGCCAATTAAAAACTTACATCAAAGAGTTGCTTTGATTCTCAAGAAATGGGATAAACTATTAATGTCCAATGGAGCATCAAGGCACAGGAGTTCTGAAAATACTTTTATGGGGCCCAACTCCTATTAAAGACAGTCAAGGACTGGATTTACTATTAGCTGAAAGCACCTTTGAAATTCCTCTTTGTTTTATTTAACAGACTGCAGAATTTTTGTCCATCTGTATTCCTCGCTTTGGGAGTCAGCGTGTATACAGGGAACAAATGGCCTTGTTCACTCTGACCAGCATGTAGAGGGAAAATTGTGCCAGCAGCAGGCTCCAGCGTGGCGTGGAGCAAGGGGAAGTGGAAAGGTGGTGTTGCCTTCAGGAGCAGTCCATGGCCGTTCCTGGAGTGCCACATCCCCGCACACAGGCTGGCTCCCTCTTGCTCCTTTTGGACTGATGTGAGGATGTGCCTTCCTCATGCTGTCATTTGCACACCTTTCAATGACTGTATTCTCCAAAATATAAATAGAAGCCTTCTGGTTAATGCCTATGGCAATGCATTCTGCTATATCCCATTTTGCAAGGGTTAACAAAAAAGTTTAAGACTTCTTCCACCCTGGGCAACTTTCTCTTGTACAAGTGATATGGTACAGGAAGGGTACCTTATTTTAACAGAGATCCATCTTGCGGGGAGAAACAACTAAAAATGTTATCAGTATCATATACGAAGCATTTGTAATGGGTTGTAATAGAGATCTAAATATTTGTTTTTAAATGAACAAATAAGCATATGTTTACATGATTCATTAATTCTGGATATCCTTAAGATATTTTTAAAGTGATCTGTCTCTCCAAATGCACTGGAAGACTTTGATTAGTTAGCAAAAATACTAACAATAGCTCTTACATATTTTTATATATCAGAGAAGACTAAACCGTGCAGAATATCTATAGGAGAACTTTAATGTGTGCTTTCATTACTGAAATAAAGCATACAGAAAGATTTATACTTTATAGCTCACTGAGTACGCATTGGGAGAAGCTACTTTCGTGGCACAATTAGCCTTCTTTGTTGCTTACCAATACCCGTATTCAGTGACACAAAGAACAACTGTTGTAAAAAATATTAGTATGCAGATGCTCTGGTGTTTTGTTAATGCATTTAATTAAATACAATAACTCTTTTGTTTGCTTTTCTTTTTCTGTCCTTGAATGGATTTGTATTATGGTATAGAATCTAGGCTTAGAGTTGCTGTTTAAAATGTTTTGCAGTTTTAAAATGTGTCATATATCCAAGTTAGTTACTTTTCTTCTGTTCTATTAAGAAAATAATTTGGGTATATGAATAGTTTCTAATAAGTTTGAGAGTATCTTTTCAGGGAAACACAAATCCCAAAGTTACTGGCAAATATTTCCCCTCACTAACGAGGTCTTCAGTGACAGTGTTCGTTAAGTAATTGTATTCCTGAGAGATACATATGTTTTAACCAAAGATTTTTTTTCTTGAAGTTCCCCAGCATTTTCTAGGTAGTTTTCACAGAAGGAAAAAAGTTGCACAGCAAAACTGCACTTTATGTTTTCGTATTAAAAACTAGCAGGCTGGTTACAACCAGTTGTAACCTATATGCAGATAGGTTAAAAATGAGGATGTAATGAGGTAATTAGCAGACCCTAAAGGTAACACATGACTGAGTGTAACTTATTTCTGAAATTCTGAGCCTCCTTAACTCCAAAAGACATTTCTGACACAGGGTGTGTGAGAGGTACGTGCACTGAAGGTTGCTCATCCAGCAATGACCTACTAGTATTCCTTTGCTGTTCCTTAGAACGTGTTCCTTGGTGCAGTTCCTTTTAGAACAGTTGGGATCATGGTATAGACTGTAAAAAGCTCCATAAATCTTTTTATCACTGACAGAAGGAGCTACTACAGGTTAAGGGCTAAGTGTTGCAGCTGATGCTTTTCAGATATTTTACTGCATGCATCAGAAGTCAGCTGCAGAGAAGGCAGCAGGCATTTCACTTACACCATGGGGGTCTGTCTTGGCACCTTTCTCGGCTAAAAGCTTGTCAGGTTCTGATAATTGTTTTTGTCACTTCTGACAAGCACTAAATGCAAATTGTAGTTTTGCTCTAGGCCTTCAGCATCAGTGCTAGGATACTGTATGCCGAGTGCCAGGATAATTACACATGGAGAAAAACTGTTACAGGAGGCCAAGCAGAAATTGCAGTTTAGTGTTCTCTGCCTTTTTTTAAAGTGAGGACAATTTCAAAAGAGCAGGAAAAAAGCCTCCTCCCTTCATTACGCTTGTTTGATCCATACTGAAGTTATAGTGAGGGATTCCAAATGGGGCCAAAAGCTCTGACATTGTGGAGAGGGCATGTGCGCTTGCAAAGGCACAGATCTGCAGTGTTGCTTTAATTATTTATTTTTTTTATTCTGTCTTGGAAAAAAATGGCATAGTTTAGTGTTGCAGTCCTCAAGGGAAAGTGTGGGAATTCTGATTGTTCACTGAAAGCCTCCTCATCAGCAAGCCTTCCAAGTAAATAAAGTCAGATTCAGCTGTGCTTCAAGTTATCTATTGACGTAGTTATAAATGTGTTAAATTAAAAAAAAAAAAAGAAAAACTAACAGCAACAACAAAAAACCCCCACCTAGAACTACTGCAAATTTGTGTGAGAACATCATCCTGGTTTCAGTTCCAAGATAGCTTAATGTTCTTAAAGGCTGGTAGAGAACATAGTTTCATTACAACTGCACATATTACGGGTTTTGTATGAAATGAGCATCTCAAGGCAAGGGAGAGAAAGGAGCATTGTTCCAGGGCTGTTTTTCACAGGCCTGTATTCATATCTCATCCTTGTTGTTTGCAGGAGAGGCAGATGTGAACCAGAACAATGGGACCTCCACGAAGAACCCAGCGGTGACAGACTCCAAAGGCACAGCAGACCCAAAGAATGCCTGGCCTGAGGCCAACCCAGCTGACACGACCGGTCGCCCCCACTTGATCCGCCTCTTTTCCCGAGATGCCCCAGGAAGAGAAGACAACACCTTCAAAGATCGGCCCTCAGAGTCAGACGAGCTACAGACCATCCAAGAGGACAGTGCAGCAGCTTCAGAGAATTCGGATTTGATGGCTTCACAAAAACGCTCCTCTTTCCGGCACGGATCAAAAATGGCATCTGCAAGCACTATAGACCATGCTAGACATGGATCTCCAAGGCACAGAGACTCGGGTCTACTTGACTCGCTGGGCAGATTCTTTGGAGGTGAAAGACACGTTCCCCGGCGGGGCAAGGTGAGCTCTGAGGAATAGAGATCTGCAAGGCTACAGCAAAATACAGTACAATTAAACAGAAAGGGTGGGTCTAAAAGAAAGCTCTAACTGCTATAATGCAAGAGTTGACTTAGCCAGCAAGATGGTATTTGTAATATAATGCTTGGCTTTAAACTGAAAACAACAACAAAAAAAGCATAGATCTGAGAAACAAGAGGAGTTATTCTGGGTACTAACAAGGGGAATTAGAATTCCAGATGGCTTTAGAAACAGTACTGAGAAGAATTTTTATGAGTATTTAATGCGGTGCATTGTATGTTTTCATATTCTGTGCCATTTAGGGAAACTTCAGTCTGGTTTTGCATCTTGTTCTTAAATAGTCACAAAAGGGAGCTAGAAGAGAGCACTAAATGTAAGACAATCTCTACATAGCTTGGCACTGACGGACAAATTGGAAGTAGATGTTAGCAAAAGAATCGTTGCCAAATTCTCAGCCTGCTTGTGTAAGAGCACGTTCTAAGGTCCGTTGACAGCATTTCCAAGGAGATGGCTTGACAGATATTATTCTGAACCCCAGGTGTACAAAATAGTCCAGCTGCTTTATTCTTGCAAGAAGATTTATTCCATATTTATTTATTTATTTCATTCAGATTCATTTCATATTAGAAATTTTATAACAAGCCATTTCTTCATTTTGAATTAAAAAATAAGGTATTGATGAGAGGCTGCTAATAGAATTCTTTCCTTTTCCAGGACTGACTGGTCTCTCTGATAAATTATGCAGCTGGCATATTAGTTCACTATTATTCAAGTGGCAAAATTTAAGATCCCTTTGCCATGTAAATGATAAGTGGAGTCTTGTGTTTGTGTGTCCACACACTACATAAGCATTTAAGGGAAGTGCTGTAGGGCCGTAAAACCTTTCTTTTAGCTGAATTTGTTGTAGTTGCTCAAGTTGTGTGCTGCAAAAAACAATGCTTGTAATTGCTGGCTGGGCCCATGAGTAACCTTTGACAACCTTTGAGGTCTATTCAGGAGTTCTAACCTGTGCTTTGTGCTGTCTCACATTGTTGCACTGGGACAAAATACATACTGTATAAATACATACTGTGTAAAACTGATCGGTGGTGGTACCACAGCTGCAGCCTGTCAATGTACTTCACAGCTCCACACCTGGAAGCTGCACAATGTGTAACAGCCCTTGCCTGAAGAGCTATCGTAATGTAGAGACCTCTAGATGAAAAATACTCTATAAAGTTAAAACCACAAGCTTCTCTCACTTGGTAGCCAGTATTAAGCAAGCTGTGTGTTTTGTTCTATTTCTCACTTTAACAAACTGGAGCCTGTATTGCTACTGACAGAGTTTTAGAAACCAGGCAATTGTTTCTGTAGGTATGTAATGTTCATACATGAAACAAGCAGTTGCTGCAAGCATGAAGAAAGAATCTTTTCTCACTCTTTCTGCAAATATCAGAGACTGTTCCCAACACTGCTGTTTTCTGGAACCTTCTTGGCTAGCTCAACTCTTGCTGTTTTATTCATGTACTGTGTTACTCAGTGAAAAATATGATATGAAATTTCTTTGTACACCAAGGAAACAATACCAAAAAGTTAGATTCTGCACGCAGAATACACAGAGGTATGTACGTTCCTGCTTGGCAATAAATCAAACCAACCAAATCAATTTCAGGAGTGATGACTAAAAAAATGGCTGCAAGTTGTACAAATTGTGTATTTTATCCTTTGGCATGAACATGATTGCTGTGATTCTCTACAGATCTCTACATAATTATGTATGAGAGGACATGAGATCATCTCTTTTATCTCTGTTGCTGTTCAGTAAACTGCTATTTTGAAGCACTTAAATGTCTGCAAAAGAGTAAATTATGGACAATTTAACTTTTTTTTTTTTTACCTACCAAAAGTAGTATGTTTTTATTTTTCTAAAGAACAACTATATGTAGTCCTGACTTGCAGATCTGAGCTGGAAGCACAGAGAAGTTTTATTATCTTGGCAAAAGTCAGTCACATTAGGACTTCCAGTGCCAAAGCATCTCTAACCCTCTTCCACACAACGATAATATTGATGCATGTCCTAGGAAACATTCCTGGGAAGCTGTCTTGTGGGAAGGCTTCAGTGTGGAAAGCATTGAGCAAGTGGCACAGACAGTTGTTTTAACTATTATTTATTTAGCCTTTGAAACAATGTCTTTTGGTTTCTTGTATCAAGGAAGCTTTGTGGTGTCATTTATTTATACATGTGTACACAAAGGAAATCCAGATGGCCAATAGTCCGACTTGAATTTAAACCCTAAATAGTTGTAATTTGCTGAATTTTGTAGAGTATGAGTACTGATAGATGGTGAAGGTGTTCGTGGATGAGCCAGAGTAGAATGAAGTCCCTTGGCAGTTCTCCAGATTCCACTAAGTAAACATGTCTTTGGTAAATAAGATATCACGAAAAGCACCTTAAAGGATGAATTTCAAAGGCTTGAAATGGAAAAGTTCCTGGACCTGCACTGTTTATTTGCTTGCACTTATTTTTTGTTTATTTTGAAGCATTTCAAAGCAATTCTGCAGCTGTCTTTCTTGCAGTCTTCATTTTTCAGCCAGTCCATGCCCCAGTGGGAGTGTATATCTCAACTACCCACACCAGCAAGCACTGGAATGCAAAGACAACACTTGCTCTTTGTACAGATTTAGGGCTGACATTCAAGCAAAACACATAAATTCTTTGTGAAGGCATTTTCTTCTTGCATCCATAGCTAAGAAGCACATTAATGAATAATATTCACTATTGTGTACAGAAAGGTGGGGTAGGAACAATGCTGAGACTGTTTCACGGCCTCCTTTTCTCCTGTGGAACAAGTTCTCCCTTACCCTGCAATTCTGAAGTTAAATTAGGAGTGCATGGGAGTCCCATGGGAGTTGTTAAAAATAGAAATACTGGAATGTACAGAAATACTCCTTCTCCTCTAAGGTGCAGCAAGCACATTTGCCATTGTTCCCCCAACCCCTGCCCTATCAAGATTTTGGAGAGCTGAAAACCAGCTTCTATTTTGTACTTTTAAGAAAGTAAGAATATTTCAAACAAAACTGTTATTGTGCACAGCTCAAATTTAATCATGCTGAAGAAGAATTTAAAATGACAACAGAAAGAAACTGTGGTGCAGACATTTTAAAAAGCATGCAAGAGAGAACAGCATAATAATAAATTATTTCCTTCCCAATCTTTATAGAATATTTATCTAAAAATTTGTAAAGCGTCTAAGCAAGTTTGTTAAAATGATCAAATGTTTTTTGTGCCTCCTAGATTCTAGCCTGTATTCAACTTCAGTATGTACTGACCCCTATTTTGTTTCTTTGATGCATATTTTTATGCTTTTGTAATTCTTTTGTATATGATTTTTTTTCCTACTAAAGTTTGGATTGTGAAACAAGAACTTTTCTGTCCTGGTTTAACATTATGCATTAACATACTAAACTTTAAACTACATTTGTGACACAAATGTAACAAATCAAAATATTGTGAATGATGGTAAATAATAGGCTGAGACCAGACTTACTGCTGGTCTCCTGTTGCCTATATGAAGCCTTGCTCCTGTGTTTCTTTCCCAATATCTGTGATTTGGGTGCAAGGAATATGGAAGGAAGAGATGGAGCTTCCCCATCCTATAGACAGACAAAAGGTATGTGCAGCACTGGGCTGAAGGTCTTCTCAGCTTGAGCAGAACAAGGGTTTGGCATCAGCATTTCTGAAATAGCAGTTCCAAACCCACTCTTGAGTTAGGCAATTGCTTAAATGGGGATCTACAAAAATGGTTGTGATAAACATGCACAGGCAAAAAGTTTAGGAACCACAGTTTTCAATAATGCCATGGAGGGATAAAGTAATCAGAATCTTCTTTCCTTTTTTGGACTTGAACTCTATTGGAAGCTTTAATGTATTCTACAGCACCATGAAGAATTTGAAAAGGGGTTAAATCAATGCTAGTCTGACTTGTATACAATCTGATTTAAGTAAATTCTTACTGTGATTTTTATTTCCAAGTCTTAGTTTTCAGGGAGTGGCATTGCTCATGATACACTGTTTTGTAAAAATCTACTGTGCAAGCAGTGTGCTTGTAAAAAATATTTTTATATAGTTTATGGTGGTTGTAACAATTTTGTTTTAATCTTTTGCTTTATATGTGCTTTATATATTCATTAAACTGTTTATATCACAAAACCCAGTGTACTAATGATTTAATTTGTTTTCAATGCTTTAATCCATTAACAGAAGTTGCAACAAACTACTACTTGTACATGAAGGGTTTTCAGGCCATTAAAGGAGGCTGTATGTCCGTCTGCAAAATTCAGTTGAAAGAGTGCATTGGACAGAAATGAAGGGAGGTTGCTTTCTGGAAGGAAAGGACTAGGTTTTTGAATAACTGAAGCTCCTAAATCTGATGCTCTTGCTTTATTATAATGGGAACTGAATCTGGCCTCTTGTTTGTAGCAGGTAGTAATGAATGAGGAATACCTAAAGATGAATTAATGTATCAGAACTGCCAGTTTGAAGTTCATTTAGTTTGTGCAGTGGTAGAACCTTGAACCTGTCTGGTTTAAAAAATAGTCACCTGTACAAAACAAGAAAGTATCAACAGGTGAGTACACTTAGGAGCCAGCATTCCATAGGATTGATTTTGACATGTTCACTTAACACACGTATGACCATATACAGGTTATTCATGCCTAATAACACATTGCTTAATGCACTGGAATTTGCAATTTCAAGGAAATTACAGCTTGAAGCAATCATTACAAACTAAATGAATTTGGGAGTTGGATTAAGTTAAGTGCTCTGTAAGTGATTTTTAGAGGTGCAAGCACTAACTTTTGATCAAGTATTAGTGATGCTTTTTTCTCAACCTGACAGCTGCTGCATGGCAAAGTTTGTTCAGAAACGGAGCAAAGTAGTTGGGGCTCACTGATCTGTATTGCAACTTAAAGAGAAAAGCATGACTGGGCAGAGAGAAAAAGCCAATGTGTTTCACTGCTTTTACTGTCTTTTATATGGTCTTTTTTTTGCCTCTTAAATTCATAAATGTATTAGCAATACATTCAGGCTAAAATACAAATTAATCAAATGAAACATTTTAAAGATCTCTGTTTCTACAACAAAAGGTTACTCTCTTTCATTAAACTTCTAACAGGGTATTTCAATTCAGGTTTTTTATCCACTAGTATGATATAATAGTAGTAGTAGTAATAAGTGGTAGCTGAAGAACAGTTTTAGATTAAAATGTGTTATATTGTGTTTTTTTCCTATCACATATATTAGTTCCTTGCAAATGAAGTACTGCATTATCCTTAGCAATTGCCATCTTAGAATGCTAAAATTACTAATTTTGTTCCTCAGTTGTTTTGAGATTGCACAGCAGTAAACACTGCCCAATTCAAAACTCAGACAAAAGTTGGAGGTTTTTTCCCCCCCTGACTTTCTGTAGCTCTGTCATCACATACCATTAGTAACAATTGCTGGCTTTCATCTTGTGTACTGATGCAAAATATCTTACCTTGTTCCTGAAATGGTCTCCATAGTTAGACATGTTCTGTTACTCATTTCACTCAAAACTTACTTGGTTTCACTTCTGAGCTGCACAAAAAAA
The DNA here is from genome assembly GCA_013396655.1 of Campylorhamphus procurvoides. Lineage (NCBI taxonomy): Eukaryota > Metazoa > Chordata > Aves > Passeriformes > Dendrocolaptidae > Campylorhamphus > Campylorhamphus procurvoides. The sequence goes on along the minus strand of WBMV01002856.1, from coordinate 102,921 downwards.
AGAATCTTACATTGCCATTTTCAGGTGATTCTACTGAATTTCTTACAAAGCAATTTAGAAAAATATTTTTAAAACACAGAATTACTTCTGCAGACCCAAGATGAGCCTTAGATGTAACCTTTTCCTTATGATGCATCTACTTTTTAATTTCTGATACATCATACAATTAATGTGCCTTGGAAGCTGTACAAGCTTCAGGTTCGGGATGATCTGTCTTCCCCATTTTATACTATTATTAGAAATTTTAGTTCAGAGTGACAGTATTTGTTCAAAGAAATAAGCTATTAACTATGCTATGTCTAATTATTTCATAATACTAAACTCTCCTTACTACTGTGCTGCCTCCACAAGCTATGCTGATAAAAGTAGTACTTTTAACAACCTGTACAAGAGTTTAGTTTGTCATTGCTTACCTATTAAAGGCAGACCAGAAATAAAATTGTGCCAGTCTCTTCAAAGTTGAGAACTGATAACTGTGGGTGGGTGAGTGCATGCAGTCTGAGAGATGAAAATGTTTATTTCCAGAAATCAAAGTTGTAGTAACATTTTTCTCCTCTTTATTTCTGGTTGGCAGCTGTAAAGGGATAGTGTACACCTGCTATTTATAGCTTTGTTTTCCTAATAATTCCCATCTTGTTTATTCTAAGAGTTTTGTGACTAGATGAAAATACTAGGGAACAGGACTTTTCTAGACATTTCTGCTTCCTTACCAGTAGCCATATCCACAATGTTACGTTCTTTCGCTGTAGCAGCACCAAAAAACAGATGCATTTCCACCAGATACACAGGCAATCAGTAGAAATTTAATCTGCTGAATACTGATCTAGGATGCCTTCCGTATCCTGGCCATGGAACATTAATTCCTTAATGCTGTGAAGTTAGTTGGTAGCAGAAGCTATTCTGAGAATACCTACTAGCCAAAGTCTCTTTTTTGTTGGAGTGATCATTCTCAAAAAAATAACCCCAAAACAAAACACCCAGCAACACCCCCCCGCCCCCCAAATATGGATCATTTCAACAAGGTTTAACCTATGTCATCAATACCAACCTGATAAAAAACCACAGAGGATTGTACTGAATATGCACCAGAGACTCTGTCCAAGCAGATAAAGAACCTCTATCATGAAGAATATTTGAATAAACCGATTCATGCTGAGCAGAAAAATGCTTCAGAAAAGCAAAGACAAATAAAAGCATTGGATGTTGCCTCTGAAACCTTTTATCAACTGTCACAACAATGGAATAAATGGGACAAGGAGAAAAACCAGAAGGTATGACGGCACCGGTCTCTTACTCTGGTCCTATCACAAACCAGAATTTCTCTCCTGAACGACTGTCTTGATTCTTCTTTTTTTCTCCAGTAATTCTTTCACCTGCTAATTTATGAACACTAATCAAGGCACTAAGAAGTAATAGGGTTATGGAGAAATATGGTTCTGAATTAACTGGCACCTCTGCTGATGGTCAGTATTCTCCATTGTTTCCTTCTTCATGGCATCTTTCTTATCTTCCTTGTGTTTCTTACTTTACAGTCATCTCTAGTTTTTACTGCCATGTTTGTTATTCCCATTGCTCTGATAAGAATTCCACTTCTTTTTGTTCATCACCTATTTCTAGACAAAGATTGTATTAATGATCTCAGCACAACACTGGAAGGCAGAATCTCCTGTACTCTACATCTCTCTTGCTGCCAATTGTCCTCCATAACTTTGAGCAAGTAATTTAATTTCTGTCTTAATTTCCACATTAGTAAAAATTATCAGTGCTGTTACAAGGATGAGTGGCCCATCCATTTTAAAGTGATTAAAAAAGCCTGCTGAATTTGGTAATTAACTATAATGTCACCATCGGACCAGATAGTGGGGAAGATGTCAGCATTCACATCACTTTTTGTAACAGATCAGCAAGTCCTGAACAGCCTGGAACAAACTCTCATGGAGAGCAAATTGATACTTGGGTTGCACATAAATGAAGATGGAAGCAACGACACCAGTATAACACAGCTCTGGTTTAGCACTGCATGTTCACAGAAATTATAGAGCTAATAGAATAAGCACAGAAAAATACATCCTCATGTGACATGTGTGATGTATGTTCTGTTGCTGCCTGATGAGAGGCTGGGTAGTAGCACTGGAAGGGTCTGACAGTGCCAACTATGCCCAGGAACATAAAGCCCCAGAGACAAAGCTCCTCCCAATCCCAAGATAAAGCAGTTTCTACATTTAAGTGTCTGACAGATTGTTCTAGTTAAACTATAAAATAAAATTACCTTCAAAAAAAACCCCACAAAAAACCCCAAAAAACAAACCACCCAAGCCCCATGTACATACTCACTGAAAGGATGTGGCTCAATTCCTCTTTGGCGTAGAGTTTTGAAGCCGTACTACCTACAGAAATTCAAACCTGGGTAGGAATTTCCTTAGAGTTTGGATTCAGTCTCATTTTCTAATACAAAATCAGCTGCATGGCTTACAAATTGCATGTTGATATTTCAACCTTTTCTTCCCACAAACCAGCATAAGAGGTGTTCATCACTAAATGCTTCAAGGCTAATTTTAGTCTACAAGTATGGCTGGAAATGGCTTAGTGGGGGTGGGGTCAAGCATTACATCCTGTAGGTTGTGGAACACTTTAAGGCAATCTAGATGTACTTTTCATGTCTATATGAATTTGAAATGTGTTGATTTTTTTTATACAATTTCTTTTAAATTCATGCACAATTAGGCATCTTGTGAAGAAAACCCATTGGACTCATGAAAATGTCCATTGTTTTTCATTCTTATGAATATCTGAAATCTTTACATGGTTTGATTGCATTTTAAATCAGCTATTTCCATATTTCATATGTATTTGGATTTTGCCAGTAGAGAAACAACATGGGATATACTTTAGATTTTCATCTTAAATCCTAAAGCAGGCAACAAAACCATGTAACAGTGATAACTGAAAGGAATTGAAAAAACCTGTAAATTCAAGTACTTCAAATCCAAAGTGTCTTAATACTGTTATTGTCACTAATGCATATCACAAACTCATTAGGAGATAGAGCTTTATGTTTCTATCTACATGTATGTATGATCTTCAGCTATAAGCAATCCTCTTGCAGAGGATGAGAACTCTCAGTGAGAGCTTGTGGTATGCATTTAAAAGTCTCCCTTAATGAGTTTGAGTTTCAAGATCTGACATACCATGTTTATAGCAAGCAAAGTCAAGGATGGATTTCTTAGGATTTCATCACTGAAAAAAAGCCTGCTACTGCTTAACAACAGTTTTTATACTTTTTATACCCAGAGATTGTTGCACAACACTGAAAAGCATCCGCATATATATATATATATAAACACACATATAAACACACACTCAGGTATCTTCAGATCAATTGGAAATGTAATAAGCTTACACAAAACCCCAAGTGGAGCACATACTGTTAAAGAAGTTGCAGTTTTAATTTCTTTTTTAAAAATTAATAGCTCTTTAAAAGTATTAATACAGGTTATGCCAGTAAATGTAATTAGTCTGATGTGAAAGTACATGGCTAACACAGGAAATGCCATGCCAATGTATAGCTAATGTTGAGACTTAAAATACCAGCATGTTTCTTTGCACTGCATTCACAGTTACTTTTTTTTTTGTGTGTCTTAGTGGCCTAAGGTAGGTGACAGAGTTAACCAGTGCAATCTCCGTGACAGCACCAGAAAGACTGCAAAACACTGCAATATTGAATCACTTCCCATGACAGGATAACTATGGGTATTTTACATGTATTTTTAAGAATTCTTATTTCCATTATTAATCCTTAAAACTATTATTTCACAGTGAAGTTGCAAACTGTTTGTGTCATCGGATCTCCCAGTTACTGCTTAAATTTCCAGTACTGGCAAATCTTTTCTATTAAGATAATTCAGCTTAAGGGTTCTTTTTGGCTTTTTCCAATGTACAGCAGAGTTGACTTAGTAGGGATCTTTTACTAAGGTCAAACATAATGCTAACGGGAGACAGGAAAAGCTGAGTGTTCTAGTCAGTTACTGAAGAATTATTTTATGTTTACATTTTCCTTAAGGGCACAAACAGAGGCACCTCCATTTTAAACTTCACCAACAGTACCCAAGGGCTCTGAATTCAGGATTATACTTTGCAAGTGCATTTCAAAATATGCAGATATGGAAGTCAAGAATGCTTTCTATTGACAATACACTCAAGACTGAAATTCCTGACAACATTGCAAGAGATGTGGGGAGAACTCACTGCAGCTGCAGGGCAATAGAGACCAGTATCACAAATAAGTAAATTTCATTCCTTCCTAAAACATGGTTGCTCTTCCCTATTCCTATTAGGTTTTAATAAGAATGTTATTTAAGGCCAAGCACTTAATGATGATGATCTGAATGTATTAATAAAATATACAATGACTGTTGGATAAGTTCATTCAAAAAAGTCCACTTATATCACACCACCTCAGTAGCCCATCCCAGCAGGATAAACCAGATCTATTTTTTCATTCTGAATCCATTCAAAAGTACCTTCTAACACCTACAGACAGCAGTTATTACATAAACCTGAGCAATCTCAGAAAAACACCATGGAATTTTGCTCTCTGCCCATGGGATCCAAAAACTGGAAGAAAAAACTACAGGTGAAAGGAATAATTACAACAATGAATTGAAGGAAAACATGTAAATTGCCTGTCACAAATTGAGAATAATATCAAAGGTTCTGAAGACAGATTAAGTTTGCTGATGACAATATGAAATGAAAGCACTTTATTTGTAATACCAGGAAACACACTGCATTAAATTCACCCAGAACAGTCATTAAAAATTACTTCAGATTTGCTACTGCATCAAACATTAAAAGGCGGGGACAATCAAAGACTGTGATGATGTTTGCCACTTCAGCCAGAGGAAACTTTGTGTTTACAGCACAATAACCTTTTCAATAAGCCAAGTTATTAGCACCTAATAATTGATCAGAATACCACATTCAAGAAACTCAACCTGATCTAAACTTTAAAAACCTATTATACCAGCTTCTCTCCATGCCCATGACAATCCACAACCCACTGCAGAGTTGCAGGCCACATGCAATCAAATTTGATTTTGAAGATTCCTACTTCACATACTGTAATAGTTCCGCAGTTGGATGGCAACCAGTTTCTGCTGCTAATAATGGACGTTCAGGTCTGCAACACCACAATATTTATCATGTTATTTATCCTAACGACAAGGTAGTCAGCTGGTTTCAAAGGCAAAGTCATGGGTGATTTGTAGATTAAAAAGCCAAACACATGGCTGAAGTAACTTGCTCGAAACACCTGCTGGCAACAGAGTGGCTCTCCCTAATCATGGCAGCAGAGGATACTTTGGCAACACTGGAAATGCTGCAGAAGTATAAGCACGAGTGGCTGCCTGAGGCTATGCAGATCCAACAGATCCAATAAAACTCAGAATTTCCTGCTTTTAAAAGAGTAAGTGTCTACATATCATCACCACACAAAAAACAACACTGATAAAAACCCGATGAACTTCTCTGCATTGTTTTTTTTTTCCCCTAATGAAATTAATGTTATAAACAATATCTCTGACCTAATTTGGACTCTTGCTCAGGAAGCCCTACTGAAAATAGAAACTATTGTCAGTCTCACTTGATTCCCTTATTCTAAGAAAACATTGCTCTTGCAGCTCATCAGTGTTATGTAGTTTTCGGGAACTGAGAAATGATGCCTGATGTATTCCTGCTCTGCAATGGATAATGACCCAACATAATTTTAAGGTTTTTTTCCATTTCTGGTTTAATTTCTAAAATTACATTCTACAATCCTACTTAAGGAAAATTACAAGGTTTCTGCTATCTGAACTTTCCAGTAACATGTTTAATTCCACACTGGGCTGTAATGTTAAAAACATATGCATCCATATGTACGCATGTGTCCATACATATACCCTCTATTTGCCATTTCACAGCACTGGCAACTTTAGGGTGCAATCTCTGTAGATTTCCAAGGCATTTTTCTCTTCTTTTCATTCCCGGTGAAAACGACTCTTCATACCATCACTGATAACCTGTCCTTCCCAGCTGACTCAGCAACATACCTATTGTGTTTTTCAGGATATACATGTGGCCAGGGTCAGCCACCACGTCGGGTCCATCCCCCAGAGATCTCAGCATGGCCGGCCTGTTGATGACAACCCTGTAGTCCACTTCTTCAAGAACATTGTAAGTCTCCCCTCCTCTCATCATGCACTAAAATAAAATATTTTCTTTAGGGTCCACCAGCAACCAAACACTCCCCAATCATTACCTTTTACTTTGAGCCTCATTAATTGCACTGTGCCTTTGAGCTCATTATGCCATTCAAATACAAAAGTAATTTTTACCTAGGAACACAAACAGTATTGTCATGCTACCAAAAAAACCATGTGAATCCTCCTTTAGCATAGTCAAACTTCAGCAGTGGTGTCAATTATACAGCTTCACCATATACAGGTTTTGGCCTTGTGTGTTCAACACTGGCAGTATTCAGGAACTATTACTGTTTAAAGACAGATATAAATCTAGTTGGTTCTAGGCAAAGCCTAAGACAGCAAGAGAGCTTATCAGTGCAATCTTTAACTGATGGATAATATGCAAAAGGCTTGATGATTTCCTATATTTATTTTTGCCTTTGTTTTACAACTTTATTGTATTGATTTTTAGGTCTCACCCCGTACACCTCCTCCAATGCAAGCAAAGGTAAGTGGTTTCAGGGGCTCAAGCCGTGTTCATTTACGACCTAACTCATACTAATTCAACTGTGAGCCTCAGTCATTGTCTTTAATGGCACTAAGTAAAAATCTACAGGTATCATTTGGAATAATTTAAAACAAGGGCCTAAGACACAGATATCATGGTTCTCTTCCTCATGCACTTCCTGGCTTGAGGCATGACAAACCAAAGCCACTCCTCAGGATTTTTATATTCAATTCGTGCTGTGATTGCTTTATGTAATAAACTAACAATAGGTAATGCTTCCAAACAAGTCTCACCCATCTGGAACTGTCCTTATATTTACTAAACTCAGTTGGCTTTTGAAGTACCTAATACTGGCAAACCATGGCTAGTAAAGTCAGTTCTTGTAATTACAATAAGGAATTTTGTCCTTTTTTTCTCCATGAAATGACTGTACAGACTGTTGTTTTCAACCCCTGCCTCATTATCTGGCCATTATTTAATAATTTTTGCTGCCTTTTCATCTTCTTCTGTGTGTGGCACACAGTGATGCTATGTTCCATAGTGATCACCATGTCATTGTTTCTATTTCTTGCATGTACAGGGAAGAGGATTATCCCTCACCAGATTTAGCTGGGTAGGTGACAAATGTGCTTTCAGTAACAGCCATTTTATTTACCAGGCCAAAGCATATCTTGTTCCATTGCCTTCAGCTGCTACAGCAATGTGATAATTTTGTTTTGTCTCAATTTTGCTATTTTCCTTTTTCTGTTCCACTTTCCGCCCTCCTTCCACAGAACTTTAAGATGGTAATTGTGTTGCTTGCTCTTATCCAGCAACTTGACAGCCCTTGCAGCAATAATTTCTTTTGCTTTAGCACAAAGGGAGCAAAATCCACTGCATGGCAAAGCTCTGTTTTAAGACTCTTAGAAGACTCACCTACTGTATTTTTCTTTTCCTGGGATGGACAAAAATGGGAGGGAGGGTGGGATGAGATAGGTGCTTATTCCACAGTTCCAACTGCTCTTATAAAGTCTGCAAAACTAACAATGTCACTAATCCAAGTATTTTGTCCCACCTTTCCTTTCAACCCGTCAGTAAGAAGTGATCTGCCTAAACAGTTACAAGTTCTTCCCACAGTTATCTCAATACTAATTACCTTCTACTTCTCTACCACAGGTTTGATTTTATAAAAGATGGCACGTAAATTACTGCCCTTTTGAGACAAAGTATCGAAGTCTTCAAGCTGTTAAACATTTCTTTCATTACCAGAACACCACAAATTAGCTGATGCGCTTGACATCTTAGAACTTGTGAAATTAAAACATTTTAAGTTTTGACATGCAGGTTAACGTTCTGAGTATTCATTTTTTGACTATTAAGTAATTTTTTACAGATTGATGCTTCCCTCAGATTTGAGTCTATTCAGATAATTTCCTAACTCGTTCCTTCACTTGTTTTATATAAAAGATTGTTTTATTCCAACAACCTCCAAATTCCTCATTTGAGTATTAAATTTCAGTGACCTCAAAGATTACAACATACATGTGATAATTTGTAATATACATGAAAATCTTTCTTTGCAGGGTGGTGAAGGACACAAGCCAGGATACGGAAGCGGAAAATTCTATGAGCATAAATCTGCTCACAAGGGACATAAGGGATCCTATCATGAGGGCCAGGGCACTCTTTCCAGAATCTTTAAACTGGTAAAGCACAATTGAACTTACTCTAAGTACAAAAAAATTGAGTTCAAGAAAAAGAGAAGGCAAACTTCTCCAGAACCTGCCATGTTTGAAATAGCCACATTTTCTTAAAGCTTCTGGAGGAACTAGATCTGCATGGATAAACCAGAAGGTTATTTCATGGCTTAGTAACTACTTACATGATAGGAAACAAGGGTAAAAATGCACAGTTGGTTGCCATCAGGAAAGAAGGTAAGTCCAGAAAGTCCCACAGTGACCTGCACCAGGATCAATGTTGTTACTGAATGCACAAATGACATGAAATATGGAAGACAAATGAGGTGGCACAGCTCATTGCTGCTAAATTATTTAGAATAGTGAAAATGAAAGTGAACTGATCAACTGCAGAATGACCGTACAGGGCAGTGCTGGACACATACACATGGTAGAGATGCAGTAACAACTTGATCAGTCCCTTCTTGTTCCCACCCCAGGTGGAAGAACTGAAATATGTCAGTACAGCAAGTTGCGACACCACCTAGGCAAATTGGAAAACTGTGTCATATGGAAAATAAACATGTGATCAGATTATCTTTAATCTGGTTCATCATTTCAAGTCACAGCACAGCCCCACCAACACAGCTAATAAATGAAAACACAGTAAGAAGAAAGGTCAGTCACGAGGATTTTTCATATTCTATGCCAGGAAACAGACATGTGAAAAGCACATCATATCCACTGGCAGGTAATTTTAGGAAGACTGTATTGTCCCTCAAAGGTAGTGAAGCATTCACTCATAACAAATTACCTACTGTGCTACTCGCACATGAAGAATGCAATGAGCAGTCATCTTAACTTCAAGTCAGAAGGTCAGAGATGCCAATCTCAGACTCTTACCACTCCTCTCTGCAACAGGAGATATAACAGCACCTTCCCCTGTAGCAAAAGCCACACTCTTGTCTCTTACACAATTTAGGTTATGCATCTTTCATTGTAGAGTTTTTTCAAACAAATGCAGCACTGAGTGACAGCTTGAAAACTTCAAGGAGGTAGTAAGAATTCTTATGTTGCAATTTAAGAAAAGGAATGGGCTCTTCAAAGGCAGAGGTAAAAATCAAACACCTTTTAAATCTAATTTTTATGTCAGGCACTTGTAGTTTTTAGTGGAGTTTGGATACATCAACAAGTCCGTTGCTATATACTAACACTATTTGTAAAATTTCATTTGCATATCTGAAAATACCCATTAATGATCTCTCATAAAATTTCTCTTTTTTTGCATAATCATTACAGCTATTTTACCTTGGATTTACATATATATGAGATATATATATATAGCTGTTTAATTTTTTAGACAATTTTTTCCCAGCCATTATAACTTTTGAAATTCATATCAGAGTTCTATTCAGGCCCATTTGATTTAGATCCATTCTTTACAGCAGGAGGCATTAGCAACTCTTTCTTTATACAGTTCTACAGTCTTTACAATAAAAAAGCTACCCATTCTCTAAGGTATCTTTGAAAGGAAAAAAGCCAATTACATGATGAATTAGATTGAATTGTACTTGAGACGTTTCTATAAAACTAAGGAGGCAGCCCTGAAAGGTGAAAACATAAAAAAAATCCCAAAGTACACACATGCCTTTTTTTTTTTAAGTTCAGTTATCACCTGATTACAGTAAAATTACCACACCATCTCTCATTTGTGGTCTTAAGTGCATTTTTCAAGATCTGTCTAGAATAGTTGCTAAAGCTAACAGACAACATATCAAGTTAGGTTAAAATTCCAAAAAATGAAATACCAAAATTTCAGCTTGGCTCATCTTTGCTATAAAACTGCTTCTTTTCTCAATTGCATATTTATGAATTGTCACAATTTTATTCTCCTAGTTTGGTGTTTTTTTATTATCTGTAAAAATAGGGCAGGTTTCAGCCCTTTTATCTTTTCTTAGCTTCTTCCTGTATCTGCATCTGAGCTTTCCAGATAAATCTCATGTTGATATAACACTACTGAGAATTTACACTAATAAACACTGCAGAATGAAATTATTACATTTCAGTTCTTTCAGATGTGAGACTATTACATTTTATATGCAAGGTTTGAGCTTTTTTGTTTCGTTGTTTGTTTTAAAAAGTATACACACAGTTCAGGGGTAGCCATAAAAATGGAATTTTCCATAATGTACAAGCAAATAGATTGTTTTCATTAGGAAGGCCTGAGTAAGAACACACACTTACAAGTAACTCATAAGAGACTGTCCAGCCCTGTATGAAAGATTTAATGAGAGTAAATTAATCCTACGTGACAATATATGAAAAGCAATCAACTTTTTGAAGTGAAAATTCCAGTAATATTTAGCAATATCCTAGAGGCAACTGCGGGCTATTTTCACTAGATAGTATTTAAAATTTTGTTGTACTTACTCCAGAGAGATGTTTTTCAATGTGTAGCCCCAAATACGCATTAATTAACCCAACTCTGTTCTTCCCTCCACAGGGAGGCTCTGGATCCCGACCTGGATCACGGTCTGGTTCACCCATTGCTAGGCGCTGAAGCTCCAAGATGCCATCCAAGGATCTTGTACTCTGCTTCACAGTGTAACTGCCTTAAAATTAATAACAGCTGCCACAATTACCTAGATAGATGCAATCTATTACTTAATGCCAATTAGGTTCTGCATGCAGTAGATTATACAAACTTCTATTGGCAATCCCTGACCAACAGTTGAATGAAAGAAACACAAGAAGTAGCTTTACTAGATGTTTTCCTTATTTTATGTGAAGTAACAAGATCTCTGACTTTACTTGTTCTTCTTCAGGATGCCCTAACTGTATGCTGGACTCCATTATTTCTCCCAAGCACTTAATTTGAGCTCATATCTGATTTCGTTTTAGTGAACATCAGAATTACAAATAAAGAACTATAATATCTTGGACACTGAGCACTGCTGTTAATGAATTTTTGAGACGCTGCTGTTAAAAACAAAAACCCCGACATGTGCAGAAGTTGTAAGGACTGTTTATCCAAATAGTTTTTTTGGTTTTTTTTGTTTGTTCATTTGTTTTTGTTTTTTTTAATCTTCCTTCTCTCACTCACAGAATAATTTATTTTCATAACAGGATTAGGCAGTCATGGAAAGGTTTACCAAACATTGGGAGTTCAAGGTATGTGAAATGTGGGAGGGGGCAGATGTTGTAGAATCAATGATGCAGAGCAATAGCAATAAGGAAATTCTTTCCACGCCATGAATTGCTCATCGCATCCCAACCATTAGAATTAAGAGAAGATGAGGGAGAGAAAGAGGATTTCAAATTCGAGTTAGACTAATGTTACGAAACAAGGGATATTCCCAGAGAACCATCTAAGATTGCACTGGATGTCACCAGTGCTTCAAATAAATTCTGCTACAACAGCACTGATTTTGCAGTACAGTAAATAAGTAAATAAGCATATAAACAAAAAAGTCTAATTTCTGAAAGAAAGCCCTTCAGTACTGGTATCTCAGATAGTCCTGCACATCTCATGTTAGAATTTCAAATCTTTCTCTTGGTATTGCAGCAGTGTTGTATATGATTGGCTCATCTTTTGCCTGAGTAACACCTGGATGCCTATTCAGGGCAGTGCACCAAAGCAAACTCATAGTAAACTACTGTGAACATTTAACTGTTGTACTGTAGTTGCCTCGTAGAAATAACTTGTAGCTCAGTTAGATTTAGATATTAATTGTTCACAAATTACTAAGATGAATGTGTGGCGATTGTATTTCCAACCACACTTAGGAAAATAAAAGGCTCTTCTGAATTGCACTGTTTTATTACTTAAACTTATCATTTCTTCAAGCTGTCATCTAAGTGTCTGATTAATTATTTTAATTTTTTAGTTTTAGCCTGTGCATTGTAGACTACAGTGAGTGCTTCCTAGGTTGAAAGTGCATTCCTATTAAGTGCCCAGTAGAAGTTACCTATAAATATATATGTTAATTACATTTCATATCTAAATCTATTGTAGGTTTAAATCAGTGTCCATTAATATGAAGCAATGAAAGATGAGATGATAGAAAATACATAGAGAGTAAAGAAAACAAAACCGCCAAAATTATTAAGCATACACACTCGTATTACATCTTCTTTTACCTACATTGGTTATGTGTATTTTTCTATTGTAGCTTCATTCAGATGTGTACTCTGCAACATAATAGTTGATTTAATTTGAATACGTATTGTTCTTATAGGAACACAGCTTTTAAAAATATTCATTATTGAAATAAAGTAATCAACTTCAAGCTTGGGCCAGTTTTGTTTTTTACAAAGGTAAAGGTCATATACATGAAGGTCTGTTTATTTTTTTTCCTCCCACAGTTCATGAATAATGTTCGGATACTAGAAAATTACACTTTGGACCCAGTTGCCTGCACACAGGCTTCTAGTGACATTTCTGGTGATTTAGCATGGTCCAGAGGGCTGCCAATAGGACACAAGACTTATGGGAGGCCATTGTCTGTGGAGTGGCAGCTACCAGTCAGGGGGATATTCCAAGGCATAAAATGTCTATGAACAGGCAATGAAATCCTGCTCTTCACGAACAAGTGTGGCAGAAATAGCCTTCAAAAATGGGAAAGAATTTTTAAGGTAAAAAACCACGAGAAATACATCCTTCAAAAATACTGCACTACAGAACAACAGAGTTTATCCAAAGTTTCTTCCTTGCTTTCATCACTCTTGTTTCCCCCAGAAGCATCTCTCTCAGAGGCTGAAAGTGAATATTTTGGATTTACTTCCTGCAGAAAAACAGGTAGAGTACTTGAAAGCATTATTTTACCAACATGAGTCTCTTGAAACTGATTAAAACTTAAGACTGAAATTTATTCTTTTAATTACTCACTAGTAGTTTTCCTGAAAACCAGCTGTTTAAATGGTGATTTGATTTGCAACCAAAGGCATTTTCCTGAAACAGGAATGTATAACCAGTATTAGGACAGGGTAATTTCACGTACTGAAGGAATGGACATAAACCAGAAGGAATTCTGAGCAGACACAAGCCAAAAAGCCTGAGGCTAGCATAAGCCTACTACTATATCAAACCAGAAAGAATGGAGGCACTCCTATGCACTGTTCACCTACCCACTACACAATGTGACTCTGCAAGCAGGCCTCAGAACAAGAGTTCTTCTTCCTTAAATAATGCATCTACTTCAACACAGTTTTGAAAATACCAACAGATCAGTTACTGTGTCTGTATTTGTACTGAACATCACCATATACACTGCTTTGAAAACCTCCAACTCAATCTTACCAAGGAACTTGGGCTATACAAACCTCTGTTAACCTTGATAAGTGACCATTTGAAAACGCCGTCTTTTTACTCAAAAGATCTGCTTTTAGCATGTGCTCACCAAGAATCATAGAATCACAGAGTGGTTTGGGTTGGAAGGGACCTTAAAGATCATCTTTTTCAGGCCCCCTGCCATAGGCAGGGACACATTCCACTATGCCAGGTTGCTCAGAGCTGCATCTCGACCTGGCATTGAACACTTGCAGGGATGAGGCATCCACAACTTCTCTGGGCAACCTGTTCCAGTACCTCACCACCCTCATAGTGAAGAATTTCTTTCTAACATCTAATGCAAACCTAATGAATTGTCTTTCAGTTTAAAGCCAATCCCCCTCATCCTATCGTTACATGCTCTTATAAAAAGTCACCCTCCATCCTTTTAATAGGCTTTTGTCAGGTACCAACCACTACCAGTTTTTACTTGCTGGCAAAGCAATCCCAGCTAGAGCAGATTAAATGCTTTCAACCTTTAAGGAATAACATTCCCATTATGAAGGATGGATTTGTATCTGGATGTGACCAGTTATAAATCATCTTCTGTCAAACTGGATTTTGCAATCTCTGGAAACCATCAACTCCTATACAGCAAATCAACTTCACCCAACTTTGATGTGCATTTATACAGTATTCCCTGAAATAACAGGGAAAAGGTTTGATACATACATGCAACACAGAACTATATTATTTTACTGTATTATTACAGATAAACAGGGTGCTATGCCACGAGGCCAGACAACTGTAAAATATAGTATCTTTCTTAAAGAGCTGAAACACTTATAGGCTAACTGGAAGAGAAAGCTGGGAGAAGACTGGAAGAACTTTATGTCTTTTCTTTATATCTAATATTCAGACATGCACTTCAGGTAAACAGAGTTTTTAGAGTCTCCTAGAATCCAGAATCATATGCTTAAAAAATACACAAAACAGATTTTGGAAAAAAGTAATATTATTTAGCATGTTTTTGAATTAAATATTCCACATAACAAAAGTGTTATTTTCATGTCACCAACTATATTACTTATATACATATGCGGAACAGTTAACAAAAGAATTAAGAGATGCCCTATCAAAACCAACAGCAATTTCTTGCTTTAGCAATTTGAAATAACTAATTTATTTCATAGACAAAGTATAGACAATATTTACAGAAAAGGGCTTTTTGGGTCTGCGAACAATTATCTTTGAGAAGGTAAATTAAAATCCAGCTCTGTATTATAGTACAACATATCCACCACTGATTGAGAAGTACTTGTGGTAACCAAATAGATGATTTTCTTGCAATGGGGATTAGTATTTACAAAATATACTGATCAGCCACACAGAGGCTCATATAACTTTAAATATATATATACATATACAAGCACACATATATATATCTATATATATGTAACATAAATAAAGTTTAAAAGAACAAGGCAAAAATAAGAAAAAAAGCTGCTGTCTTTGGAATGTCTAAACGACAACTATGTTTTTACTCCAGTGTTTCTTTGTTATGAATATACTTAACAAGTGGCACCTTTGAAAGCATTACATAGTCAACTAGGTAGTTTTGCTGAAACAATGACTTAAGCAACAAATAAAAGTAACATATTTCCAAAATTCACAAAGAAAATAATAAGGAATTTACAGATTTAAAATGATAACTGTTTACAGCACTGGGGAACACTGTATAATATAGCTGACATAGTGTGCATCAAACTTCCTCACTGCTAACACAAAATTGTACGTTTACTTCACAGATTCAGTATATGGCTGTGTTTTCCACAGATACTGAGATATGTACCTGCTGATCCAATACAGCAAACAACAGAAGAGGCTTTCATTGGAACCTCTTCTTGTTTGAATTCCTTTGAAATAATTATTGCTGAGTTCAAAACCTCAGACTTTTACTGTTAAAAACTAACAACTATCTGCCTCTATGGTTGGAATGGAAATGAACGTGCTCCCTCTCAAGAGTTTAACTCAATAAAAGCCATGATGAGATCATGGTATTTTATTTTTTTTCAATGAATTCTCAAAACGTCCTAAAAAAATAATGTTTAAACAGCAATACAGCATTTTCCTGTGCCATGTAAAAAGAAAATAAAGGCAAACCCCCACTACTTCATACTGCATGCATGCATCAGCTCTGCAACATTTTGTTTCCAACCTCAATGATTTCCTTAAATACATAAAAAAGAAAGCTGATCGACAGTTTCATGATTTTCCCATGAAGTTATTCTTCACGTCCATTAAAAATGGGAATCACTCTATTCTGATAAAAAGTTCCAGTTTATTTTTAAATAAGTATTATACTGGCTGTGAATTCGAAGCTGAAACTGTATACATCATTACCTGAGTTCACTGATTCACAGACAACGTAGCACAGATTAAATGATGTTTTCCCAATATTCTTCATTAAAAAAATGAAATCATCTTTTGGGTAACCTTTGTAATTAATTAGAAAAATTAAAATATATTATTCTATTGTTAGCATTTTCAGTGCTTGAAGCTTTAACTGTAAAACTTGAGTCCCAAAAACATTTTTAGCTTTTAAAGTTTAAGATGTCATCGAAAAACATTGCCTATACTTTGCCATTCATTTGAAGATTCTTGTACCACTTCTTCTAAATTCAGAGCACGACCAATATCTTCCCCTTCTTGTTCTTGGTGACTAGCAGGCTCTTGTACAGGACCTACCAGGGTTCAAGAGAAAAGGGCAAGTGAGTATGATCTGACATATAGTGTAAGAGAAATGCAAAAAAAAGCACTTGAGAATAAAGGAATCATGCTGGGAAAGATATTGCACAACTACCTCAGATATTGCAAATTTATTAGACAGTCTTGGAAAGATTAAAGAAAACCCAAACTAATACCACTGACTGTTTTCCTGGAATAGTTTCTGAACTCAGTATTTCTGGACAGAGAGCTGCACATAAAAAACAAGGAACCATAAACAGCAACCAATCACTGTTTCAACCTGATTTTTGGGTTGCATCATCAGCTGTGGTCTTTGGCTATTAGTGCTGCTTCATTCCTCAATAACTTAAGGGAAGTATTTTCTCCTTTCCTAATAAAGCACGTGGCTTTCTGCACTCACCAGTACTACCACTATGCTACGTACCAGTGTAACCATGAGCCCGTTTCATATGCAGTTTCATGTTGCTTTTCTGTGTAAACCCCATTGCACAGTAATCACATTTATAAGGTCTCTCTCCTGTGTGCCTTTTCATGTGGACTTTAAGAGCACTCTTCTGGTTAAATGCCTTTTCACACAGTGTGCACTGAAATGGCCGTTCTCCTTATAAAAGAGAAAAACATTTAATAATTTTTAATTTCAGCATTAAAATACAATTCAGAATTCAGTAAAAATCATCAAGATGACATAGAAACGAAGCAGACATGATCTGTTTCCTTGAGACCTTGTCCAAACAGTGCTATGCTTCCATATCAAAAACAAAAATGCCAAATTAAATGTCGGAACACTTACATAAGCACTAAATCATTATTATCTTTCCTCTTCAATTTATCATCTAAGGAAATGATTTAATAGAAAAATCAGTTTACCAGTGTGACTTTTCTTCACTTAAGGAAACCTTCATCATTTACATTTTGAAGCACTGCATACAGCAGTCAAGTCTGCCCCATGTCTGACATCACTGAGCACACCTACTCAGTTGCAGATTCTTCTGTATGTTTGAAGATGATCATATCCAGTGTCTTTACATCACTTAAAACAATACCTTAAAATATGCTCTTATTAATCTGTTTCAAAGACTGGCAAACTTCTACATACAAGCTCATGCATTCATATTTACCACTACAGTACTGCCAGTTCCAAAATAAAGGTACGCTTAGTGAAGCATGATGAGATTTCAAGACTGCTGTTCCTCCTTTTAACTGCCAAACATCTTGGGTTAGAAAATTACTTGGGTTTTTTTGAGGTTAAGTTTATATTTAAATGCAGTTATCTGAAAGCCTAAGCAAGAACTCCAAATATAACACCCATATATTCATAAGAAAATCCTGCGAGGCAAAAATAATTTCTCGTGTTACCTGTGTGAATGCGACTATGTCTCTCCAGCTGACTTGGCTTAGCAAAAGCTTTTTCACAAGTATCACACTTAAACACTCTAGGCTTCTGAGAACTCAGTGAAGGTCCAGCCTGATGGGTTTGCATGTGTTCCTAAGCCAGTATAGAAAAAAAATACATTTCAGACTATTTAAAAAAAGACAGTATTTAACATTAAAATATATTCACACCCAGAAGACAAAAGCAGAAGATCTTAATAATCAGCAGACAAGCTGAAAGAAAATGGAAACCTACATTTTTTAATTTTAAATGACAGATTACTTTTATAAATCAACTGCTGGTAAGGCTGACACATCAGTATCTTTACATTTCTGAAAAACTCCATCAATAACTGTATGTCTTGCATTTTTTACATACATTAGTCTCTTCACTAATTATCTGAAGCAAAGTAAAATAAACCAAACCAGAGCTCTTGAAATGCTTTCTTCACCTCCAAAGAGGTATTTTGACAACCGTGCATTTTAAGTTAATACAGGCTTTCCCTCCCCCCTCCTCTACAGTATCCATCTCCTTCTTTGTCTGATACATAGGGATTCCTCAGCACCTGAATGAATACCATTGTACAGGTCTCCGAGGGGATTATCTCAACATACACACGCGCAGCCACGCAGTGTCAAGATGCAAAAAGAACCACTTCACAATGAAGTCTTAATAAAAAAAAAAAGAGAAAAAATAAAATCACTAAGGTCCCTATAGGTAAGACAGGAGAATGAGGATATGACATGTTTTACCTTCATGAAGAAGCATTAGTAACAGTTCTAACTTCAGTGTTTTTAATTCACTGGAATTAATACTGGAACCAGAAGTTTTGCAAAAAAATTAGAAGAGTCTCTTGTATTTATCTATTGATTTTTTTCATTTAAATATATTTATTAATTTTAAGATAGAATTCAAATTACAAAAGAAAACAAATACCAATATATTTAACTTAAAAAATCTAATCATGAACTGTTTGTGAAACAGTACTGAAAACACTTGCCCACTTTCTAAAATGTGTATGGATATTCTTTTCTAGTCTATTCATTACAGACTAAACTATTAATTAATCTTTACTATACCTAAACAATAAGCCTTCTTGATGTCTATGAAGTCCTATTCCTCACTCCACGAGCTGAAGCAAACTGTATCTGCAGAGTTTGTTTACACTGGAAAATCAGCGAGACTGTTATAGGGAAGAATATTATTATCATAGTAATTATAATAATATAGTATTATAGGGAAATACTACAATATAAGGTCTTCTGAGAAAAATCAGAGATTCATAAACCACAGCTTATGTGGAAATAAATAAGATCTACTGCTTTTATCTTATTTATTAGCTCCTAAAACTTTGATGTGGTAGAAGCAAACTATGACCTACTCCAGAAAAATTATCTGAAACTGGCTGCTTCTTTCTTCCACTGCAAAACACCCACTCCAAAATCCCCCCAAAATCCCAGCCTCCAAACCCAGCAACCCCCCCATCCTATTTTCTACTTGAAAGTAATCAAGATAGCATCCAGATAGCTATCATAAAACTTTCTGTCAACTTTCTCTGAACAGCCTGTGATGCAATTCAGTTCCACTGACCTATCAATCTCTTATGCTTTTCCTGTAATATATACTTCTGAAAAGAGTTCATGGGAACACAATGCTCTGAAGTGCAAGAATCTCTTTCTTCACAGACATTTTTTCTGTCTTTATAGACATACTTTATAAACATTTCATTGATTGTTCATGTCACATTTTACAAGTTTATTTGTAATTCTTATATTCTTCAGATAGAAATTATCTTGGGGTTCCAAACAAGCATTATCTAATTAGAAGATAACAGGAAACCTTCTTTGAAAGGGGCCTTGTCCCCTCACACATGCACTGGTATGTCATTCCTACACCCACCTATCCTGAAACACTAATTGTAACCACCTCTGAAAGTGTGGCAATAGTTTGTTTCCTTCTATTGTTTTAATAGGATGATAATGCCATTTTACTTTCATCTTAGAATCATGTCTGTGCTTTATTTACTAACTACAGTCAACTTGCAGATATTCCACTATATACTGGTAGAGAATTAGAGAGTTTAGTCACTGTGCATGTCTCAACAGTCTTCTCTCTGAAGATATAAAATCAGGACAGTCACCCAGACCAGAAGGGGAACTGACGTCACTGGACAGAAAATTTTTTACACTGGGGTATTGTAGTGGGAGGGGTGTTCATAAATAATCTATAAAGAAGACTTCCTTGTGGATATTTGTGAAACTGCTGGTACTGGTACTTTTGGAAAAAAACACATGGAGTTAAGAACTTGCATCTAAAGACTGATACCCTTACCTCTTCCTTGGATTTTCTGAAAAGCTCGAAGTTTGGCAGTGCCCTTAATATTTTTGGTGATCTCCAGAATACCATCAGTATAACATGAAGACATGAGTAAAAGATCAGTGAACCCTTCCCAAAATGCTAGACCAAAACCCGTGGTTACATCTATCTTTGTTCAATTTCCTGTTAAAGGCTGCTCACAGCTGACACGCTTGAACACCCTAATGAAGAAAAGAATCTGATAATACGTGAAGTTTGCTTTAGTACATGATGGTCCAGTGGTAAACGAAACTGTCCTTTAAGACCCTTAAGATCAAAGCCTGCCATTAACCCAGCACTGTCAAGTCTACCACTAAACTACGTCTGCTAAGCCACTGTCCACAATGCCACATCTGCATATTTTTTAAGTACCTTCAGAGCTGGTGACTCAAACACTTCCGCTTGACAAGTTCTCAGTAAAGATGTTTTTCCTACTATCTAATCTAAACCTCCCCCGGCACAACTGAGATAACTTCCTCTTGTCCTGTTGCCTGTTACCTGGGAGAAGTGGCAGGCCTCCACCTGCCTACATCCTCCTTTGAGGTAGTTGTAGAGAGAGATAAGATCTCTCCTGACCTTCCTTTTCTCCAGGCTAAGCAACTCCAGCTCCCACAGCCACTCCTCACAAGACCTGTATCTGAGACCCTTCAACAGCTCTGTGGCCCTTCCCCGGACACGCTTCAGCACCTTAATGTCTTTCTTCTAGTGAGGGACCCAAAACTGAACACAGGATTTGAGGTGTGACCTCACCCAGTGCTTTAATTTCAGTGCTGAAATTAAAGGAAATCGTAATACAAATACATTGTCTTGGGCTCCAGGAATTTTCTGCCCTGGTCCTGCTTGGCCACACTATTTCTGACACAAGCCAGGATGTCATTTGCCTTCCTGGCCACCTGGGTACACCGCTGGCTCATGTTCAACTGTTGCTGATCAGTACGCTTAGGTCCTTTTCCGCTGGGCTGCTTCACAGCCACTCTGTCCCAGACTGTAGCATCGTTGTGATCCAAGTGCAGGACCCAGCACTTTGCCTTACTGAACCTCACCAATGGCCTTGGTGCATCAATCCAGATCCCTCTGTAGAGTCTTCCTGCCCTGCAGATCAACACTCCCACACAACTCGGTGTCCTCTGCAAAATGACTGAAAGTGCACTCAGGTCCCTTGTCCAGATCATTAAGATACTAAACAGACCTGGTCCCAATACTGAGCCCTGGGGAACCCCTTGTGACTGGCAGCCAGCTGGATGTAAGCCCATTCACCACAACTCTCTGGGAGTCTTTTCCCAGTCAACAATGCACCCATGCAAGCTATGGGAAGCTAGTCTCTCCAGAAAAATGCTGTGGGAAATGGTGTCAAAGCCTTTAGTGAAGACCAGGTAGACAACATTCACAGCCTTTCCCTCATCCACTGAGTCACCCTGTCAGAGAGAGAAATCAGGTTACTCAAGCAGGCCCCGCCTTTCATAAACCCATGCTGGCTGCGCCTGATCCCTCGGCTGTTCAGCATGTGCCACATGATAGCACTCAAGATGAGTTAAACCATAACTTTTCCTGGAACTGAGATCAGAGTGGCATGCCTGTAGTTTCCTGGATCCTACTTACAGCCCTTCTTGTAGATGAGGATCACATTTGCTAATCTCCAATCAACTGGTATGTCCTTGATTAGCCAGGACTGCTCATAAAAGACTGAAAGTGGCTTGGAAAACTCTTCTGACAGGTTCCTTGGCACCCATGTGTAGATTCCATCCTGCCCTACAGACTTGTGCCTCAGTGGTGAAGCAGGACACTGACCGTTTCCCCTCCCTCCAGTGCAATGACTGTGGTGCTGTGCACACTGGTACAGTGATATTTCAAACACGCTCCAGTGTACTCAGCACATTATGGAGCAGACCGAAGGTCCTCACTTGTATTTGATCCCTCAAACATCAGTGTGCTGCCCACAAGCTTATCTCCAGCGAGTGTGGTTGTATCCCTTTCCCCCTAAAAGTCTAGCTTAAAGCTCTTTCAATGAGTCCTGATAACTCCTCAACAAAGATCCTTTGACCCCTTTGAGACAAGCGTAGCCCATCTACAGCAGGCCTGCATGTAGAACAATCAATGATCAAAAAACCGAACATTTTGCTGGTGATGCCAGTCTCAGAGACAGTTATTAATCTGCCGTCTCTTCCTTCATCATTCCCTGCAGCTGGAAGGATAGAAGACTACTTGTGCTTCTGACCCCTTAAAAAGTTGTTCCAAGGCCATGAAGTCTCCTATTACTGCCCTTGAACTTCTTCCTGCAACTTCATCTCTGCCTACCTGAAAAATCAATGATGGATAATAATCTGAGGGACATACCAGGGTAGGAAGGTATCTTGCAATATCTTTAACCTGGACCCAGTATGTAATAGATATCAAGCTTTAATTATGAAAAATGAATGTAACAACAGCCAGTTCTAAGACAAATTGCAGAGCCTGGTATTTGGGGTTTGGTATCATTACTTATGGAAAACAAGGGTCAATACTGGATTTTTTCCTGTAACACTTCTAAACTAGAAGTTTCAAAAGAATACATTTTATGATAGTTTCCCCAAGGTCTGATAGTCTGGTTGACGGACATCATCACTCCAAGGGGGTGAACTTCACAAAGGGAACATATTTCCTTAAAATATGGTATTAAAATTAAAGGAAATCGTAATACAAATACATTGCCTTTGGCTCCAGCAATTTCCTGCTATAAATTCTGGGAAGCTGGCAAAATTCTGGCCAAGTTATATGTTTGCTCTTTTCCTAAAGATCTTCTTCAAATCACTTCCATTTAGTTTTCTCAGAGATAGGATACTGGCCTGCACATAGCACTTTTCTAGTACAGCCCAATATTGCTAACAGAAACATTCTATAATCCAAGTAAGAACTTAAATAGACCATTAATTTTTTTAAAAGACTTCAATGTGTCAGGTTGTTCATCATCTAGAGAAAACAACACAGAAAATATCACTGGACAACAGCAATAATATAAGGATATTTTAAAACCAACTCTTCCTCTACAGATGTTACTTGTACTCACAAGACAGAGCATCTACAATTCAAAAAGAGTGCAAAGCAGATAGCTTCCTGACATTCCAAAAGATTCTCTGGAAATCAGGATTAGCAGTGATAATATTCACGAACAAATAAAGTAAGTGAGAACTTTTCCTGGCACTACTACTTGCATGACATTTTTCATTCTGTAGTCAATATACGCATTAAAATCCTCTCCGTGCTCCAGAAGAGAGTTCTCTATCTGTGTATACATTATCACTTAGACTCCCTCTCTCAGATGCACACCTCTCACACTGTAAAAGGAAAGCAAAGACAAAGCACTAATAGGTACCTTTTGTTAACATCACAGAAAGTCCAAAGCAAGGAGTTAACAGAACAATTAACTGTTATTACCAAATACCTTGAGATGTGTTGCTCGCTTAAAGGCCTTATTGCAGATGTGGCAAACATGTATTCGTTCCTTGCCATGAACCTCTTTACAATGGTGTGTCAACATGGTCACTGAATAAAAGGTTTGACTACACTCAAAACACTGGTGCCCGCGACTTTCTTTTTCTGCTTGACTGCTTTTAGTTACATTAGGGGAAACCTCTGCCACCTACAACAATTTACAAAAACATTGTTAGAAAGATTCATAGGTAGATCCACAACATTGATTTATTTTTCAGAATCTACCTCAACATGACCCATCTTTGGAAGAGTACTTAAAAGCAACTTACAAACACTAAGGAAGTATTTACATACATAACTTGCATGTAAATACGAATTTCTATTTCATTGCTCTGAAGAGTAATAGATACATGTACTTTAAGAAAATTACAGTAATAGCTATGATCAAATTAACTACATATGGAATCTATTTGTAACAGTATTTTTCTATATGCAGTTTTATACCCTGAAAAACATCTCAGATGATTCTCACATTTCTCACCAAAAAAAAAATCAAAGCCAAAAATGTTTCAGGCAGAAAAGAAACTATCTTTGCTTTTACAGATAATTTCTTTATCGGCGATTCTATTTTCATAAGCAAAGTCTTGCCTCCAGAAGCACTGAAACACGACGAAAAATTGACAGAATTTGGCTGGTGTGGTCCTGCATTTTTGGTTTGTTTTAATTCATGAGAAATGTTTGGAAAAATGTCACTTTTTTCAAATAATTTAGCACATTTGTTCAACTTTATACAGAAGAACCTTAAATATGCTAACATAGAAATAAACAAATGAAGGAAATAGTCCTTTAAATAATTATTCAGGATAAACTAAATTTGAAAAGATACAGAACATAGAATATTATCCATACTAGAAACAAAGATGCACTATAAAGCTTGTTGAAAGAAATTGAAAAAAAACACCTGTGTGTGTGTTTCCAACTAGTTGGATGCTCTCAAGAAAAGTGTGAAATGTGGTAGTCACCATGATTAAATAAAACACATCACATAGAATGACAGACAACTAACTTACATTAATGTTACATTTTGAGTTATTGTAACAGTGCTATTCAGACACAGTCACACTTTACAAGTGATATGATAATAAGCCTTATGAAATGACACCCTGATTCATGAAAGCATACATATCTTGAGACACAAAATCTAGTTTTAAATTCAGAGGAATAAGAAAATCTGTTCATGTTAAATTTTAAAACATCCATATTCACACAGTATTTGAATACTGAAATTAAGACCTCATACTCACAACATATGCAAATGTAAAAAAATCATACACAAGGTATTATCAGAAATATAAAATTGCTCAAATTGGAAGAGATGACCCAAGATCATCTAGTCAAACGTCCCTAGAGCCATATCCAAACATGTTTTGAATGTCACCAAGGATGAAGACTCTGTAATCTCTTTGGACAACCTATTCTACGGTTTAACCATGCTCATAGTACAACAGGGTTTCTTTATGCTCAGATGAAATTATTTTAATTTCTGCCAATTGCCTCTTGCCCTTACACTGGGTATGACTGAGACAAGCCTGGCTCTATCTGCTTTAGTCCCTCCCATCAGGTATTTATGTGTATTTACGCCTATGCTTCATCAGCTGGTCTACCAGGAAATTATAGGAAAAAACATCAAGTGCCTGGCTAAAGTCAAGACAAACTGTATCTACTGCTCTTCTCCATCCACTGAGCCATCCATCTCATTGTGGAAGGTTCTCAATTCAGCTAGGTGTGATTTTCTCTTCATAAACCTTTGCTGACTACATTCAATAACCTTCTTGTCTTTCATGTGTTTATTCTCTGCCCTGCCATTGTTGAAAGCAGGAGCACCTTTTGCTTTCTGCCAGTCTTTAGGATAAACTCTCACAATCATCATGACATTTCAAACATAACAGACAGTAGTCTCATTACAACGTCAGTAAGATCCCTAACAGTCATGAGTGTATCCCATCGCTAATGGACTTGTGTATGATTCTCCTCTGAGCCTGGTGATGTGGGATTTTAGAAGACAAATTTTATCGGTAAAAATGAAGATAGAAGAGACGATCAGAATATTAGCTTTTCCAAATCTCCTGTCACCAGATCCTCTGCCCAAATCAGTATCACATCAATTCATCTTCCATTTGCTGCTGATACACTTGAAAATTCCACCTTGTTACATTTTACATCACTTTCAGATTCAGCTCCACGTGAGCTTTGGGTTTCTCAAACTCATCCCTGTCTTCTCGAATGTACTTCTTCAAGGTCACCTGGTCCTGCTTCCAGTTATATGTTTCTTTTTTTATGTCCAGGTTTTGTCAGAAGATTCCTGTTCCTCCATGCTGGCCTCCTGTTGCCTTTATCTTCCTACACATTGGGACTGACAACTCTTGGGCTTGAAGGAAGACAGCATCTAAAATCAAACAGCTCTCCTGGTTCTCCTTCTCTCCAGGCTTCTGTGAGAAGCTGCTAGAACCTTCCCCTGTGCTCAGTAGAGCAAATGCCAGCTGGGTCCAGGATGGAGCCACCACTGACCAGGGCTGAGCCCATCAGTGACAGTGGTAGTGCCTCTGGGATAATGTGTGTAAGAAGAGAAAAAAGCTGCTGCACAACAGCAACTGCTGTCAGGATATATAAGAGGAACATCTCTGCAGATACTAAGGTCAGTGAAGAAGGTGGCGGAGGTGGTGCTCCAGGCACTAGGGCAGATTCCTCCTCAGCCCATGGTGCAGCCCATGGAGGCCCACAGTGGAGCAGAGATTCACTTGCAGCCCATGGAGGACCCTATGCCAGAGCAGGTGAATGCCCAAAGGCGGCTGTGACCCTGTGGGAAGTCCCTGTGGGACTCCTAGCAGGACCTGTGGCCCCATGGAAAAAGGAACCCATGATGGAGCATGGGAAGGAGTGTGAGGAGAGTCCTGCTCCTGAGGAGGAAGGAGTGGCAGAGACGACATATGATAAACTGATCACAGCACCATTCCTCATCCCTCCGCACCACTGGGGAATAGGAAAGGTGCAGAAAAAATCAGGAGTAAAGTTAAGCCCAAGAAAAAGGGAGGGGTGGAAGGAAGGTGTTTTAAGATTTAGTTCTTATTTCTCATTATTCTACTTTGATTTGATTGGTAATCAATTAAATTAACTTTCCCCAAGTTGTGACTGTTTTGCCGGTGAGGGTAAATGGTGAATCATCTTCCCCTGTTCTTATCTCGACCCATGAATTTCTCATTTTATTTTCTCTCCCGTTTAATTTCATTTTACTTTCTCTATTGTTGAGGAAGGGTAGCAATAGAGAAGCTTTAGTGGATACCCAGCACTCAGCAAGATAAACCCACCACATAAACAGATCATTGAACAGATCTCTGTCTGCATTCCTGATGCCCAGGTTGTGATCTTGCTATTTGCCATGTGTCCTTCCCTTAGTATCCTGAGCTCCACAATGCCATGGTCGCTGCAACAAAATATGCACCTGACCTTCACATTTCCAATCAGTTCTTCCGTGTTTACAATTACCAGGCCCAGAAGAACACATTCACTTGCTGGCTTCTCAGTCACTGGTATCAGGAAGTTATTATCAATGCACTCCAGAGATTTTCTAGATTCCTCGTGCCCTGCTTGTTGCCCTTCCAGCAGACCTTAGGTAAGCTGAAGTAACCTATGTGGACCAGCGACTACAAATCACTGACTGCTTTAGGTGGAAAGTACCTCTTAAGGTCACCTCAAGAAGAGATTGCTCAAGAAGAGTCAGCCAGGGTAGGCTGTCCAAGGCCAAGATGAAAGCCTCATCTTCTATTTCTTCCCGATAAGGTGACCTGTAGCAGATGGCTAACACTCACAACAGTGTCACCCATTTTGGTCTGCTTGTCAATCTTTACCCATAAACTCTCAGCTGGTTCACCATCCAGGCAGAGCTCCATTCCTGCTGCTGTCTTACCAGTCCATCCTTCCTAAAGATCCTGAATCCAGGCATGGTAGTGTTTTAATTGTATGAGCTCTAGCACCTTCACTCTCTGATTCCAATGAGGTTGCAGCCCTGCAACTACATGCAGGCCTCTAGTTCCTCCTGCTGGTATTCCATGCTGCATGCACAGACTTCAGGGAGACAACCAGTTGTGAACATTTTTCCAAGAAGAGTATTGAAGTTTCTTCTCTAAAGCTATCATCTCAGCACCTTTATTAATACACATACACTTCAGGTGGGCCCCTTCCCTTCAGTCCTTTTTACTTTTGAGGCTTCTTGTGCCTCTATCAGCCACAACTTGCCCATATCTTGCCCTCTACTTGCCAGTACAGTCCACCACTTCTTCACTTGATTGTGGTTCACCATCTGTCTCTCCCATTTCTCCTGTTTTAGAGCTCGCGTTAGCAGACTGGTTGAAAACATTCATTTTGCCTTCAAGAAGAAAAGTCTGAACTACTTTTTCTAATATTAATTCTATCTTACATATGTAAAAGTTTCTATTGAGATTCAAATGCATACAAAGCTGGAAATACTTTACGTGGCACCACTATTGAAACAGTTTGGTTACAAAAAGACAATGGAAAAAGTGTACCAACAGGTGCTACTTTTCTCCCACAGCTCTAAACTTTGCCTGTTTTTGTTACCAAAATACCAACTTACTTAGAAATTTTTGTAGCAGTCTGCGTTGAGAGCATGGTTATGTAATTAGCAGAAAGAAATGCACTATTAACTGGATTTCTTTCTTGTGTATATATATATATGTATATAGATACGTATATATATACACACACACGTTTTTCAACTCAAAACAGCATCTGGGTGACTAGGAAGTCAGAGAACCTCTTCCTGATACTCTTAACTTGGGAATGACATCAGCCTCCATGACTCAGGTTATAAAGGAATTATTACAGCATTTGATTAAATAATGTCCCTTATCCACAAAAGATACATAAATATAATACGTACCTGATATGTTACTTCATCAGAGTTGGCAGGTGCTGAATGGGGTGCATGGCTTACCAATATGACTTGCTGTGAGCCTGATCCACTTTGGCTAGCGAGACTGGAATCTGTGAGTATAGCAGGGAACTGCTGACCCTGTCAAATAGGGGAGAAGAAAAACCAAAAAGAAGTAGAATAATATATTTAAACAGCTAGCTGTAGTCACATCTATTTTCATCTATGCTGATACTTCAACTACACGATGACTCTAAATTTTCACTTTCTACTCTTTTAATAATTTTTTTTTAATCTTCCCACTCTATAGACTGTATTTGCCAATGCATCTTTGCCTTTTTATGCCACCACAAAAATCTCAAATTATGATAAAAATTAAATTAATGGTAAAGCTACTGGGGAGATGATGGTCTATACAGAACTATTTTTATAAAATTTCTTATAATACCACCTGTTATTAAAGATAATCAATTCTGTCCTGTTATTTGCTGCGAAAGGAACTATCGCAACTGCTCTTCAACTCTCACGTTCACAAGGAAGAAAAAATTACCATATTGAGTAACAGTAATCAATATTTTTAGGAGTACTAGGCTGTATTACTCAACAGCGATGATGAAGTACAGCTTATCACTAAAACTTATCTATTCATTGAAAAAAACAACCCTGCAAAATTTATCTGTGCTTCTGTTCAAACAGTTCACGTTTCAGATGCCAGTATGCACACACAGGGGGCAGAAAGGAGGGTTAACTGAATTTTCAAATATTATGTATTTACAAGACAAAATTATTTTCTAAGCAAAATCTCCAGTTCTTGCCCTGTAAGGCAGTAGAATCAGTATTTCTGTCAGTTCAGAAAAGCATGTCTTACCTGTGAAGTGATATTAAGTGTAACTGCATCAAGACCACCTGACAACATTCCCTGAGTGTCAGCAAGAGTCAAAGTGACACTACCATCTCCTCCAACTCCTGATGAAGACATTACCAAATTCTGGGCAGAAACTGCAGACTGAGATATGGGTGTTGTTGAAGGAAGGTTTGTTCCACCTGTTGTGTTAAGTTCTGGAATATATGCAAAATGGTAAACAAAAAAAACCTGTTACCTGCATAAACTCTTAGCTGCAAACTTATTTTAAGTGAACTCAATTTCTATTTCTCATTTGATAAGACTTCCTATTTTGGAATGAACAAAATTGGTTAAACAGCTAATCAAGTATCAAAAACTCAGAGTCAGATGATGAAATTAGAAAAATTACATCTAAATGCAGCCTGATGGACATAATATTGTACACAGAGGTGTTTGTGTGTACACAATTCATGTGCATATTTAAAACCTCAAAATCTGAATACTGGAGCAACTTTGATATTTTATCACAGCTGCAGCAAATGCACCAGATTTCTTTGTCCTCCAATTTACAAAAATAGTCTTTCAGTACTCCTGTACACCCTGAAGTTCTAATTTAAGATATGTCTTCTAGTTTTCATTTTCTTCTTACTATATGGAATAAAGTTCATTTTAAATGACATAACAATTTAAAGCCTTTGTGAGGCTTTGTGTGTGAGAAAACACACAAAGTCCTGTAGTTCCTGAATCATAATGTGCAAGCTTATACCATTTAATATTTAGTTACCCAGTTTAATATTTTTTTTTTCACAAAATGCTATTACTTTTAATTAGAAAAAACAGTGTATGCATACCTGGGGCATTTAGTGAAGGGCCCTGAGAAAGAAGCTGGTCATTGCTTATAGTTAATGTAGCACCTGTAGTCTGACTGCTGATGGTCGGCGCTGTCAGCCTTAAGCCAGTATTCAGATCACTGCCTCCAGAATTATGCTGAATAAGATCTTGGCCTGAGTAGAAATAAGTTCTTTTATAACTGGAAATGTCTCAACATTCTTCTGCTACTGTTCTTAGAACTATAAACAATATATCATAAAATAATAAATGTAGAAAATACAACCAAAATAGAAAATTTATTTCTACAAACACAGATTTTTATGCAGAGGTGCGACAAGTTTCTAATACAGATGGGATTATGTAAATCTAGATACTAACATGTACCTGAGATTATTAATATTTAGACGAATATGGATCTTACTTATCTAGATGCAAGGCAACAACTTCACAGAACAATAAAAATCCAGCAAACTAAACGCCAAAGGTTTAAATGTGATTTTTTTAATCTAATATATGGATAATGAATTGCACTGAACATGTATTGTAAAAACATCACTCAACACGGTGTTAATTTTGTTTGATGGTCTACAAGCATAGAACATAAAAACTGAAACACAGAGGTTGAAAACCAGTTCTATCAATTGTTGGACACATATACGCCATTTTTCTTAGATCAGTGAACATCCATTATCAAGCAGAAAGAGAACACAGACATTATTGTTATGACCCTTAAAAACACTAAACATGTTACAGAACATGAAAAAAGAGAAAAACAGAAAAAAAATAAAGGTAAGAAAAGTGCATTGAATATTATACTAAATATATTAAAGAATTATTATTATACAAAATACAAACTATCTTTTAGGGGAAACAGACATTTGTAGTGTATATAGGATCAGTCTCTTACAGGCAGAAAGAAAGTTGGACTGAATTTATTTAGAGAGACTTGAAGTATTAACTACATATTATAAAGACTGAGTAATATACCTCAAAGAATGACCAGAATACCTCTTTGAACATGATTCCACAGATATTAAAAGAAAACCAGATTAAATAAACTCATCTGCAATGCCTGCCCTGCTTGTTCCCATCCCAGTGCTACCCAGGAGTTGTCCTATGCCAAGTGAGGCACAGAAAGGAACTACAAACTGGTTATGCAGACTTTACCACTCAGGTAAACATCTGTTAACTGAGGCTATAAATAAAATAGGGAATCAGCCTAACATGTTCACAAAGCAAATGTGTTTAGTTTTCAATAGCAGATCTGGGAAATATCTTTTAAAGTTGATGAATAAAAAAAGTACACCATGGGAAAGCTGTGGACTGTGAAAATATCCTCAAATGTTACCTTATAAAATAGAGATCTGGTACCATCGAAAATTTTTAAAAATACCAACCAGATATGGTAAGGGTGATTTCTTGAGGACTTCCTGATGAGGTTGTGTTAGTAGAGCCTGAAGCATGAGCTAGAACTTGACTCAAACTGGAATTATTTATGGTCAACATTATCTCATGTTGTCCATTTGAAGATGACACCATACCCTGTGAAGTCATGACTTGAGAAATGTCCTGTGCACCTAAATGTAAGTGGTAGTACAAAAAA
Source organism: Campylorhamphus procurvoides (assembly GCA_013396655.1). Taxonomy (NCBI): domain Eukaryota; kingdom Metazoa; phylum Chordata; class Aves; order Passeriformes; family Dendrocolaptidae; genus Campylorhamphus; species Campylorhamphus procurvoides. Next base: position 71,159 of record WBMV01002856.1, on the reverse strand, counting down.
AATACCATGAAGATCCTTTCATTATGATAGACACAAATTTTTAAAGCAATTAATACATTATTTTCTGAACTAGAATAAATGATGCAGCCAAGGGGAGATATTAGAGCTTGCATTCTAAAGAATAAATTGTTTTCACATCCAATTTATTCCTCTGCAGACAAGATTTTCACAACAAAGACTGTATTTTTCTCAAGACTGTGGAAGTTCTTAAATATTTTCATTATATAGAATCATAGAATGGCCTGGGTTGGAATAGACCTTAAAGACCTTAAAGATCACCTAGCTCCAACCCCCCTGCTGTGGACAGGGACAGCTTCCACTAGACCAGGTTGCTCAGAGCTCCATCCAGCCTGGCGTTGAACACTTCCAGGGATAGGGCAACCACAACTTCTCTGGGCAATCTGTTCCAGTTCCTCACCACCCTCACAGCAAAGAATTCTTTTCTAATATCTAATATAAACATACTCTCTAATCCACCTTCTAAAAAAAATACATTAAAAAAAGAGTAACACAAAGCTGTAAAATTTGTTGAAGATACTCATGCAAGTACTGCATGTTTATTTTATTAAATGAGGTATTTGGCAGGGCAGGGGCAGACATCTTCTCACTGTGTTTATGCCATAAACATAACCAAAAAATTAAAAGCACAATTGACACCGCTCACCGTTCGTGCTCGTTGTCAGCACAGACTCCTGCTCAGACAGAGATCCTATTGTCATATTAGCAGATGATGTTACCGTGGGCTGCAAAGACAGGCCTGATATGGGCTGAATAACCACATTAGCTGGCACTGCATTTTCTGTTGCCTGGAGGGAAGGATTCTGTGGAGCCATATTGGGATCTCCAGTTAGCTGCTGAGTAAGTAAATTACTCTGCTGCAACGTCTGCTGCAGAATACTTGGATCAATCTGAAAAACAAGTTTTCAACAATCAATCTGAAGTTAAAAAAGATAGGTTAAATGAATATTCTTAACATAAATCCAGAATTCATATTTATTGCATATAGAGCATACACAAATCTTAAACTTTATAATTAACTATTTTAAACTTAAACTTATTATGTGTCTGTATATAGCCAGTCTCCGAAGTCACCAAGAATCCAGTCTATTTGGATTCACATGTAGATTCTTCCCTCAGCAACATTTGAGAAATCATGATGATAGTTACACATCAGCATGCAAGGTACCCGGTACACACACTGGTGGTCTTCCATAAGGTCTTATTTGTGCATGTAATGCTTATCATTGTCTTCAAGCCATTGAAAGTGAAAAGGCATGGAGCAGAGAGGAGTGGTATCAGAAATCATTTATTTTTCAGCTCCTAGGGCTCATTAAGGTCCCAGTTCAAAATCCAACAGCTGCTCTCTATAAAGACAGACATTTTGCTCTTCATGGACATTTAGTGATTGAGCAAAACAAAATTAAAACGTCTTCATTTTACACTAAAAACTCCTTCAGCAGAGAGACTCTGAGCAACTCAATGCAAGTCTGCAGATGTCCCTTCCCTAACCCTGAGTCTGTACCCGGTGACCTGCAGAGGTCTCCTCGAACTTCAATGATTCTGTGAAATTGATCAAACACAACCAAGTTCCTGAAAACCATTGTTCCACATCTTTCAAATCCACACTTTTAAATGTAATCATCTCACTTTTTTCTGTTGTTCCATTTACAAGCTCAATAGGAATTTAAATTTTCCATCCAACTATTAAAAGCTTACAAAGTTACAGAGGTGTCTTATGTTTAGAAAAGAGCATCCTGCAATAGTTTGGGTTTGTTTCAGGGGGAGGGGGTGGGGGATGCCTTTTGTGGGCTGGATGCAAGCCTAAAATACTCTAAAAGTGAAAAGACAAAATGTAATCAAAGGAAAAAAATACATATTTTAATGCAATCTGCCAAAACACTGGAGGGGGAAAAAATTAAAAAAAAAGAAACCAAAAGAAAAATACCCCACTGTGCAGCTATTTTTTAAGTCTTCTAACATTGTACAACTCATACAGCCAAGTGTCTCAGTCAAGAGAACTCTTCCAGAATTACGTATGCTCCTTAAACTTTCTTCAGCCTTCAAAGTAATTCCATTAAATTTAAAGCAAGAAAGTGTAAGCAACCTACCTGCAATGTTATGTTGTTAATACTAGTGGCATCTATTCCAGAAATCTGAACATTTTGTCCAACCAGATTAGCAGCAAGTTGTAACTGTATTCCTTCAAGAGTGGCCAAACTACCATCTGTCAAGGACACAGTTAAGTCACCTCCAGCTACCAAAGAAAACAGTTATATTATAATGTTTTTATTTATCATTACTGACTACCTCTTTTAGCCTGTTTATTTTTATAAATTAAATCAATACAAAAGCTACACATACACAGATTTATTTATACCAAGAAAAATAATTTTAAGTAGATGATTGCCTGTTTTAAAGCTTCATAAAGTCTGCGTGATTTAAAGATTAATATTTAAGTACTGCCTAGCATCTTACAAAACAAGAATGACTCCAGAATAGCTTTGGAAAGCTGGAGAAATTTGGTGCAAATTTCCTTGGAGAGTGAGCCACACCTAAACAAAGCAGCACTCAGAATATACACATGAAAGCTACAGCCACATTTTGCACAGCACAAATGTTCAATATCAAAGTGTCGAAATTCATCCTACATACTTACGTGAACGGAGATAAAAGTATGTTAGTATTTGAAATCCAGAAGTCTTTAGAACTTTGAAATGTTCTAATTTCAAGAGCTGAATAGACCATCTTTACAAAAGATCTTGAGAGAATAGAGGGAAAAAGTCATCTTGTGTTTGACATACCTTCTTTTCCAAACACCTTGAGTGTGATCAATGAGTTTCATTTGGTTGATGCTTCAAAAACATCTATCCTTTCCTTTTACTCTTTAGTACAGTAAATCTGCTATATAATGCACTCAAAAGATACCTGCTCCAGGCAAAACCAATTTAAGAAGGCCATCTGAAAATGCTAAAGATTCCTCCTTACTGTGTTCAATAAAAAATCCAAGTAAACATCTGTCAGTTTTTAATCACAAATTTATCAGTAACACTGCCTGTCAAATAACATCAATATTTTCTGAACAACCAACAATCTGTTGGTTTCAGACAACAGTTTAGGTATAATCAGGTAAGCTCGAACGGTTATAGTTAAATATGAGACTGGTAAAATACTCTGAATTTGTGGGCACACCTGCAAAAGCAGACATATACTGAAAAAAGTGCTAAAGAAGCACAGAAAATCAAAGTCTCCCTTTCAGAAATGAGAGACAGTCCAAGATGCACAATTTAAGTAGTACATTTAACAGTATCAGGTCACATTTCCAGACACCTGAATACTATTCTCAGAATTGCCCATCCCAAGTTTCCTTGAGCACTTATACAAACAACACCTCAAAATAATTTAGAAGTTAGCAAGGATCATTATCAAAAGGTCATTCTCTTGCAACATGAAGCATTGGGTATTCTGTGCCAGTTGGCCTTAAAGTCAAAGAATGGTCTGTGGAACATTTAATGTGCTAATGCAGCTGTAGTCCCTGCCAACTGGTAAGACTTCACATCCTAAACATTTAACTATTTAACCTACACTAATAGATTGTTGTATTGTTGAAATGTTTTCTTGTTTTGTTTGTTTGTTTTTGGGGGTTTTTTTTGCTTGGTTTTCTTTTGGTGTGTGTGGTTTCTTTCTTCTTATTTTAGACTATGTACAGCACATGTACAGCAGAGAATATGCACTTAAAACACTCTTCATTATTCATGTAAATAACCAGTGTAGAGAAAGTTTTTCTTCTCTTCTTTTTAAAAAAAGGCAACAGAGTACTATCAAAAATGAGTACTCCAGCTACTATTTTCTTCCTCTCTGCAATGCAACACCACAGCAGAAGTGAAGAGATCTTTTTAGGTGAACTGTATACATTTTCCCCTTCATTCTTAAATATAGAAATTTCCATTTACGTCACCACTGTGCATCGAACCATGAATTCAGTACAACTCTTACCTGTCTGGCAAGCAGTGTTTGGCATAACTTTCTGAACTCTAACAGAAAGGAAAAGTTCAGAACTTGATCTCAACATCACCACCACCACGTCAACCATTTTTTACCTGACACTGAAGCAGGCAGAATAGCCTGACCCACAAGTCCTTGCTGAAGTAAATTCTGATCAAACTGACTTGTCAAAACGGAGTTATTCATGATGAAAACATTAGGGTCTGTTGAGGACGAATTAAGAAGACTGACTGGTTGTAGTCCTTCATTTGAAGTACGAGCAACAGGCTTCTTAACTTTCTTTGTCTCTGGTTTATAATGACACTGTATGTGGGTTTTTCTGCGCCCTGAAGTACGAAACCGTAAATCACAATGTGGACATTTGAAGGGCTTTGCTCCTGTATGCAGACGCATGTGGACTTTTAGACTCCCTTTTGTAGAAAAAGAATTACTGCACACATGACAACAGAAGAGCTTCTGGCCTGGAAAAGTATCAAAACCAGAAAAATAAGTGATAAAACCTCTAAAAAGATTGTTAGCACTAAATCATCCATTTAACAAAAAAAAAAAGAGATTCTAATTTGAGCAGAATACATTTGAAATAACTGAACTTTATAAGTTTGGCTGCTTTGCAAATGAATTAAGGATCTCAATAAAGGGCATATTATTTTTTTCCTATTATTAGAATCCAATATGCTCTGAAAGCTTTCATGCAGAATCTCATTTGTTCACCTTCGTGCCTCTGTTTTCCTCCTCCTCAACTCACCTTCCTGGCTAATAACATTGTTCCAACTACACACCTCATAAACCAGAGAATTAAGTTTTGTCTCAACCTCTTCAGCATTTGGCTTCTACTTACTTAGCAATTAATTTCCTTTTTAATCCCAGCAGTTTTATTGTTCTTTTTCAATACTGCCTCAGTACTAACTAGTATTAATGGATTACAAGTAGGAAATTAATAAAATGAAGTGAGATAATGCCCTAAAATAAAATACTAACCCCTCAAAGTAATCTAGAAGTACAGAAATCTGGCCTGTACATATACAGTCCTCTTTGTCCTCTCTCTTGTCATATCGCATAACATCTAAAAAACATCATTGGTCTCAGACGGAATTTTTAATGTTCTACAAGTAACAGCAAACTACAGTGTTTATTTCATTAACCAAATCCACAAGTGTACAATTCACAAAAACCATAATGTAAATATCTGACAAAAAACATGCTGCTGCAACTGAAAACTCACTATAACTTCTGCAACTCCCAAGACTTATAGGATCATATTGCTTCCTAGGCAAACCAGGAAAAGAAATAAACGCATTTTGTAAAGAAATCACAAACCCAGTGTGTGCCTACGATTGAATTCAAATTTCCACTTACAAAGAAGAATCTCTCATCAAATTCATGAATTACAATTCATCCTACTTCAAATTACAGATTTAGATGACATAACCCTAGCGCTGTTGTTACTTTTTGTTCATCAAAACTAAGAAAACCCGTGACAATGCTCTGTTTCAAATAACGGAGAAGAAAGAGCTCAATACCATGAGTAAGTAATACCAGTAAGACAGTGGCAAATTAGGCTGCAGCAAAGTTGTCTACCACGTTCAGAGTGCCACAGAGGAAGCCATCTAGAAATCTTTCCCACTAAATAAAAAATTTCACCCACTGAGAGAAAGCGAAAGGGAAAAACATAGAAGTGTGAGAGAAGGAAAAATATTCAATGAGATTATGACCTGACTCTTGGGCTTTTTGTGAAAATACTAGGAATCTAAAAAGAAAAAAGGAAGGTGCGTAAACTAGAACTTAAACTTATGTTGTCAGTTGTTTGGTGTTACTGTCCCCAAAAGAAACCTGGAGCGAAGATGATCACAAATTCAGATGTCAAGTCACAGAGGAATGACAAACACTAAATTGGCACCGCTTCCAAGTATAGTAAAATTAAGTGCGTTTTACTGCATCTGCTATGACACCATACTACTCACTACCCAAGTAACATGTTAACAAGAACTGTTACATAACCAGGAAATTAGAAAAGCAAGGAAGACAGGAATGCAATAATGTGTGACTTCCGTTATCCCACTATATGATACATTCGGATGTAGGAACTAACTGCTCAGCCAAAGAATCATATATCTCACTGAAAAATGTCCAGCCAGGCCAGTACTTGCAGTAAAACCTCAAACTAGCTCTCTCCATTAATGTTTATTACAGATGAAATCTGGTAGGTTCCTATCTAGGCAACTTTCATTTACAGCTGAGGAGCACAGTAGCTTTTCAAACTCAACTACGGTTAGAAGAATTCCAGATGATGCCACTGTAAAATTTTTGTTATTGTTCAATTCAATAAAATGGGCATGTCTCAGTATAAAACCAATGGACCACTATGTGTAGGTGTTGCCCTCTGGAAAGGGATCCAGGCTCAAATCAGAAACACCTCCCACAAGACAAAATGAATTGCAATAGAGAAAAGGTGATGTGGGTTTTGTAATGAAAATTAGGCCTCAGAAATTTAGGAATGCTCTTTGAAGATGACTAGATTTTCACTGACAAGACCGTATCTGTTTTTTCGGACTTTAACACTAGTTTTACATGAAAAGATTTTAGAAAAAATTCTGTCACTGGATGAAAGGATAGTCTTTTCATGAACTAAAGAAAAGTAGTTGTAAGATGGAAAATAAAAGGTTTATATGAACAATTTTCACAAGGCTGAAAGTCAGCAAAGAAGTTCTTTAAGCACCTAAGCGAGAACACAAGCTAGTCAAAATAGTACTATTACGTAATATAGAGAGAACGAACAACAGGCTGGGAAAATCCGTCAGGAATGCTGAAATAATAATTTATGAAGCTCCGTTTTATATTATCAAGAAGTCTATACAAACATAAAAAGCTTGAAGAGATAAAAAGGGGAAACAATTTCTCATTATTTCCCTTCAAAAAGCATTAGAAGCTTTCTATCTCGTTTTTTGTACTTTTGAAAAGAGATAATAATGAAGCTTAATCAAACCGTAGCCAGTTTTAGAAATTAATTAGTTCAGGATTGGGTTTATTTCAGAAATTCGATGGTAAGAAGAAAACAGGTATAAAAGATTTAGAGGGGTTTTTTTAACTCTTGCAAAATTGGGGTTGAAAAAGACTATTAAAATCAGACGTCTCTCAGGAATACAAAGAACCACTGCAAAAACCTAAATATTATAGATATTAGGTTTATACTCAACTGGCATGGCTCAAATAGCTGAACGCTCAATTATTTTTCTTTTTACTCCTATTTTTCAATGTACTCATCAGCACAAACATTAACATTTGTAATTTTTTTTCTCTAGCTTAATGTTATAAAATCCCTCAACTCTATCTTCTAGCTCAGGAAAATCATTTATCATTGCAATGCTACAGAGGATTTGTCATGAAAATATTATGGATGCTTACATACACAGTCTTTGCATGAGCTAAGACTAGGACTGCTTTAGAAGCCTAAAAATACGGAAGACTGTAATAATACGGTTTATTCAAAATGTCCTAATATGATTCATTTGATGATGCTATAAGTAGCAAATTTCACCTAGTGCTGCCATTCATAGTGCCCTATACCAGATCACAGTGAAATGTACCATTCCTTGGAAAATCTGTATTTAAAGTAGCTGGTCAGTTTCTAAACACAGACATTCGAAATCTTACTGACCTGTGTGTGTTTTAACATGACAATCCAGAGTGGACTTTACAGTGAAACTTTTTCCACATTCTTCACACTTATAAGGCTTCTCTCCAGTATGGATACGAACATGTCTAATAATTCCAGAATAGACGCAGCAGTGAATTTCTACTTTATATCAGTTTGCAAAAATATTTATTTTCTACCTTACCAATTTTAGAATTAATTAAAAACTTAAACTAACATTACACTAAGCAGAACAAATAAAGATTTAAGTATTTGCCTTTTTTTAACTGATTTTTACATATTTTTATATGCAAGTCTTATAGCAATAAAAATTATTTATTTATAAACTTCATAATACTAATTTCAATACTGCAGGAAAATGAGTATGAAAAGGCTGGGTTAGTCATTGTCAGAATCTGTAGTTTATATTGTGACAATATTTTTAAACTATTGCGAAAAAGAAAATTTATGCAAATATGAGTCAAATTTCAACGTAGGTATAAAGAGTTAAATGAAACTTTATTGCTGAAGTTTCTGTTGAACAATTTAGCAAGTTAAAAAACACACAAAACTTTCCCATTCCTTACCTCACTAAATCACTGGGTTTTTTAAAGCTTTTGGGACAATAACTACAACAGTTGGCATATTTGGGTTCTGCTTCCAGTTCTGCTTGCTTATCTTTGATCTCACTAATTCTGTCCTTCTCTGCAGCAGACTGGACGAGAACTTTTTCTGAGACAGTGGCACTTTCTTGAGGCCTAATCTTTGCCAGTTCTGCTGTTTCTTCTTCTGTAAAAGTTATGACACCAGGACGAGATTTTCTGGATGTTCTTTCAGAGTTTTCTTCATCATCTTCAACACATGCAACTTTTAAAGAAAAAAAAGGCAAAACAAAAAATCAAACCAAACCAAAAAACACGTGTCTGTTTAGTTAATCTGTCATCTGAAATTACAAAAAATAGAAGGGTTTATTATTAAATACATGGCCATGACATTACATGCTTGGACTTCAATCTCTTTCAGAGGTCTAACTACCCATGCCTGTACTTCATTTAAAAAAAAAAAGGCAGATTTTCTAATTCTTATTTTTACAATAATTAATACGGGTATAAGTAATTTAGGACAAAAAATGTTCTACTTCAGTAACATACTAAAGTAACTATGTCACATACAATACCTTGAATACACTGGACAGATCCTGGAAAACTGATTTCTTTAAACAATTTATATAACACAGCAATTGCAGCAGCTCTGGACATCAGACGTTATCCATGCTGGAAGGCTATTTTGTAATATTACTGTTACAGCATTCATGTAATCCACCAAAACATCTGTATTTTTTATGTAAAAGTAAAAACGAAATAATTTACCTCCCCCTCCTGTATCTGTAGCTGCTGCTACAGCTGAGGAGACTGCCTGATGTTTTTTCATATGTTTTTTGCAGTGAACAGTTGTTCGAAAGCTTTCATCACAGAATGGGCACTTGTAAGGCTTCATGCTCATGTGAATTGCCATGTGCCTGGTAAGGCTGCCATTAGTTGTGAAGGAGGTATTGCAAATGCTACAGCTGAATGCTTTAACTCCTTAAAGTAACAGAAACAATTAAGTAGCATGCTATGTGCTTAAGTTTGCTTACACAGGACATTTACAAAACCCATATATGGGCTAAGCTAATATAGAGCTGGGACACTCAGTTACCTGTGTGAGTCTTCTCATGTGACTTAAGAACTCCTGAGGAAACAAAACCACGTCCACAGAGTTGGCATTTATAAGGTTTCTCACCAGTATGTGATCGTACATGTTGTTTCAAATGGCTGGATTTCTTAAAACCCTTGTTGCAATATTCACATCTATTGGAAGAAAATTGTTTTCACTAGTTGCATATAATTACTAGTCATAAAAGAGTCAGGAAATTCTGTAACAGAACTAAAAGTATAACATACCTATACGAACGCCTACTCTGGTCTTCATTATCCTCAAGAAAATGAGGCCGTTGAGTATGCAATTCAAGTTCTTCTTGTGGTGACTGATCTTGTATCAAGCGAGTAGTCTAAAAATCAAAGCCTCAAGTAAATTTCAATAACATGATACTGCTATAAAGTCACAGAAACAGGCAAGAAAAAATTACAGCATTTACAGTCAATACAAGTAATCAAACTTATGTTTCATAAATTTTGACAAGAAATTAGGAGTTCTATATCATACCTCACTCTTTCACAGTGAGAAGGAAAGCACCAAAATGTTCACCTACTGTATCAGAATAAATACACAATGTGGTAAACGTAACATTTCCCTGAATCTACACAAAAACATGTCTAAATTGACCAGATTTTCTAGTGTTGGGAGTAATTAAATTTAAAACTAGAGCACCCATTTGAAACAGTGAGTAGCAATGTGCAGTGTTGCTGACAGACTTCACTACTTTCTGAACATTCCTGTAAGCAAAAGCCATCACAGAATAATCCAATAACCCTTAAGAACAACAGCATCTTATAGATTTGGAGAAGGAAACTCCGAAGCCTATAGGCTGAAATTACTCAAAACCTTCCAGATTGTAAACCCCACCTCAATTCTCTGACATATGCAGCTCGCAAACAAGCTTGAAGAGACAATAACTCATGCAGATCATCATGGTAAATACATTATGACAGATGGTCTTCATGCTAGGTACTGCTACCGTCATAAAAAGTTATATTTAAACTGTATTTTTAGCAACTGAGCTCTTCTACAAATTTAACAAGATGACAACTGCAATATGCAAGCTCCATGAATGATCACTACACATTTGTAACATTTTTTAAATCAACTCAGCCTATATATCTTTAGAAATCAAAAAATTAGGGCAGAAGACAGTCTTTTTCTTAGTTTAATATTACAATCCAACTGTATAGCATTATATCCTTTTTAAATTCTAGAATATCAAACCAAAATTCCTTAGAAACATGTAACCAGGTCACTTTTCTCTCTGCACCCTTATATTTTCCAGTTGTTAAACATAAGCAATCTAGAAAAGAAATCCTGAAACTTTTCTGACTTCTCATTTTACCTAATCGTCAATGAAATGGTGCAAAGAAACTCACCGCTGAATAGAGAAAAATGAATCCTGCCTTCTAGCAGTACTTACTACATTAATAGTGTCTGTATTTGGAACCTGAAGAAGGGCTGGTGGATGGTAACTCGTTGAAAGAGCCTGAGATTCAAGAGTGCTTGAGTCCTGCAGCTGCTGTACAGCTGGAAATTGAGTCTGTTGATTGTAGCTGTCATTCACTGTAAAACCTGCCAGAAATTAAACAGTCACAAACCTGGGAAATACGCTGAATTGGACTTTGAATAACACCACATTTTCTGAAGAGTACCTTCAAAAGACATTAAGTAGTGTTACCATATAATAATACTTGTACTCATCACTGTTGAGAGTCAAAACACACAAATGTTTCTGGAGTCTATGTAATATGCATAATAGGGTTACTTACCATTAGCTGGAATTCTATTGGAAAATCTCCTCCACAGAAAAACACTGTTTGAAGTTTCTTCGGAGTGCCACAATTACCTTAGAGCCATGGAAATTTTGAATTTCTTGTATGTAAGCATGCATGTGTCAAACAGGTTGACCCATCTCCCTTTATCCACGTTGGTACCACGCTCCCTTTACTACACTGGAAGCCGATCACAAGGATGCAAAGCTCAGTGGGGAGGATGGCGGGTGAGTGGAGGAGATGACCCAATAGGAGAACTCCAGTTTCTGATAAAGTAACCCCATTTTCTCCTACTTTGGATCTCCTCCACATATTCCCACTCTTTAGATAATAGTAAAGTAGAGCCTCTCAAAGGCAAACTGCAAAGTAAGAAATAAACATGTTTTTATTCACATTTCCAGTATAAAGACCTGAAATTTTTATTTGGTTTTGTTCTCCTGAAACACCAGATCTTAATCACCTCCTTTTCTAAATGAATGAATGAAATGATAGCATCACTGATTCAGAGCCAGGGAAATGTAGCTCAAATTGCAGTGTTTTTTTATGTTATTAGAGATGTCCTTTTATCAACCCATCTAAGCCCTAATACTTCTAATATTAAAAAACAACCCACAGTGTAATGTGGAAAAAAATGACACCACAAGTACCAGTGGTGTGGGCAACAATTTCAGTACTTCTGTGCAGTTTGCCTTTAGTGGACCAAAAGGGTGAAGATTATGAAAAAAGGGTAGAAACAAACCCACATCAGATGATTACAGCATCAAAGGCCAAAAAGCAATGCTTAAAGAATATCTGGAATTACAGTATAACAAAAACCTGGATGTGTTAAGTTTAAGCAGAAATTTTCCCAAAAGACACTTTCCACAGCAGAAGAATACTGTAACCAGTAGAGGAAAAAACCCTACTTGTATGCTATTGCTTACACCACAGAATGAGAACTCACAAATATAAACAAAACTTGTCAGGCCATCACTTGTCACCAAACCTACCACTGCAATTTGTAAATTATTTTCTCTCCTGGAACTACCAAGATTACAAGAAAAAAAGATTCAGCAAGCAGAACCTTGCATCTCAATTACTCTAAGTGAAATGACAAAAAAAAAAAAGCAGCCTGAAGAACAGCAATGAAAAGTTTTGCTGTAATAAGAGGGCTGCTAATTTATACTATTCAAATAAATTTTAGAAGTACCTTTATCATTTAGAAAAAGGCATTCCCACTATATTAGATGAGAATACAAAACACCAAAACTCAAGAAACTGAAGCAAAGTGATGTCACTTCCATGCCCTACATAAAAAAAAGGGGCATAACTATTAAATGTACTAAGAAACAGCTATCTAAAAAACATGAACTATTTTTTTTTAATCAGGAGGTAAATTTTGCTAGCTAAGAAGGAAAAAATAACTTACTATACCATGACCTGTTTTGCTTCACAGCATTTAAATAAAAGCAATTATTGACATCCTGAAAAATTTCCCAGGAATATGCAACAAAATGGTCAGAAGAAAAGTTCTGAATGTAGAAGTATTTGAGGACAAACTGAAAAAAGAAATACTACTTCTGAAAGTAGTTCAGAAATAAATATAAACCGGAGCTGTAACAAGAATATATATGATGCATCCCCATTTTGCTCAATACCTAACATGAAGATCAATTTCCACTCCAAGGATCTGACAACTTTGAAAATGCTAAAGGCATTTGCTACAACCACACTATTTCTACAGAACAGCATTAAAAAACCCACACCAGCGAACACCAAAAATCAGACATTCAGTCTGAGAGAGAAAGAAATTTCATAACTTTTATTTCCTGCTCTTGTTCTCATCACTATATATTGTTTCCTGGAAGCTTTTGATCAATCTTCAAAGAACAGAGACTATTTTAAGCTCTGTATAATAAGGGGAGTTTCTTACTCAAAGTCTTCTGAAGTTGGAATTGGATTTAGCATTTTTAAGTTAATCATTTATGTTGCTTGGGTTTTTCTGGCTTTAGGACATCATCCAACCTATTGTCTTCCATATTAACAAAACATGTTGAAAAATAGAATACTCTGGGAATCAGTTTACCAGTGGAAAGATGTGTCTTGCACATGATAATGAGAAAACAACGGTATGAGAGTTTGTAGCGAATACAATATTTCAATTTAGACAAAACTTCCAAGTCTTTACTGACAGATCATTCGAATTCTAACATTACAAATACCTACATGCACATGTACATCCCAGCAGGGCTCAGTACTTGGCAATTAAATGTTTCCTTCTTAGGCAACTTTTGCAACCAGCCTAACAATACTGACTGGAATCAATGTGTAAATAGTTACTGAAAAATCAGAATTCCAAGTCCTGAGAGTGCAGATGAATTCTTAGGAAAGCAAAACAGCAGTCTGATGGCGAGGATATATTTTTATGGGCTACAGAATAACAGCATTTGGATTTTTTGTAGGTTTTCAAGATCACTCACCTATCACCACCATTTGAATTATCATTCAACCATGCTTACAGAGAGACATTAGAGGAAGAAAAGGTGATGCAATTTATATGAAAACACATTTGGTGACAGATGATATTCAATAACCCAAAAACAATTTCATATAAAAGAAACATGGTTGTTCTGACATCACTAAATCGTCTTCAAATGAAGATGCCTGAACAAATAAACTACCAAGAACACAAGTCCTTTTCCTCAGTCTTCAAATCCAGCTCAAATGAATCATCGATTATGACACAGTAACACCCTCATAGGATCTGCACTTCTTTACAAGTCTGAACATAAGAAGAAGAAAATGTATCAAGAAGAAAACATATCAAGAAGAAAACCTATCTGAACAAACCAGAATTCAATAGAAGTATTACAAACAAACTTGAAAGAATAAACAAAGTTCTGGCAGGTCTGTGCAGACCTAGAAACCAGACTCAACTGCCTGAAATGTTAAGATTTTTTTTTTCTTAAAAAGAGAAAAAGAAAAATCAAAAAACCTATCAAAGATCTTTTAAAACTCCTACGTTATTTTATTAATAAACACTGAACAAAAATATTTTAACAAGAATATAGCCTATAAATATCAAGGATAAGAAAGACATAGTGTTTTAAGCTCGAATGTTCTGCCTAGCTGATAGGAAAAAGAAATTAAGAGCATGAAGCACAGATGCAGACATAGGGAGAGGGTCGACCAATTTAACGCATGCATCCGCGCAAATGCTTACCTACCTGAAATTCAAAAATTTTGAAGGGCTCCAGGATCTTCAAGGAAACTTCAAAGAGTTGGGAATCTGTGGATGAGATTCCAAGTAGAATAGGAGACATCTTACATAAACGAGACTTTAAAAAGCCCACGTCACAAATTTTCTGATTCTCTGTACCAATTCTACAATGAAACGATGATCAGTCTAGATTTCTGATGATGAAAAAATTATTTTGTGAATTCTAGAAGAGTCTCTCCCCTCCCCAAGAAATCATTCAATATTGATTTAATGGAGAAGATACATATACATAGAAACTGCAGTTTAAATAAGATAACAAAACAAGATTTACATATTGGGCTTTCAAATTCAAAGAAGCCATTAAAAACGAACAAAACACACCACCACTCTTCAGAGAAACAGAGTGAAAAGCTGCACTTCTTTTCTATAGTCTCTTTTCATTTGTTTGAAAAACTGTAAAAGGTAACCAATCAAAATAATCATAGGATTTTAGGAGGACCTGCATCATTCTTGTTTAATGAAGGTGAAGACTTTCATTTTTTTCTCTTTGCATACAAAGCAGCGCAACCTAGAGAATTAAAATCAGCAAATTATACTACTTCTCACAGTGTCATGAAACTTACCACAGTCAATTAAGCTTTTACAAAAGACTATACAACCAAAAGGTAATAGAACTAAGAACAGGTAAGTTTGTGCAGATGGAATACCAATTACTCTATACCAGTTACATAAAGTTATATCCTTGAGTCAGAAACAAGCAAAAAGAGATCAGCTGGTCAGCCAGTGAAGTATGCTTCTCAACCATAACAAATGAAAACCCCTCGAACATTCTCCATGTCAGGAACTGCACCACCCCCTCTTCAACAACAAAAAGCCACCCCCAAAAAAATCCCAGGACAAGTCCAAACAAAATTAGTAGCTTCATATTAAGCAATAATTCAAGAAATCCAGCTGTGAAAAGCAAAGAAAGGCAGTTATTTCTTCATTATTTGCAGGCTACATAAGCCTTATGGATATTTCTCTGTATTTTATAGGGGAAAAAAGTTCTCAAATGCTTACAATATCTTAATTTGTTACTTACGTTGTTCTATAAAATACAAAAGGAAACTGCTGTGGATAGTTGGAAAGTATGATTTTTACATTACTATATTTTGCAGTCCTTCCAAAACAAATGCCGACAGCTACTCAGTCAAATCCTACTGTGTCTCTGATCATTTCAGGTTATGAGCATTCACATTTAGGGGGTAACTTGCGTAAACTGCTTACTGCCACAATTTAAAACACAATCAAAGAAAGAATATGAAATGTCTGACTATAAAACCCATACTGTAATGACTAGACATCAGCTCATAAAAGCAAAATCTATTTATACTTAAGTATTCAAAATATTCTACTAAGTACAGCTTCAAAACAGTAATTTTTTTGCAAGTCCTCTGCATTGCAGTTACTTTAACTGCAAATGCTCACTTTAGAAATGCTTTATCATAACTGCACCATAAAGCCAGATTTATAAAAATTACTTTTAAAACCTTTATTCACTACTTACCTTGTGATAAGCCCTGTTGATCAAATGGCTGCTGTGTTATGGCCTGTTGTTCAAACTGAGTGATGTTTTCCTGTAAAGCATGCTGGGAAGTCACAAATCGATCTGAAATGGGGAAGGAAAGGGGGGAAGGTGGGAGTGGAAAAGAGAAAAGTATCAAGAAAAGAAGATGCAATTAACTGGATATTTCAGTTGTTTCCACCCCCCTATCCTTAACAGTTATCTGAATTTTTACTGCATTAAAAATAAATTAAAAATTTACTACCTGAACAGGTATTTAAATCTTGGCTTATAATAAACTTTATTTATATTCCCCTGTTGTACTTGCTAACTCATTAGACCACAAAAAACAGCAAGTAAGCAAAACCAAAATATTTTGTTCCACTATTACGTATAGAGTACATGAAATATTTCATATTCTCTCACCTCAAAACACAGGTATTACTAAGTACACTATATGGAAGTGCTTTTTATTAACAACAGAGCTGATGTGGTAAAGTTTTGTAATATTTTTCTTTATATTTGTTTAGTAGTTTTGTTTGCTACAATAAAAGGGTGCAAATCTTAATCAATCTTTTTGTATTTTAACAGTAAACCTGAACAGCAATAAATGAAACTGCACAATATACTTTCAGTAGCTAGCCTTTACTCCATGTATTTTTTTCTAGTTGTTTACTTACATTGTCTTGAAAACCAAAGCACTGAAATTTGTCAAGAGTTATTTGAGAACTTCTAAACTTAAGTAATTATAAACCTTATTATATATCAAATACTCACCCTCATCTTGCTCTAAAGGCTGATCAGCCAACTGTTGTTCTAGTCCCGTTTCTTCTGTGCCTACTACTGGCTGCTGATCTAACTCCAAAATAGCCTGCTGATCTGTTGCAACAGCTTCTGACTGCTGTAGCTCATCACTTTGAATCTCCACTTGCATCTGTGTAGAAACATGAATGCTCTGCTGATCTACTGTAGAATCATCTATTGAAGAAGACTGCTGATTCTGCTGAAGTTGCTGTGCAAGTTCATATCTGCAAAGAAAGGTAAGAAAGCCTTTTAATGGTTTCAGTTAGACACTTATCCTGACTATTTATGTGAACAATTTTTTATTTTTATTATATGCCACCATTTACTATACCTTCAAAGGTACCTAAGTGCTTGCTACCCATAAATAAGCATCTATATTCAAATATTTGCATTTGCTACAGAGCAAAGCTGCCTTTCCAAGTATCTTTAAGAAATAGCTACTGAACTACGTTGAAGGATTCACGTAAAACCTGCAAACATACCTATGAGTCTTCATGTGTTTTTTACAGTTTAGTGATGTTTTGAATGTTTTTTGACAATATGGACACATATATGGTCGAAGATCATTATGGATCCCCATATGTCGCCTGAGGCTACCACCAGTAGTGAAGGCCCCGTTGCATACAACACATTTGAAAGCTTTCAATCCAGTGTGTGTTCTAATATGTGCTTTCAGAACTCCAGCTGACACAAAACCTCTTCCACACTGAGAGCACTTAAATGGCTTTTCACCAGTATGCGACCTTTTTAAAAGAGAAAATATAAGTTAAAATTAGATTTAACAGTTTGCTTTACAAAGTTATTAAAGGCCTAAATTTCAAACTGAGAAAAACAAGGGCAACAGCTGTATGGATGCAAAAAACCTCAGTTAAAATGCAGGAATTAACTAATCAAATTACAAACAACTTGTCAGGGCTAGAAGCAATACTGTCTGACTAGTTTTAATTATGTTCTATAGTCCAATCTCCTTTTCTGATCATACTTTGTCTCCATTAAAACACTTGGGTTTAATTTTTCCCTACCAGATGGTATAACAGTTCTTCAAACAAGTATGTTACCACTCACATGTATTTTCCTCAATTCAGCTAAAAACATGTCCACAAAAGTTTGGAGAAAAAGATATGCTTCTCCTTGTATTATATACTGCTACATTTAATAATAAAACTTCAGAAAAAAGAACAGTGTCTGTTCTGAATACCGTCTGAAAAAGGCACAGTACAACTGGTCTGTCATAATGCCATGTGAAAAAAATATTCAAGTGGGGAAAAACTCACATTTATACTATCAAAGTATATAGCACTCCCTATATCCTTCCTTCCAGAGGTGCTAGAGGACCTTCCCTTTAGAATTACAGTGATATATAAAACAGACTGAAGGACGGACTAAAAAAATGGAGTAGAGTTACTGTTTTGCTACCAATACACACTATAAAAAACAGTGGTAGGGCATCCCAACCCTTCCTTAGTGTGCCTTTGGATAAGGTGACACACTGTTCAGTCACCGCTCTCCTGAAAATACCCCTACTACAAAGTTGCTTCTGTTTCAGAGAGGGAAACAAGCCTTGTAAGCAATCATCAGCACTACTCCATGAGGACAGACTTACCAGACAAGTATCAAGTCTAGCAGTTTAGTTACAGCAGTGTCAATTTACAAAGAACAAACATGGAAAAAGAGAAACCCCAAACAAAGCCACGCTTCACTCAGCACTCTTGCAAAGATTAATCAAAGAAGCACAGTAGCAGGTGATTGGTACTCCCATCACATATTTGTATTTTCAGTATAATTCAATATTACTTTGATTTAAATCAGTCCAGCTTGATTGTGTCTA
This sequence comes from Campylorhamphus procurvoides, assembly GCA_013396655.1. NCBI lineage: Eukaryota > Metazoa > Chordata > Aves > Passeriformes > Dendrocolaptidae > Campylorhamphus > Campylorhamphus procurvoides. The sequence continues at coordinate 52,676 of WBMV01002856.1, read as the reverse complement.
CAAAAGACAGTGAGAAATCTATAATTACAAAAGAAAATATGTGATATTGTAAGGCTTCCCTTCCTCCTGTTAAGACAACATATAAAAACCAAGGTAGCCTGAGAACCTACAAATACAGAACTTTATTTGTAAGGAGAGTGTGAGGAACTCACCATGATTTGAGTTAGACAAAGTAAGAAAGCAGTACTGAGCTTACATTGCAGAAACAAGCGGACGGCTACCTGCTTGTACAGAATCTTTCCGCAGATACTAGTAATGATCTTTGGTGGGTTTTTACATTTTCCTCTTCCAGTTATTCACTGTTTATAAAATCAGAGAGCACTGTTTCATAACTTGACTAAACATCAATGCTCACTGTCCGGAAAATGGCACTTTCATCCCATTTAGAGGCTACACTTTCTTTTCAAAACAAGGTTACCTCCACTGGTTCTCCTCCAATCTAAATTTTTCTACAACTCCATGACCTTGTGGTTGTAACAAGCACTGACTACATGGAACTTAAGCAAACGGTCCCCAAGAATATTTACTTGATTACAATGTAAGTTCAAACTCCTTCAGGTTTTGTACACAGAATAAAAAGCTAATTTCCTTCTCAAAAAATAAGAGTTACATACAAAGCAGACAGTCTGGAGGATACAATTATAAAACTACCACAAGAATGCACAGAAAACGCTTGCTGTTTTCTATAGCTTAGGAAAAGGAGAGTCCATGTGTTAACAAACCAAAATGCACACTGAACATTTGCACTGGCAGGACTGCACATAGGTATGAATTAGTGTAAAGTCTTCTCCAACTTTAACAGAAAAAAGTTATCATTGTTTCACTGTTTAAGACATGGTAAAAAAACAAAGTCTTTTCAGTGAATACTATATAAATGTCATGCTTTTCCATAAACTTATTACATACATTTCCTTTCTTCATTGTGTTTATTTTACCTGATGTGTTGTTTAAGATGACAAGATTTTTTATAGGCTCGATGGCAATAAAAACATTTGTATGGTCTCTCTGCATTATTCACAAAATTACTGTTAAAATAATTTTGGAAGACCTGGCTATTCCTTGGGATTGGCTGGATAAGACCTGCACACATAAACACATACACACAAAAAGGAAAAATTAATTGGTAAAGTTATTCCAAGGCTGTAGTAGTCTGAAGAGCTAGCATTTGAAAAGAAAGCATGACTAAACTTTTAGTATCCAAAAATATAAAGAAAATCTGCATGTTTTCAGCACTTATTTAAACATTATGCATACATCTACTTAGCATTATACATATTATACTGCACATGCTATTTTAGTGAGCTCTTCTTTTATCCATAGGTCCACCTCATTAAACTAAGAGTCCATGTCCAAAATAAGCATTAAATTTTAAAAAAATGGACAGCTACAAATTCACTGCTGATTCTGTATCATCTTCGTCCAGCCTCAACCTCACCCAAGCGATATTTAATCAATGTATCCCAGATAGACATTACAACTTAACAAATACTCAATATGTATTTTATGAAAAGTATAAAACATTATATTACTTGCCTTTACTTAAAGGATAAAAAAGTCCATTAAGAATTGTTGTATTTGTACATCTACTTTGGCTGATCAGTCAATCTTGCTAATTCTCTGAGTACCTCCAAAAATTTATTGAAAACAAACCACCCCAAAACCTCAAACCAATGTTTTTTAAACAAATGCTTTTTATGCACTGGTCCCTGAAGTCAGTGAAGCATCATTTTGGAAATTCACTTAAAATTCCTGATATTCAATGTCCAGGCTGAGAGCGTTGGACTTATTCAGTTTGTAGAAAAGAAGGCTTTGGGAAGACTTTATAGCAGCCTTCCAGTACTTAAAGGGGGCCGGACAACAGAAATGGGTAGGGACTTTTTAAAAGGGCATGCAGTGATATGACAAGGGATAATGATTTTAAGCTGAAGGAGGACAGTTTTAGATTAGATGTTAGGAAGAAATGCTTTCCTATGCATGCCCCATCCCTGGAAACGTTCATGATCAGGTTGGACAGGGTGTCGATCAAGCTGGTCTAGTGGAAGGCGTCCCTGCCCATGGCAGGGGGTTGGAACTAAGTCATCTTTAAGGTCCCTTCCAACTCAAACCATTCTAAGTCTCAATGAATTGTTAGCGTGGTAGGCTGTCTCAGAAGCAATCAAGAGAAGGGTATAATCCCAAATAACATGACATCCCATGAACGGGGATAATAGCAGACTTCTCAAGTAAACCAACTCACCATCATCCATGCAACTGTGAACTCAAAAGTATCCATCACAATACTAATAATACAATGGCTGATGGAATGATGCAAAGTTTCAACAAATATGCAAAAAGATCCCATAATAGTCCTAAATGTTCACTACAAAAACCATCCATACTGAATTTTCCTCTTCAGACTGCTTCATCTAACTTATGTTTCATATACATAAAGGAAAGCCTGAAAGGTTTCTGCCAAATCCCAAACGTAACTGAAAAGAGGAGGAGAGAATTCTCACAATTTTGAAAAGAGATGGCAAAAATAAAAAAGAACTATATCTGTCTCAGACTTGAAAATGTTTTTATATGTATGTTATACATATATATATTCTTATATATATGTAAAGTGCCAAAACCTCCTTCCCCAACTAACTCAGTTAACTCAGTAAAAACATGTTCTGTTAAAAAAACACCAAATAAAATAGACCAAAACCACTCCCAAAAAATTCCAACCACCCCCAAAACAAAACCCCAAACCATAAAAACCACCAAAACCACAACTCTACTTTTAAAATTATTTCTATTGTTCTTCTCTCATTAGCAGTAGTATACAGAAGATGACACGAGTCATCTTAAAATCAGAAGGAACTCCATATGACAAGTATTTGCTCTGCTATTTTTGATCATGTAAGATCAGAATAATTCAATAAACTCCTTGAATGAATGAGAGGTGACAAACTTGTGAGGATATTCCAGGTTACAATAGTTCTGGCCTGCAGAAATTTCTAATAAGATACCTAATAAACCAGAAAAAACTAATATATATAGATAATTAATTTCTAATAAAACACTTCCAAGCTATTGACTTAACCTGTTCAACTTAGATAAATGAAACATTTCTCCGAACTGTTGAAATAGCTGAATTTGGTGCTACTTTGGATGCAGTGAGTCAGCAAAATAGTTCCAAATGGGAACATTCTGAAAAAAGGTAATTTCCCTCCCATTAGTTCCATCTTTGGAAGTGTAGTAAACCCTTGAAAAAATTGCAGTATTTTTTTTTGCATTTCCTAATCATGGAATCATCATAAACTAACGAAGCAAAATGAAACAAACATTGAAACTGGTAGAGTATCATTTGCAAACTTTTTTTCATAGGATTTTGGAAAAATTAGACTATTTTAAGAAGCAAAATATGTATTAACAAAGGTGCGATTCAAAGATTAACTATCACAGAGTAACAATACTAGGTTCTTGACACCTCTAAAAGACTTCAGTTGTTTTTTTTTGGGGGGGGGGATATAGAAATGTGGAAATGTTGTCAAGGGGTTGAAAAAACATGACATCTAGACGAACAGTAGAATTTCTTATTTTTACAATGAATATCCTAATATTAGTGAATTTATGTGTTATCAGCATCTGTAGGAAACAACTTTTATAGTATTTCTTGTTAATATTCATCTTCTTGCAAAGCCAGACTTTCAGTGTACAGATCTTAATCGTATTGAAGCGTGGTTTTTCTTCAAAATCAGGAAAAAGGCCTGTATCAGTTTCCAGGGTTCACTCAAGAAATATATACTGATCTAAGTGCCTGAAGCTGTCAGCTACGTTTTGCTTCCACCACAAAAATTTAAATTTCCTAAAACTGATGCCAAAATAACCCCTACTCTTGCTTTCAGTAACTCGTGGATGCAGAAAAAGGATTTTTAAAGTGTGGTAAAGACTTTATCAATGTAAGCTAAAGACATTACCCATGTAAGATTCTACTACAAAGATGAGTACACAACAGACAAGGCAGGGGTTAGCAGACTGGTGAGTCAAACACTAAGAGTAAATACCTCGCTTACTACATTGACCTCTACTGGACAACAATATTGTCTTGATTGGGCTGTACAACAACTTACCTTCTCCCAAAAAGTGGTTTTACATAATGTTGTGACAATTATTCTACAACAGAATTAAAATAACTGTATAAATTCTCCATAGCACGTTCAAGAATTTTGCTGCCCTTTTTAGAAATATGACCACTAATGATTACCACCAATTCAGCTGAGGTCATAATTATAACAAACTCTCTAAAATCATGGAACATGCTGACTCATTAATATCTGTAATCTGAATAAACATGATCATGTTAAGAAGAATCTAGGTCATGAACTGTCATCTTTTCTATACCAACAGTCTAAAAATAGTTAAATTAAACTCTTCTCCTAATGCAAACATGCACATATGTTTTTCTGGTAAGGTTTATACAATTTCATTGTGAATGAAAAATATCCTTATTAATTCTAGTGTAAGCAAACTATAAAATACGGCGTTTTTCTGAAGCTTGATTCCTTCTGATGACTTATTTCAAAGTGCGCCTTTACGAGTAAGCTCTGAATGTGCTTGATTGAACTGTGACCTTTATATTCCTGTGAAATCCAAATTTCAAGGGACTATAGATTCACTCGCTCTTTACCTAAATCAGTTATGAGTATGGGCTCTTGCAAAGGAATGTCTGGTACCGGACCACTAGACTTTCCTACTCGAACTTTTGCAGGTTTACGCTGATGTCGCAGCTTTCTCAGTTCAGTATGTTTAAAATGTGAAGTGATATGAGTTTTCCGATGGCCCGATGTTCTAAACTTTTTGTCACAGTGAGGACAAGCAAAAGGCCTAACACCTGCAAAAGATTAAAAAGAAAAATAGATTAGTTTGGGATTTTATTTCCATCAACCCAGAAATGCAGTTTTAGAATACTGATTCTCTTTTCTGTATTTGCTTTGTTGTTTTCTATCACAGTGTTCATTTGTTAAATAGGTTTTCAAAAGAATCCATAAAACCCAATGAAAAGTAACAAATTGCTTAACTGGTAATTGCTTGAAACACATCACTTAAGGCAAGTAATCACGAAAGTAAATGATGCAAAAGTGACAGCAATTTTCAAAGGTTCTAGAGGCTATCCTAAGAATTGCAGATAGCAGGTAAAAGTCCTTCCAAAAAAACTTTTAAAAAACTATGAGAAAAAGGAATCAGCAAACACATAGTCAAATGTATTATATAATAGGATAAAACAGAGAAACTGTGATGTGACTTAGTTAAAGATATTCAAGATCAGTCTCTGAAAATGTCAATGCTGTTTGATGGCAGTTAAAAAAGCATTCCAACCGGAACCATCAACAAAGACTTCTGTAATGCAAAACCCAGTAGAAATCTCTTCTTGAAAAGGACACTGAAGAACTTGGCAAGTTACAGAGACAGGCAAAGCTGAACAACTTTCAGCTTTTGTTCAAGGGAAAATCTTAGACTTGGAACGCTAGGAAACATGACTGGATCTTACAAAGCAAGCTTGATAAAATCACAGGTGGAAAAAATGTACAAGAATGAACCACTCTTTACTGTACAATAACTATAACATCATATGAAACCACAGAGCAGTTCCATAAACAACAGACTACCTATTTTCCAAGCCACCTAGTGCTTCTGCCACTCTGAATGAGTCTGAATTCTTCTATAAAGGAAGGCTGACTTTAAAGAACAAAAATAATGCTGGCTTGCAAGTTTACAAAAAAACAAAGTGAAAAACTTTCTGCAGGTGAATCAAAAATTGGTACTTCATGGATTAAGCACATCAAACTATAAAACACATCAAACAACAAGTGCACCTAGCTGATGAATGATACTTTTGCAAAAGGTAATTACATAAACAGAAATGCAAGGAAGGAGCAGCGCATTTATGAACTTATCTTGCTGAAACATTATTTAGCTGTATGAACAAAGAAAGAAGTGGAAAACAATCAGAAAACCATCAAAAGCAGAAGACTCATTTTTCTCTATGGAGAGGATGGTTCAACCACAGAAAAACAGGTATTGAAGGCATCACATATGATGTGAATACAGACCATAGAAACGGAGGAATTTTAGGATATGCAATGTAAGTTGGTGAAAACATGAAACACCACCCCCAAAGAGTACTGAGTGATACAGTGAAATTATCAAAAAGTGTACAGAAGGGGAGGGAAGATGCAGAGTAAATATGAAAGATGACTGGGGTTAAGTAAAATCAGAACTCAAATTGTTAAAGTATGACTCTTTAAAAAGCACAATCAAATACACTCAATCATGATATTAAAAAGGAACAACAGCTGACTCATCACCAGAAAACCAAATGTCCGTGGCTTTCGTAAGAGCATGTTTCAAAGCCATGAAACACTAGAAAGTTATGACAAAAAATTACTCTTCATATAAGACACTAAAAGTTATACATTCTCTGATAGATAACAATGACATGATAGACAGGTCCACAACTTATATATTTCACACTGCCTTTTTTCATTCAAGGTCTCACCCACATTATAGAAAATAAGAAAAGCAATTTTGAGGCCTTACCTGTATGTAGACGAATGTGAACTTTTAAACTCCCTGAGGTGGAAAAGCTTTTCATACAAAATTGGCACTTGAAAGCTTTAATGCCCGTGTGTGTTTTTATGTGTGCTGTTAGAGTACTTTTAACGGCAAAGGCGCGAAAACACTGAGGACACTTGAACGGCCTCTCATGGGTATGAATGCGAATGTGGCGCACTAGATCACTTGGTTTTTTAAATTCTTTAGAGCAATAGGGACAAACATGCCACCTTATTCCATTTTCTTCACGTATAGAACCTAAAATAATGAATATTGAAAAGAATGCACTTTAAACCATTTAACAATTTTTCAAAAATCCCACTACACTGATACAGTTTTACAAAGTAATCAAACCACAAAAACATTTTGTGAAATAAATGCCATCACAATGCTTGGCAGATGAGTAACTTCTCTATCAGATACAATTCTACTTCACAAAAATGGTGATGGGCTGGAATGACGAAAACAAAATCCAAGAGAATCCTCTTGAAATTCAAACAATGCAAATTTTATGCCACTTAAAAACGCAGAATGTAGCTGCAATGCAAAATAATATACCAGCTAACTTACAAATACCGTATTCAACACAAAATTATCCAACAATGTCTAAGTCCTCAACAGTAAACGCACCAAATTATTTTAAGTACTAAACACTTATCTGACTGGAGGAGATAACTTCGCATGACTCTCTCATCTGCAAATCCAGACTTAAATTATGTTTTATAAACTCCAAAAGGAAAAAAATTGCATAACAAGTCTTTCTGATAAATTTACTATTTAAGGTTGCTTTTTTCACAAGACCTGTTTTATGATCCAAGAACCCTAAGCCCTTTCCTAAGCCAACAGGATGTTTTTTTCACAAAAAAAAAAGGGAAAAAGAACCTTCAAATCCTATTAAGAGTTTTTTTATTCATATGTGCTGTTCAATATCAGATATTTGTTCACTTAAATTTGTTCACATAGTGGTTTTTTTCTGCAAACCATGTCAATACACTGAGGTCATGTTACTTTATCAAAAAACAAAGGTGGTTGTATTTGACTACACAGCAGTGACCTTTTTATTTGCAGTCAGTGGTAGAGTTATTATGGTTGCACACAAGTAACAAAATACTTACTACTAGAGGAAAACAATAATGTTGATTTTAACCACAGTTATGCTGAACAAGATGAGGTTCTGACTTTGGATCAATTTCTCCACCCCTTGCAAAAGAAAAAGCAACCTCAATATACCTCTAAAGATACTACACACAGAACTCAAAGGCTGCTTATTATAGTGTTGTCTCTACCAGGCAAGACACTAAAGTATGATGGCTTTACTTGGAATAAATCACTTTTAGCAGCCATAAAGCCTGAGCAACCTTGAAACGGAAATTGCATGTAAGCACCCAGGGACAAAACCCAGGCTTATATATACACAATACAGTAGGAAGACAGAATATTAACATGTATTTATGGTGACAATATCACATCAGTACTGTGATTCCAGAGACAGGTGACATGAAGTATTATCCATTGCCAACTTTCACCCTTGCCTACGTGGGAAGATCAGTGATGCAGGAGGCAGCAGTACTGCACTTACATCTCTGCAGGGCCTCACTTACGAAGACAAAGAATAGTGCTTGCAAGAACTCTGCTCTGGGACACACAATGAAAACCCACTCCTTCTCAGAGAAGAACGATGGGAAAGAGAGGAAAAAAGATTCAAACACTCTTTTTTGTCCTCTTCTGATCTAAATCCAAAAGACTTAGCAGTGTACTTTCACTTAATGCCATTCTGACATGGTTTTTGTATCAGTCTGAGTTATAGATACTGTTGTTCATATCTTACACTGCGGTTTTGATAAGAGCAAAGAAAGTCCATAACTGATTCACAACACATTTTGGGGAATCACTTTATAGAGCCATAAACACACCCACAAATACTACAGTCTTTACAGCACAAAAAATAGAAAGCAGTGGCAACATTACCAGGCAAAAATGGTGACTTTTTCTTAATAAACTTCTTTTCTTTTTTGTCCAGTTTATCTGTACTCTCTTGCTCCCTATCTTGTTCTGCATTATTAGAATCAGCCTGATGATTTGAGAGAGTTGGGACATCTGGGTTCTGATCCTGGGGCCCAGCAGTCTTAGCCTGGCTGCAATCAGTAGAATGTGCAGAGACAGGAATTGAAGACAACCCACTGTTCTCTAACGCTTGCTAAAAAAAAACAAAAACACTTAAAAGATCAAGAAAGAAACATCCCACAGTTACCTCAACTCTTCTCAAACAACTTCTTGGAAGATATAAGGCAAATATAATTAAAAGAATTAAATATCTCATTCTCACAGAATTTCAGCTAGATTTCAAACCTGCAAACACGTTATTACACAACACTGACCTCTGACTGTTAAAGTTGGATTTCCTGCATTTATACATTTGCCAGCAGCTGCCTTTCAGGATTTTTTTTTTTTTCCAAATAGCTATCAGGATAATAGTTATGCATCATGTTGTTATTTTATGCAACTACACATTACATTCCAGACATTCCAGAACTCAGCACAGGTAACATAGTGAACCTGCACATGTAACATTTGAGTCCTTTCAAAAAGAAATTTAAATAGTACTTCAAAGACCAGATACGAAAAGATAGCTTAAAGGTTAGCAGGCTACCACTAATACTAATGAGTATTATTCTCTGCCCTGTCCCATTCTGTTTGTGCCTTTATGTGGTGCAGGCTACAGAAAAAGCACACACAGTTGAATTCCTGTCCTGCGTATCTTCTGTTACATAGCATCTCCTACTGCCAGGTGTATCAAGGACAGAACACAATAGGTTAGGAAAAACATTAACTGACCTCAGGAAAAAAAATTTTGCACAAATAGGAAATATTCAAATAGCCCTTATTAATGAGAACAGGGTAAGGGTCATGTATACATTCTCATTTTTTTGCCAGATAAAAATATTTTTCCCCTCTTAAACGTCATTATGGTTTAAGCATGGCACAACCAAAGGACATGCCACAAGCTGCTTCTAGGCAACAGAAAAAAAACGTTAAAAGCATCAATACAAATATCCACATATGGGTATGTGCACTTAAAATTTTCTTCTAGGCCATATAATCAACATTTATAACCTTTCTTTTGTATTATTATACAAAAAGATTATCTTGGTGCATTCCACACCCATTCAATAGACCTTCACAATTCAATTCTTTCTTGACTGATAAATTGTTTAGAAATGCATAAAGAATGCTGTAATTGAAAATACTAAAAATCAATTTCACTGAAACATGAGAAAGAAACCACTGAAATGTAAAGCTGTTCTCACACAGCTCTCTTACCTGCAAAATATCTCTGCTGATTCCCACTGCAATGTTGAGCTGTTGACCAGGTTGTTGAGGCTGGTTATTTTCTACAGGACCAGGCTCTGATAACTCAAGGAGCTGCTGAATGACATCAGTGACAGCCTGCTGACCCTGGTGAGCAGCAGCTGGAGACACCTGGTTTTCTGTCTGTTGAAGAAGTGGAGACCGAAAATGTGTGGCCTGAAATATACAGCAGTACATTTGTAAAGGAAGATGAAAAGTATATGAACTCACCTGTCCAGCTCCCTTATCTAAGGTGTCTGTTACCTGTCCACTACCAAGATGTCTACTTGTGTAAGACAGAAGAAATATACAGAGCTGTCACTCGAGGTTTGCTCACTCCAATAAAGAATTGCTTATGTATATCTCCTTTTTGGAATTCTTCCCACGCTTGAAATTATAGGCTCACAGCTTGAACTACATTTATTGTAACTACTGAACCTTCAACAAGTTCACAAAATACAGGGATCAATTACAGAATTCTGCATGTAGAGGTGACATGAAAAGTAACCAGAAAACAAATAAACATCACTGACATGTTTATCTTTTTAAAGTTCACATTTATATCAAGCAGGTCCTCTGGGAAAAATAACTTTCTATTAGTTGGGATTTTTTTGTAGGAAATTATTTGTGTTGTTACATCAAAACCTTTCAGAGCAAACCACCAACTTTTCCTCTTCAACTTTCAACCTCTGAAATCTCTTAGCTTTTAAAGAAACTCTTTATACTCAAACATTTAAATAGACATCAGGGTCTGTCAAAATACTAAAAAAACCTTGAAGTTTAAAAATCTAATTTTTTAATCTTTGATATGATTAATTGTATCTTAGGCTACTTTAGCAAAAAAATATGAAGAAAAAGAGGTGATATAAAGCCTTGATATTTATTTTTAAAATCGGAAATAAAGACTCCTGTTTGCCTTCATTTATAAACTTCTCTTCCTTATTACAAATACATTGCCTAAGTATACAATTACTGAAGCAAATGCTTTCAATAATTTGTTTTACTGTAGAAAAGAGAAATATAAATTTATACAATGGTTACAACCATTCAGTATCCTAGAACACACTGGTTATTTGCTTCTCATATTCACTTCTGTTCTCTAAAATAATCACTTCCACGTGCACATGCAACCACACACATAATACACAGATACAAAGTGGTATCTTCTTTCAGATCACTTTTAGCAAACAATAATCTTAGGCTTCACATGTGTAGTATTTCTTCGTAATCTGAAAACTCCTGAGACTTTCTTTATACTGACACATTACACTAGACAATTGACAGTCACTGCAGTTGAGGATGGTTACAATGTAATATATTAAGAAACACTGGCTTGACTCGAGTCATGTCTTGCAAATTTGAGGATGAATTCTTAATGCCTTTTCATGAGATGATATAAAACAAATTCTTATCTCATTTCTCTTGCATGCATGTAAGAATATCACGTGTTACTTTGCTGATTTAACCATTAGTTCTTTTTTTCACCTCACCAGTGGGACAGATGAAAAGGCTCCATCTCTTCAGATTCCGATTTAGCAGAAGTGTTATGAATATTTCAATATGTATTTTTCAAAATAAAGTGCACTACATGCCATTTTCATTGCAATAAACTGGAACATAAGCAAAACAGTTTCCTAAAGAATGTAACAGCTCTTTATAGAGATAATTTCTTTTCTTGAAACAGAATGCAGGGAAGTTCTTAGGAAGAGCAGGATGCCTACACTAAAAGTGTATAAAAATCTTTCCTAGGCCATAGCAAGAGAAAAAAATAATTGTTAATGAAGGAACTGCTCAGCAACATCTTTGACACGAAAATTACAGCATTATATGTATTTAGCCAGTGTGTTCTGGGTATCATACAGTAGTTTATATAAAATCTCATGGAAGTTACCTTTTCTGAATATTAATATACACACACACACAAAGTTTGTAACCATTACTATTCAGATATGCTGTTCATTATAAAAAGTTTCAGAGGCCCCTTTCTAGGTCTCATTTTAAAACTTGATTTTAATGATAGCATAGAGAATGCGGTGTTTTATTACTGCTCCAAAATTCCAAAGTTGTTCAACTGGAATAGTGGACCTTGTGATGACCCTTGGTTTGTCTGATCTGCTGTGTAACAAAGACTGCATGACTGCTCTGAGGAATTATTCCTTCTAATATAGTAACAGTACAAAAATTATTGCAGTTCTTTAAATCAAGTAGGTTATTGTGGTAATAACCTTTTCTGTTACTACTGAACTTGAACATGTGGCTCCAATAGTAAATTACCCACACTAAAATTCCATACTTTATTTCAAAGTGTCAATTTGTCTAGCCTCAACCCTCAAAACTTTTTTTTCTCTTCTCTATTAAAGACATTACAGATTTGTCCCTCTTCTTCAAAACAGAGGATACCCTTAAGTATTTTATCTGTTGGGCAAGGCAATTAATGCACCTTGAATCTCTTCAATAATAAAATACATCATAGAATATTTTAAGAATTTTGATGGCTGAGTCCTCTTGTATTTGAATACAGTTCATGGATAGTGAACAATATAAACAGACAACTGAAAACAGTAAAACTGCCAGAAGGAAATACAGAGAATAGACAACGCTGGACAGGCCAGATCAATAGACAGAGGCCAGCTGTATGAGGTTCAACAAGGCCAAGTGCCAGGTCCTGCACTTCGATCACAATAACCTCAGGTACTGCCACCTCCTAGGGACAGACTGGCTGGAAAGCTGTTTGGCAGTTTCAGGCAATTCTGGGAGGAGAGGGCAATGGGATTCACTGCTCCCAACTCACACCTCCTTCCCCAGCTCCACGGCTCCTTCTGAACCCCCCAGTTCCGCTGCTGCCCAATTCCAACCAGCTCAATCACTATGAACACAGCTCCTTCCCTCTCCACCCAAACCATACCATGGTATCCTTGCAAAGTGAAGGCAGAGGGACAGGACGAGCCAGTATTTTTAGGAGTTCTTACTCTCTTCTGATCTTTTCATACAGAAGAGTGTTTGCCTCCATTTTGAAGAGCTATTGAATAGAACTATATGCAAAATCATGAATGTGTAAAAAAATGTAATTTAAATATAATGCATTCAAGACCTGTCCCATCTCTATATAACCAGTTGCATTCACCAAGGAGCTTCCCTTCACATATTAGCTGATCAACTTAACACAAGGGATCACTTCTTATCCTTTTTCACCAGTTAAATGGAAATCTACAAAATTCTGTGAAGTTTCTCCCACTTCTAGTCTTGACAGAAAAATGTGACAAAAACTTTACACTTACGTTCTTCCATTTGTTATCAACAGGTTGCAAAAGATTAGCAGGAGATGTTGTTAAAGGCTGGGTGACAGAATCCTAAAAAGAAATGAAAACAAAGTATTTGAAGCCTTTATCAAAAAGAAGAAAAACATGGCTAATATAATACAGAAAAGCAGCACAGTTCATTGTCCCAAAAAAATGAGACTATGTGAGAGAAACAAAAGTACATAAAATCACTCTGGCTGCTTAATAGTTTAAATACATTAAATAAACACAACTTACAGAAACCAATACCAGCTATAAGTCCTGATGCAGCAAATAACAAATAAGTCTTACAGTAACCACAATTTACAAGGTACACTCGTACCACAGAACAGTGCATTCTCTGGTTGCACAGCACTTCAGGAAACTTCAGGTTTCGGAATGTGTACTTAATAAGGATATAATCATTGCTTATCCCCAGGTACATAACAAGGGATGACAGGGCCTAATCCCAAACTCTGGAACAGAATTATTATTCTGGAGATTTGTTAAAGCAGATCTGCAAGTTTTGAGCAGAATGATGGTCAGTCCTAACAGAAGAATGCTAGTGCTAACCTAATAATGTCCCAACTTTCTAAAGTAATTAAAAAATAGTAATAATTATCTGCAGTTTCAAATAGCAAGTTGTAAATAAAAAACATAATCCTCTCTAATATGCAACTGTCATGTCATTTATTATCTCTGCTCTTCCTTGTTAAACTCCTTGAAATCTCTTTTTGAGAAAATCTTTTTCTCCCTCCTCTCTCTTTGCTTATACTATTTCATGGAGGCGTATTTGCTATTATTTGCTATACTCTTTCATGGAAGCAGAGAAGTATGCATGCAGCAAAGATAACAGCACACTACTGTAATATCATTATGCTATACAAATGCAAAATACATAAGCAAACCAAAACATTAAGAGCAGAGCTGGCCAGGGAAAACCAACATAAGGTAGTATGAAAGAATTCTTTTCCATCTTGCTTTTAGGATTGGGCTTGTGAATGCAGAAATGCATAAAAAGACCTAGAGAAGATAGCTACTTGCAAGCAAACAGGACACATTAGTCTTTTGTTTATGAATTAACATGAAGAAAGAAAGAACATCTAAAAAATGGTTCTCCAAACAACATTACTAGACCGTTGTTTTCAACAAGATACAGCTGCATAATAAAGTCAAGACTTCAAATTTTAAGGCTCCTCTTCAAAGTCTGGTCTTGCTCATCATCCATTGGACATTAAACATAAGAGCGAAAATTAGGAAGTGGAATAAAGGTAGAAGATAAAGGAGTAGAAGAGGGAGTTCTACTCAAAGGGGGGAAAAAAAGAGTACTATGATAAATTAAATATGCACTGGCTTAAAAAATAGAACAGTCTTACGAAACCAGGAGCATTTTCTGAATTTTACTTGTTGCATCTTGGTAAAGAAAGAAAAATCTTCAGTGCTTCCAATAAAGCTATGGTTTTCCTTTATAATCTGCCATGTAAGAAGCTAACATTTAAAACAAATTACTGGAAATGCACAGAAGGATCCACTATGTGTTTATACAAACTAGAATTATATAACCAATTTCTGAAAATTAATTGAGACTAATACATTATTTCAATAGTTCTAAATTTCATTATTACACTAAAACTTCCACCTTACTTTTATGTTATCTGGGAGGCTAACACAATCTGTAAGCACCAGAATTATATCTTACTTAATTGTAGAATTAAGCTGTTGTATTTTCAACCAAAACCTCAAATTGTAAATCCTGTTTTGCATATACTTGGTCAATTTACATTCTCCCAATATTTAATCCTGCAAATTCATACCCAAAATCACACAAAACCTGAAAAAGACAAAAGACAAATACAGTTCTGGAAGTTCTAACCTACTTGAAGAATTACTGGAATTAAGATACAGATCTAATGAAACTCTCAAAGGCTTTTTTCACAATATACCAAGCAAAGCTTACCGCTGTAACATGAGATACATCTGTTGAAGCACTTGCAGAATTCTGTGGACCACCCATGTGCATTTTGCTGATATGTGTATTTAAACTACCCAAGCTTTTGAAGACACAGCTACATTCTGTACAGTTGTATGTAGGACCATTCTTCACCTTAAAAAAAAAAAAAGTAAATTTTCCCTACATTTACCAAATATATTTTTCATTATTTAGTCTGGTATATCTTGGAAATGTAATCAATTGTAATCTACGTGCATGACTATAATTGCCTACTATCACTTTTCAACATTGAGAAGCACCGGATGGTAAAAAAAATGTCATCTGGCAAATCAGGCTGCAGACTTTTCCCTCTTTACGATTTCCTAATATTCCACACTTGGAAGCAAAACTGAAATGCAACTTTATCAGTTAAGATGTGTCTGAAGATTAAACATCGTACATAATACAAATGGATGGTTAGAAGTACAAAGAGAAAAAATGCTGACAAAAACAACACAGTGAAGGGCAGGGAAGTTTATTAAGTAGTTTGAACTGAACACAAAGAAGAAGAAAGTGATCAGCAGCAATTTGTTTGGGACTTTCAGACTAAGGGTTTAAGGTAATTAAAGCAGCTAAATTTTCAGATTTCAACCCTCTTCATTTCCCCTCCTCAGTCATCACAGAAGTAACAGTGTAGTACTTGCAAAACAGAGGGAGCAACAAAGTATTAAAAAAACCCACAGTGCAGTACTTACAATATATTATGGTATTCTGTATTTTTTGACATTAAACTCCTAACAAGACTTTCAAAAAGAGGTATCAACTAATAGAATACTGCTACAACTAAACAGTGCTTTATGAAGTGAGAATCAATCTGTAATTCATTATCACCTGTAACATTATTTTCTAACTGTCTCAGGATAAACCAAAGAATTCATGGACTTCCATGCATCCTTGAAGAAAATACAGCAACGGCAAGAAAGAAAACAATCAATAAGTCACCCAAAGAAGTAACGAAAATGTAGGCTCAGGACAGCAAGATGAAGCATAAGATACGATCAAGAGGTAGAATTTTAAGGTACCTTATCCCACAGCTTGTTTCTTTCTTACAGAAAAACTGAGTAACAGAAAAAAGTGAAAAATACTTTTTACTTCCTCTAACAATCTTGTAATATTGAAAAAATTCAATGTAAATTATTGCATTTTTTTGTGTAGCAAAAGCTGGCACATATAGGGAGCTGTGAACTGTGAAATCAACTAGTTACACACAGTTACAGAATCACAGAATCGATTAGGTTGGAAAAGACATCTGAGATCCTCAAGTCCAACCTATGACTGAACACCACCCTGTCACCTAGTAGACATGAGTGCCATGTCCAGTCTTCCCTTAAACACCTCCAGGGATGGTGACTCCAACACACCTCCTTGGGCAGCCTATTTCAGTATCTAATCATCCTTTCTGTGATTAAATTCTTCCCAATGTCAACCTAAACCTCCCCTGGTGCAACTTGAGCCTATGTCCTCTTCTCCTATTGCTAGCTGCCTGAGAGAAGAGACCAACCCCACCTGGCTACAACTTCCTTTCAGGTGGCTGTACAGAGTGGTACCTTCCTCCCTGAGCCTCCTTTTCCCCAGGCTAAACAATCCCAGCTCCTGCAGCTCCACCTCAATATCCTTCCTGATTTGAAGGACCCAGAATTGGACACAAGACTCGAAGTTATACTATTTAATACAATATATGCTAAAAAGATCCTTAGTAAAAAAAAACAGAAATTATCTACCACTGTAACACAAAAGTGGAAAAAAAGTAAATCTTAGAGTAAGTAGAAGAGTGAGAATAGAGATGATATCCTCCATGCAGGAAAAAAAAAGGCAAAAAAGCTGCCCCTATCATTTCATACCTTCCACATCAAAACTAGGTCTCTTTCTATGGGTATTTCCAACCCCAAATCACTAAAATAAGCAAGGAAATTACTGAACAAAGTTGCATAACCCATGTTGCTCAGAAGACTGTATTACTTTATCATAGGAGTACCTTCTGAACTGTAAAAACTGTCCACCAAAAAGAAAAAAAAATAGGCATAAAGAGGTCTGAGACAATTTTTTTAAATCTTTTTCTGGAATTTTCTTCTATCTGTAACCAAAAAGCCTCTGAAAAAGGCTGCAAAACATGTTCTTCAAAGACAAATGCCAAGTAAGCTTGACGATGGAGTTAGTGGGTTGCTCTTTGGCCCTGAAATTTTTCACCATTTCCTTCTTCGGTGCTTTTGCCTTACTTTCATCTGATTCTAGCCCTCATTCTCCCAGGATAGACACAGGTACACCCAAACCCACTACTTCTTAATCTATCCATGTCTCGAAAAGACAATCCCAAATGAAGGTTTTGCTACTTCTGTAAGTATACATTTATTCAGATAAAGGAAAGTCCGCTGGTAAAACCAGCAAACTAAAATCTATACTACAGCAGTAAATCTACACTGGCTGCAGACAGCACCAGAGCACATAGAAACAGCAACAATTAAATAAGACGTATGTTAGCACTGAGGGCTTGACAATTACTGCATTTACCTCTGAATGAACTCTCTGTATGTGTGACTGCAGGTTGCCTTTCTGGGAAAAGGCTGCAGGACAAAAGGCACAAGCATGGGGCTTCTCCCCCGTGTGCTTGATCATGTGGGTCTGCAGTGCTCCCTTCTGGTTAAAGGCTTTCCCACACTCGCTGCATTTGAAAGGTCTTTCACCTGCAAGGAAAAGGGAAGAGGAGGAAGAGGAAGGGTAAGGAGATTTAAGTAAGTGGTAGCAGTTCCCTGTGTTTAAATGAAACACTGTATCAGCTGAAATAAAATATTGCCTATAGACACACAAACGTATGTTAGTTGCGGGTTTTGACACTGAAATTGTTTCACCTCAACTACCAACCTGAGCACCTACTGTGATGAAAATGTAGCCTTGAGAAAGTTTTGTGAGCTAGCTGATCAACACTGGTTAAAAGAGTAAAATCAAGAAAATCTACATGAAGCAATTATTTAGAACGGCTTCTTTCAATTTGTGGTTTGGAAGATCTCAGAAGCTGCTATGCAAAATCACTGAGGGAAAAAAAAAAAGGGGGAGAAAAGAGAAAACAAACCCTCATATATCATTCTTGTACAACAAATCCTACAAAATGCATGTATCTGCACTGAAACAAACAGAGGGACCAGAGAGAAATGGACAGCAATAAACAAATAATAGTTAAAAATTTAACCTTTTATTTATTTTAAAAATCAAAAACTCTTACAGCAACACAGCAGAAAATTGACTACTATGGTTCCCACGACCCAATAAATATTAACAGCCATTCATTCTTTACAACCATTTACTGAAAATATGCAATAAAATATCAGATATCATACAATCCTGCTCAGAAAATAATTTTAAAACTTTGAATATGCATACTGCTACTGAACATGAAAGAAAAACTAAGCAATATTGTTACAAAAATGCTCTGCCACGATTTTCCGATTTTGGTGCTCTCAGTGCTGCGCATTATTCCAGTTATTTGTACATTCACAGATTAGGTAGGAAAAACTCCACAGAAATTTTAAGTGACAGAACATAAGAGAATGGCATAAACAGATTACAAAGCTACGCATTTTAAACATACAGATGCTAAGAATAAATTTCAGTTTCTTAAAAATATGTCTTAATTGACTACTGGGAACTTCCACTATGAACTCAGTATTACCTTTTTTCTTTTAATGAAATAGTTTAGCTGTGGTAACGTCAAGACCTTGGAAACATTTAACACTTTGCCTTTGCAAAATTATTTAGCAAAAACATTATGAGCATTCTCTACATTATGTCTGCTACACCAGTAAGGACTACCATGATCTAAATACTATGCAGATTAAAGCAGTTCTAATGAATATTTTTATATTCATTAGACTTCCAATTATATAGTTGTAATTACATCTACTTTAAACTTATTAATTCTTAATTAAATTCACAGTGTCTGGAATAAAAGCTATTTTTTGAAATAGGTTACAAACTTAAAACTCACTGAAGGAATGTATATTTTCAGTTCTGCTGCTAATTGAAGATGCTTTAAGATCTGCAGGTTTTAACTGTATATTTTATATTTAACTATATATTTTGTATATTTTTATAGATTAAAACAAGGAACACTGATTCACATCTTGAAATACAGTGACAAAATTCCTATTGGACTTTCACTAAGAGCTGCTGGTGGACATAGAAGTATGGCTTCAGGTTAAGTTTGCCTATTTAAGTAAATCTCATTATAAAAACTAAACCTTAATTCTATTCTAAAAATGTGGAATTTCTGTACTTCTCAAGTATAACTTAATAAGAGAGGGGGAATGATGGGCTCATTACTTAGTTATTAAAATGGGAATTGCAGTCCCTGAGATTTAATTTTTTCCCCAACAGGGTCTAAGTTGAAATGACTAGCTATGAATAAAAAAAGTATTGCAATTAAGATACTAATGTAATGCTGCACATGTAGCACAGACAGGCTCTTTCAACAATTAAAGACCTGTGGATTCTAAATTATTTACAGTAGAGTTGTTCTTTCCTACATATTTACAGTACCTCAAGCAACTGAATGCCAGACAGATTGCCTGCAGGTTTAGAGTAATAACATACTTCACAAATTAAATGAGTATTTGCTAGCTACTTGAAACTTAAAATGACCTACCATCATGTGCAGACTAGGACTGCATTTTCTGTCTCCGGCTTCCCAGTAGAGAAATGTCTGTTTATTCTTCCAAAGAACCATAAATGTCCTTGAACTTTTTAAAGCTTTAAAAAAGTGTCTTCAACCAACTATTATAAATGTTTCTTTAATTTTGATTAGAATAAGCTAAAATAATGTATCAAATAGAGTCAAGACTCTAAAATACACAATTAATTTTCGCTGACCTTTTTTTGAGTGTTACTTTAAAGCAATTTTTTTTAAAGCAGGTACAAGGGTGACCTCTTGTGTTACTGTTCTATAACTGGATCTGTAGAACTTCAGAAGATTCTTAGGACAGTCACACAACGACATTTTTATTTCTTCCCTGGTAAACTAAGCCATTCTAGCAAATGGTAACTCATCACATCACTGCCTGAACAGACTGCTAATACAAACAACACTGCACACTTACATAATTTCATACTTGAACTAGCTAGAACCAGACAAACAGCAATTTATTCAATATGTATGAAAAATACATACATATTGCACAGCACTGGAACACCTTCAACAACAGTTTTATTTAAACCCAAACTCCTGCTATGTATAGCTGGTTGAAACTTAAAAACTATTCTCTTAGTCGTATGTAAACCTCAAAAACTTTTATATCATTTTATGCTTGGCATTTTTCAACTATTTCAATTGCTTAAGGGTTACACATGCACATATTTATGACAGCAACTGAGCAAAAACTATTTGCTATTCATTCTGCAAATTTGAACAGTCACCTGCACTTCTTTAATTACCAAAATTGCCACTAGGCTTATCACCTCCCAAGCTCATTTTGTAATTTTAAATAAATCAATTCTAAAATAAATGGAACAGCACTATTTTAGTAGTATTATTAACTCACATGTACTTCTACTCTTTTTGGGATTGGAAATCTTAAAACCTGTTCGCTAGAGTATGTAAGATCTTGTTCAGAGTAGATGACTGGTCCTTATCTAAGGATTCTAATTTTAGTGCCCATTGAAACTTTAAATACCAAAATCGGTATTTAGTAATAAATGAAACCTATAAAGTACTTGAATTCTTTTTACCTCTTTCTAATTATCTAAGTCTAGACATTTAAAAAGCATATAAAATTCCTAAGCAAAGTAATTATATAAGGTTTATTTTAAACCAAGAGGTAACAGCATCTAACAAGCCAAATATATTGATAGGATTTCAAGTCCCAACAGCGAGGAAAAAAATACATTTCACAGGTTAACCAAATTTTTTAAAACAAATGCAAATTAAAATAATCACTTCCACAGCCTTACCTGTGTGTATTCTAACATGTCGTGTTAACTGACTCGGTTTCTGGAAAGTCTTTCCACAGTGAGGACAGGAATAGGTAAACCCACTTCTATCAATGTTTCTGTTATAAGACCTGGTATTTGATACCCTGTCATTAAAAAAAAAAATAAAAAATAATATGAAGCATTATTTTTATGAAGTTTATTTTACCCCATCATTTTTAATACAGTGAAAACTTTATAACAATAAACTATCAACTGCAACAGTGAAAAACCAAAATCTATAATGATACTAAAAGAACAATGCAAACAGCTCTTTTCTAAGTACCTGCATGCACCAAGAAATTTACTTATTTCTGTAATAAAAACTGATACATCTTAGAGGTGCTCTCAAGACATTTTCAGAGTAGATTCTGCCAGAAGTATACAGTGACTTCATAAAAACTATTTTCATGGTGTTTTGCCTAAACACAGCAAGTCCTTTATTCTTAACTAGAATATGAAAATCTCATGAACTTGAATACCAATGCACTTCTTAAAGTCCAGTAAGAGCAAGAATTTAACAACCCAAATATTTACCCCTGCCCCTCAAATACAAATCACACTCTCCTCAGAACCACTGCAAGAGATGATATAAATTCCTAAAATTCATTTCTCTACAAAATCAAACTAACTAGTTTAAATTACTGCTGAGAAATGTCAACAGCAACATGGAAAACTGACTGGAAAAAAAAGAAAAACAAAAACCTGGATTTTGCAGACCATCACAACAACTTAGCTAAACAGGCAAAAAGCAGAAGGCAGTGGGCAAACCAGCATGGGATCGAGAGTATTCCATATCTTCCACAGTGCCTGAGGAACATTAGTCCAACTTGTCAGTACTGCTTAGTGCTAGCTGATAGTAAACAAATTTAAATACCTGGTATTTCTCTGAACAGCTGAAAGAATGTGCAGCAAAAGTGCAAAATACACCACCACACTAAAAGATAAGTTGTATAACAGAAAAAAAATAGCAGGGAAAATAGTCTGTGCATAACACAAGAAATCAAACTACTCAAATGCTGCATTTTTCTACTCTAGAAGAACATAGATATTCTGCGCATATTTAAAGGAAGGCACCTTTTCCTTTCCAATTCCTTAAAAAAATAAATTACATGTATGTAAAAGTCCTTTCATACCCTCACAGAATTAGCAGAGTGTGGGTAATATATTTTAATTTTACATATTCATTTTATCTACTCAAATTTAGAGAAATATCCAGAAAAAGTGAAGATTGAAGAGAAGAAGAGGGAACAGATGTTACAACCTCATCTTTTCACTTCAGGACAGATCTACTCTGGACTGATTGTCAGAGTACACTCTTTGATCAGCAATGTATCTCAACTATACCTGCAGCACATTAATAAAGAAAATAATATCCAAGTTGGAGGCAATTGTAGGGACAATCCTTAAAGATCAGATCAGCTCCTAATGTACTTAATCATTTAGAGTCAGAATGACCATTTTCTTTTTAGCAAAAGCCAGATACTAAAATTAAATTAGTATCAAATTCAAATTTCAAAACTTCATAATAGTCCTTCATAAACACAATTCAGAGAACAATTACCTTTTTGGCAATTACAGTGCACCCACTCTATGAAAAAAAGCAAAACTTAAGGGAACAAGGTTCTTCATAATTTTAAATCCTAAAAAGTCTCTGAAGCTTATTTTACACCGAAAAAGTAGTCAAATTGATGTATGTCTTTGACTTTAAATATACTCTACATAACCATGTTAGATCAAATATTAATTTTTCATAATTCATTCTTATCTTTTCATATACAACAATAAAATCCAAATTTCCACATTTTTCCATTCAAAATGATTTTGGATGAAACACAGAAGCTCATTAGCTTTGCAATGAACTGGAGTGGGAACACTGAATCAAGTCATTAACTCTGCTCACATGCATGGGTTGTATTTGGTACTGCTGGTTAACGGACAGCACAGCACCATTACAGAGAGTAGTTTATTGAATACAACTGCAACACGTTTCTCATTTGAACTGATAAATAAGATGAATCCCACATAAGGAAGGTCTAAATCTAAAAGTAATCCATGCTAAGAAAAATTTAAAAAATTATCATGAGCACTTGGGTGTCTTTTATGTCAGCATGTGGCACGCATAATACTGTCTCAAAATCACAATCATCACGTTCACTCCTCTCTTCTTTATTTATTCAACCTAATATCTCTACGCAGATGTCCACAATGAGAATGTTTTATGTATGTAATAATGTACATTTATATAACCCAATACAAACATAATTTGATACTTCACACCCTCAAGTTTCTGTTTGCAAATGGAAATCTATGACAATACTTTTTTCATCCTTCTGGAACACAACTATTAAGATCTTTGAACCTGTATCATCTGCTAATAAAAAGCAAGAGCCAGTAAATACTGTAAACAGCCAGTATTTCCTGTTTTTAAATACATAACTTTCCCCATCTGTTTTTTATAGGAACAGAGGAAAGATTAAAAGAAAGAGATCACCTGTCAAGTCTTTAGGCTTTCTTAAGGCAAACTAAACCAACCGAAGTAAGTTCTTCTTCCTTCTAACTTAAAAAAAATTCTCACATTCCTAAAAGTAAAGTTAAACTAGAGAGCTGAAAGAAAGGACAGAACAAACATCCACCAAAAATGAGTACAACATATATCAGGCCTCTTTTTTCCCTTCATTTTGTGCTTTTTCAGATTTACACGAAACTCATGGGAGATTGTGATGAGGACCGCTTGCAAAAAATGATTAAACTGCAATGAACAACATATCTTTGGAGAAGGCAATCATGAGAACTTTTGTCATTATAATAAAGGCTATGTAAAATTAATATACATTTGTTTCAATGTACTGCTATTAGCCTTTAAAATCATAAGCACACTTCAAAAATCACTTTGCATCAGAAAAACTTAACTCATGTTTACAAATAGCTAGCAGATGAACTATGCTTAGTATGTGTGCCTAAATACAAAAACAGAAAAAAAAAAGAAAAAAGGCCTCCAAAAATAACCACCCACTTTAGCAAAGTTTTAAAAAGCAAATGCCATTTCATAATAGCATATCAAAGAAAAGAAATTATCTGCACAGATCCTGGTACTTTGCTGACTGGAAACGCTACTCCTGCTTTTCCCAGCTATCACCATAAAAGTAACATCTGCTCATTTTGTTACAATCCCGTGATTGTCACCTTATTTTATAGTGAGTTTTCATATGCTCCTTTAACTGTGAGGAAGTTTCAAATTCCTTTTTGCAAGATTTGCAGCTGTGGATCCTACTGCCTGCCAATTCTTGACGATGTTCTTCCATGTGTATGGACAGCTGACTCTGTAAAGTGAATTCATCTCCACACTCTGAACAGATAAGATTCTGAAAGAGATAATAGATGCTGATTTTTAAAAATATTCCCATACAGCGGTACACATGTACCAGCTTTGCTCAAGCAAATTAATGTGTCCTTCTATGGACACTGGCAGCTGGAAGCAACTAGCAATAAAAGTATACAACTAAAAAAGGTTTATGAGTCCTATAATATCATGAACAATAATCACTGCAAGATCATATTAATATTTATATTTTAAGAAACTCCACTGAAACTGAGTTCTGAAAAAAGTTCATACAGCAGCAGAAATAAGAACTTCAGTACCATCATCACTACTACCTATTCCCCTGGTAGGCTGGTTAGAGACACACACAGAAACTTACCTCAGTGCCATTACGCTACGGTTTACAGAAACATTTGTAACAAATACTACTTTCCAACCACAAGCATCCTAACTGTACATTCAGGGATTTCACAATTTTAGATACAGATTGTCACTTTTAAATAGTAAACCCACCACAATTAGTACTGAATTTTCTTAAGCTACCTTCACAGAAAAGCTGACAGAAATCAATAGGGACCCAAAATGTTCCTGACAGATAATCCAGAAATTTTATAGCAGTATTAAACAAACCATTTACCAGTTACATTAGTATTCCACATCATTTAGAAGAGAAATTATATTTCCAATGTTCAATGCAAAAGTATTGTTATTTCTCTGAAATTCAGAGGAAGATTCTAAGTCAAATATTGTTTCAATGAAAACTAAAAGCTCAGCACTTGCCTTCCTTCTGCTTTTTGAAATCATTAAATTTTGTCAGTCTATCTTTATTTTACGTAATCTAAACTGAGAGTTAAGCTTAAATGTCTAAAAATATCCATCATCTCTGTTACATGTTCCTCACTGGTGTGCCTAAGTAACTTCAGACAGTTTGTTTTTCAGTAATTGTGATTATCACTGCAAAGAAAAGTATTTTTTATCCTCCCCACTTTTTTCCCCCTCCTTGGATGTTCAACAAGAAAAACAACAAACAGAATACAACAGTGTTCATTTAAATAAGGAATTGACAAGAATATTTTAATCAAGAGGAACACAGGTATGCAATATTATTTTTTATATGTTTTCACAATAAATTTGTTCCTTAAGTCTAAAAAAATAAATTCTGCAGTATCACCAGGCATTTCCACAAAAAAGCTTATAAAGTTGAAGCCCTTTTAAGAAATTAATTACCAACTGAAAATTTACTTGTTAAATCTAACAAAATGTCATTATTACTGGACTCAAGTTACCGTGTGAGACGATAAATAATACTTGTTTTCCTAGGACATACACTCAAATCTGAGTAAGAACACCTCTTACTGAAAAATATTGTTCTTACATGACAAATTTAGTTTATGATGATCCTTTCATAAAAGTGGGGGGCAATTATACGAAGGGAAGCTTATAATGCATACTCTACCAAGCTCATGGACCTAAAAATTAAGTTTTTCAATCACTTCTCAGCATTTTTCAGGCACATATCGGTGTGATAGTAAGTTGCTAATACACATATTCAAATAAGCAACTCCCACAAACAAAAGGATCGCCTAAGATGAAGTATTTGAGACAATGAAAGTCTACCAGTTTCTATCCAGTACTGTGGAATTTGATGTAGGAAACCAAGATCATGGTACAGTAAAAGACATACTAGCAATTTTAATGCAATACATTTATTTTTTTCAGTTTTTTATTCAGTATTCCTGTGTCACCAGGTCAAAAAGTAGCAGTGAGAACCACTGTATGTTTCCACTGATGAAAGGGACAAAATCAAGAATCCTGCACAAGACTGGGCGTATTTACACAAGGCACGTTCTTAATGACTTCTCAAGAGAAAGCTACCCCAAACTAGTGAGGAATTTCAAATGCGAGTATTTTCCTTACACCAGTTCATCACACACAAATCTCCAAAAAATGCGAGGATAAAAGTCTCCTACAAGCTCGATTTCAACAGCCCAGAAAATTCCTTCCAGAAACTCTCACAGGAGCAATCAATCAAGTTTCACAGACCCGCACACTCTCCCAAATTTAACTGAAGAGCTCAAGAAGCTAATCACACTAATTTCTTGTTCTTGTCCTTCTGCATTTATCTGTAGATAAAGCTGCCTGACGCAGCACAAAACAAGGCTGAAGTTATTAAATTGCAGCTTGTGCACCAACCTCTACCTTCTAACAGCAAAAGGAAGAACAGCAAACAGGAGGGAGAATGCGCTCCACTGGTAACTTCTTACCATGCACATTAAAAAAATGCTCGAATGGCAGCTAGTGCCATCATCAATACCCTCTGCTTCAAGTTCAAATTCCGTATCTCCTACAGGTCCTCGGCATAACTACTGTGAAAGTTATTCCTGAAGTTCTCTGTGAATTAATTGTTGACATTCATCTCTGTTTTATCACAAAATTATTGGGTATTATAAGAATGCATTCATTAGCAATTGAAAGGTGTTCATATTTTTATAAATTTAATTTTCAAGCTGTAGATTGGATTTTAATTTAGAAGGCATCATACAGTGTATTCTTCTGACATCTGCACCAAGTATCAAAATCAGAGCTGTTGAAGTGCATGAAAAAATCACTTAGTTGTAGAAATGAATACCAAAAATCTCCCAGGCATCTTTCTTGATGCTTAGTTTCCTTATTCTGATGTTTTTAGCAATTAAAAAATCAAGTTTTCTTAATAATACACATTAAGCCATGTACCATCATAGATACATTAACATGCAACAAAATTGTATTCAAGTCCACTTAACTTGGCTCTGTACATGATAAAACGTGAAGTAAAACATGATTAAAGAAGGAATACAATCTACACATGGCATCCTCTGCCTGGATTAGAAAAGTGCAAACAGGCCTGTTATCCCAAACTTAGTGGTCAAAACTCCTTTAAGCTGTCTGCAGTTGGCATGGAGAAACATACCACTGTTACATTTATGATCAGAAGCCTGATGATAAAAAGTGCATACTTGACTCAGCTCCAATTCTCCAACATGAAGTGTAATTCTAAAAAATCCTTTACAGGGAGAAGAGGCATTTACTTGATTGAAAACTTGGTATTTTCGGCAGTGCAATCAACTCTGGAAACTGTAATAATGCAGTAACGACTATAAAATGTGCAAAATACTACTATGTATTAACTGTTTGCTAAGAATTTAACCAAAGCCCTATAAAAATGGAAAATTAAATTTTCCATTTTCCAAAGGAAAGGAACACGACGTACTCGAGTAAACTCAGAAATGGAGATGGGAGTTGTAAACAAGGGAACAGGTTCATCTATTTCTATAAATGGTGAGAGTGCCTCACCATAACACCTGCCATCAAACACGATCACCCAGATTAATACATTTGGGCTTACCAATGTAAATGAAGTCACAGAAATACCTTCAAAATAAAAGTATTTGTAAACAGCCAATTACTTCATGTTTATACATAATATGATGTTACCTATCAGACATCCACAGATTCTCTTTCTTAACAACAACAGGGTGGGAACACTTAATTATATTCAGTATATTAATTTCTGTAGCTATTATTAAAACTGACTTTCCAATAGAAGTTTTATATTTCCCCTGAACCAAGTAATTTATTCAATCCGCCAATCTAAGGCATGCTGGTAAGGGATTAAATACAACCATAATGACACGTCTTTTCAAAAATTAAGTTATGAAGTTTAATGAATTACCTCCTCTTTCTCATGTAGCATTATATGAGCTTTCAGACTGGCCACTCTGGAGAATTTCTTGTTGCACACAGGACATGTAGGATCTTCGCCATTGTGAGTACATTTATGAAGTGTCAAGTTGAATTCAACATTAAATGACATTGGACACTGGTCACATCGGTGAGGCTGTTTGTTAAAATAACAAAAATAAAGACAAAATTCAGTCTTCCCATAAGTTACATATACCCTGGGTGGCACAAATAACCATACAAACCAAAATGTTAAAAATAATAAAAAAAAGAGCAGTTAAAGTACCTACATATGATAATGATCCTAAATAATACCAATCTTAATTATTTTATCTCCTTTGCATCTCACTACTGAAAATACAAATACAGCATTTCAAGAGCAAATGGGGAAAGAAAGCTGGAGAAATAAAGAAAACAGAGATTCAAAACTAGGACTGTCTGAGTAGAGTGAAGTTATCAGGACAAAAGCAATGAGCAAGAGACAGAAACACATTTTCCTACTTTAACTGTGACCATGATTCACCCAGAGGGTGGCTGGACACTGGAACAGGCTCCCCAGGGCAATGGTCACAGCACCGAGCCTGACAGAGTTCAAGAAGCACTTGGACAATACTCTCAGGCACATGGTGTGACTCTTCGGGATGGTCCTGTGCAGGGCCAGGAGCTGAACTCAGAGATCCTTGTGGATCACTTCCAACTCAGGATATTCTATGATTCTATGAAATCTCCTTAAGCAAAATTAGTAACCAAAACAGCAAAACAGTCTATACTCGGATTGACTGCTCTTCAGTTGATATTTGCACAATCAGTTTTCATTCTTAAAGATCACCTTGACTTCTGGATATAAAGGCTCCTACATAAGTGTGCAATAGCATGGTTTTAACTATATCACCTTTACAACATTGAAACTGATGTAAGTTGTTCTTTGTATACATGAATTATCTCAAAGTGCTACATTTTGTAAAAATTAATCAGTATGCAAAACTACCTCAAAACCCAATAAAAACAGTTTTACACATAAGTAGTTTGAGCTTTGTGAAATAGAAAGCAGGGAAAAGAAATTAAATGCTTCATATTACAGCTGCAACTTGTGCCAAAAGTTTCATTTAAAAAGTCAGTCCAGTCTTAATCACATATCTGTATTTTTCTCATTCTTTCCCAAATTTGATTTGGAAGCAGCCGAAGTGATGACATTAACATACTGACTAACGCATACATATGAAATGCACTTACTAGTGAGGTCTGGTCAATCAATTTAAGTATTATTTTCTTTTTATTGCTAATGTGCAGAATCACTTCACAAATTCAACCAAAAGAAACCCATACACTTTCTTATCTACCTGAGTATTTTATAAATCAAAGAAAATGGCTAAAATTAAAAATTTCTGATCTGGAAACAGCCATCTAACTAAACAGCATCAAAGTAAGGGCCTGTCACAAAGCAAACATGAGAAAACATAAAAAGGAAACTTCACAAAACTCTGAGGTCCCCAAGTAGTAGTTATTAGTGGTACGATTTAAAAAAATGGAAAAGATGTTAGCTTGACTGTATATGAAAATATCAACATACACAGGTTCTGTCTACGAAAATTCATACCTTGTCATTTTGCTCATGATCCCTCATATGGCGCTGGAACTGGGTCTCTTTTGGAAAAGACAGCAAACAAATGTCACACTTATGGAAGTTAGGTACTTGGTAGGGAAAATTTCCGTTCTCTATATTTGGTGTCAGAACATCAGCTACAAAACAAGCATCAAAATGTTTGTATGAAGTCATATTTCATGTACTTATAATTTATTGTAAAAAGCAGAACTTTTTGAAGCAGAAACTATTTCATCTCTTCTAAGATTCTGACTTACATGACACTTTAACTGCAAGGGATCCTGAAAATCTCAGGCATAAACATTACTGTTCTCATTGACACCAGATCAACCAAATACATCCATATCTCTAACTGCCAGTTGCTAAAGAGATAAATAATCACCTTTTCCTAGTAATTTGAAAGAAATTCTTTCTTTGCTCCATAAACACGGGCCAAATTTGCAAAAAAATAAAATGCTGCCAAATACACTACATATTAGTAGGATACTGCTAGAGGTTACTTTTAATTATATTACATCATGTGTTTCTAAGAAAAACTTTTTAAAATTACATAGTCAGCAGTTTTGACTATACAGATTTTTCTGCCTTTCCCCACTCCTTTCTCTCTCTTTTTTTTTTCCCCTTAAGAAAAATTTGGACATCTTTTCTTTCTTCTACACCTGGTAATGTAAAACCTCTACTAAAATCTAGACGAAAACCTTTAGAGTTGTAAAACCAACATCACTGTTTCAAATAGCTGAGAGATGCAATGAACTGTAAGTTAGACTGCATACACATCAATTCAATGGAGAAATAGATGTATTTTTCTTTAAACAAACCCATTCCAAGCCCATACAGTTTTCTTGTTTAGATCTCCTATAATCACAGAACTTTTGATATACAAATTGTAAGCTTCTATATCTTCTTGTTCAGATGGCCAAAGTCAGCCCTATAAATACTCTATGATATAAGGAAAACATTAATTCTCGTAAGTTAAACATATTTTACATGTCAGAAGATACTGTATTACTAAGGAAATTATCCTTACTTACAAATAACTTAAAAGCAACTGGCAGGAGAGATTAACATATTCAAAGCAGTATTAATAAAATGAAAATAAAACTTGATTGACTTGTGCTGCAGGTTAGGGACACTCAAGAGAAAAAAATCCACAGAATTCAGTTTCAAACACTGCTACAATTCAAACTGTATCAGCAAGAAAATATAAAAAGAAGAGAGCATTGATTTTGTTATCTTGACATGCAAGGCCTGATGTTTCTCTTTAAGTCAGTACTTTCCACCATGAATATAAGAATTACGCATAGAAAGTAACAAAACACGTAGAAGTTTACAGCACCCTGTTTACATTTCCTCAGAGGAAGACTACAATTCATATAGTTTTTCTGCTCAGTACTGCACCCACTTCAAAGTCCTGTCTCATTCAACACACCATTTACCAGGAAAAAAAAAAATCAGTACCTTATGTCCTGACCATATTTTTTTTCTTACTAAAATTCTCATAAATAAACTTTAAGAGCTTGGAGTAGAGGCAGCTGTAGGGAACATTTCAGCACAATATATTTTAGCCAAGAAAATAAGACTAAAAACAATGTCCTAGCAACTTACACTTTTCTTACACATTTCTTGACTAAGATGCCCAAATAACTTCTGCTTAGTTTAGTTACAAAGTATTTCTCAGTAACAGAAAGATGTAAGTATCACAAATCTTAATCATGTGTAAACTTAGCCTACTGCATCCTTTAATGGACTCTCAGCTGTAAATTCATAGGATACCCAGACAATATCAACAGCCACCACAAAATGGTCATATTTGTTCAATAGCTGGAAACCACAGCTTTAACTATAAGACAGTCCTTTAAGCATCCTTGTGAATAACATGCCTGAGTAGAATAAAGGACACTAAATCAGTTTCTGTAAATACTAGCATGACAAGAGATACAGAAGAAAAAATCTATTCCAATACTTGGGCTATATGAAAACGTAACACACAAGGCTTTTCCTTCCCCTAGAAAAAGGTGTAATTGTTCAACCTCATGAAGGCCTGACCTGTACTTTAAACTGACAACTGAAAAATTATCCAGTCCATGACTTTAGGAAGGTCTTCAAGCCTTCTCCTTCAATCAAGCAGATTATTATCTTTAAACAATCACTCTTAAGATCAAAAGACCCCCGATAACATACAAAAACAATGCATAAGCAATTGAAGTAGCCAAAGTGTAGCACTGACATCATCAAGGGTGCTACCTTTGCTATCTTCAAAACAGAGGAAAAGGAACATGCTCACTAGAGTCTGAACAGCATTACCAAATGACACTGGGTTTGGTTCAAACTTCTAGGTATCATTTTAATTTAAATGTGTATCATATCTGTATCAACCGTAATACTGATTAATCTACAGGCTGTGAATTTTCTTCTGGAACTCAAAAAAAGGTTAAATATATAATGAAAAATTAAATATCTTGTGATGTTTCAACAAAATTTGATGACTATGATCCTATGAAATCATACCACCTGACTGCAGAGCTATACAAGAATACAGTAGTTCAGTTTTTCTTTAAAAAGATGGAAATGATCAACATAAACAGAAAGGGGTAACAGGACAGAAAATACAGAAAAGACACTGTCAACTGAAATTAACAAGCAAGTGAGCTGTATTTTGTCTTTTCAGGCAGGTGTCCCAGATTCATGAAGTATGGCTTGGGTTTGTCTTCATTTCAATGTAAAAATAAAGAGCTTGACAAAGCTCTTTGTTAGAATTAATATCCACATGAAGACTTTATTTACCCTCATACTTCTATCATAAAAATCAAAATAATAACCTACATTACTGTATTTCAGATAAATCAGCAATAAAATAATCTTTCCTTATATCAGAGAAAAAAAAATGCTTTTAGACACATCAGTTTGGATCATGAAAAAGCCAGACACTGCAAATTAATGAATCTATCTTAAAGGCCAGTATTTTTGAATACCAAAAACACGTGCAGATGATGCCAATTTAAGATGCTGGCAGTGGGCTATAGACCCTGTACTTTTAAAGGTACTGAGAAATTTGTTAATTAAAAAACCCTCAACAATTCTAAACATTCCCTGTGTACCAAAGGGAAACAAAATAAAGATACTGACATACCTGATGCAGCATTTGATAGACACAACTCATCATTTATCACAATATTAAGCACATCATAAATAGATAACATCACACATGCCGTCAGAAAAATATAAGTACTGGGTACACAAATTAAGCAATCTGTTTATTGTCAGATATACTCTGGTAGATGAAAACACAAGTTTGATGTCTGTTAATGAAATAAGAGAATGCCATTCAAGTCAGAAAAACAGAATTAAAAGTTTGAGTTTTTAGTTTAAGAATTGATTAAGCACATAATATCAGTACAATGACATGAAAAACCTCACATGCTCTTACTAAAGAGAAGCTACTTGGTGACACCCATAAATAAACATACACAGAGAAAAAACCCACAAAATTACTATCAGAGTAACAAACCCTCTGAAAAAATAAGTGATTCTTTCAGGTTCGCACACTACAACAAATGCTAAACCTCACTAAACGAGGTTTAAAACACTGCCATTTACTAATATTAACAGCATGGAAACAGTGCAGAAGGTACTGTCACTTTCTATTTTTTTTTCCAATTCCCATGTTAGTCCAGTTGCAACATAAATTCACCTTATTCCATCACAGCTTGAGTGAGACAGTCAAGTATCAATACAATTAAACTAAATAGGGAGCACTTAACTCATTATGCACTGTCAAACACATTTTTGCCTGTATGTACCATCAAACATATTTTTGTCTGTATCAGTACAGTTTGCCCAAAGTGCTCAAAAATAGTAGAATCAGATTTGCAAAATACCTATAATAATAAACTTGCACTTGAAAGATGGTCTTTTTTAAATACTCTTATTGTTACAACGTGTAATTTCGACTTTAAAATTATTGTCCCTCACAGAGCAGCAGCAATCACTTCGGGTCAACTCAGCTGTGACACAGCCTTCACCAACACTTGACCTCGGGAGTCGAGTCAGCAAGCAGGTGCTCTCTGCTATAAGCCACTGATGACAAGTCAATGTGGAAGGAAGAAGACAGAATTAGAGCACTCTCAGCCATTCCCTCCTTATGTAAGCAGCACTGAGCCTCATGGCAGCCTGCAGTCCTCTCTGCAAAGCGCAGATGGACTCATTCAGCTGTGAATGCAGCACAGGCATATTAGATCTCTAGTAGCCTCCTCCCATATGACTGAGAGGACACTGCGAATAAAGCGCTCAAGCTTGTGAAATTCATGGATGAAAACTTGTCACTGAAGTTAAATGGCAGCTGGCAAGCCTAGGGACAAAAAGGTCTGACCCTATCAAAACCTATTTACTAATTTATGAGAGGAAAGAAAGTGGTAGGACAAGCGAACAAAACAGGGATGGCAACACTGACATTTCCTCACTACACTTGAACTCATAGAACACAAATGGTAATGAATCATCAAAACATTTTGCTTAGTTCTGCAATCATAAAAGGAACAACAGCCTACTTTAAATGTAGCTCAGCACTCCTAAACAAAACCAGCAGTTTTGCCATTCTTCATGACTTCTGATGGCAGACGCAGGGGAAAGACTACTCTCAGTCCATGTATCCAAACCAAAATCCAGAGATCAACCAAGATTTGCTTGTGTAAGACAGGATAGTTTTATTACATTTTGGTCAACACGCAATCTGGAATGTAAAGTAGTACCAGTCCAAACACTTAAGCTTCCAGGAGCACACTACTGGGAAGGACATCCAGGGGCCAATCACTCAGCACATGCCAATACAAAGCAGCTGAACTCCTTTCAGGAGCAGATGACTCCAGACACTGCAGAGCCACACTAATGCACTGCAGTGGCAGAGAAGCCTGACAGGACACAGAATTAACAGCTCCATCATAGCTGGTTAGATGCTAAATGTATTGCATTGTGTCTAGCTGCAATGGAGTCAATTTCCCTCTTATCAGCTGTGTTTTAAACCCATGACTAAAACCATGCTGCTAACACCAGTGCTTTAGTTATTGCTGAGCAGTGGTGCACAGCATGAAGGCCTTCTCTGTTTCTCACTTTGGCCCCACTATGAGTAAGGCTAAGGGTGGGAGAAAGGTTGGAGCTAACACCAAGGGATATTCCAGGCCATAAAACATCATGCTCAGCAATACAAACTCAGAGTTAGTCCTTCCAAGGTAGCTTTCTTTGGTTCAGGACTGACTGAGTACCAGTGTGCTTGTGAGAGGTGGCAAACATTTGCCTTTACATCATTTCGTCGGGCTTTTTTGTTGGTTGGCAATTTGGTTCGTTTAGGGGTTTTTTGGTTTGGTTTGGGTTTTTTTTATTTTTTTTTAACTTTTCTTTTTAAACTTCTTTATTTATTAAACTCTCTGCATCTCAACCTACAAGCTTTTTCCTGTTTTCTCTCTCACCCTACTGCAGGAGAAAGTGAGTGAGTGGCTGGAGGTGTTTAATTGGTGGTCAAGGTCAACCCACCCCACAGATACACCGTCCGCATCATCCTACTCTACACAGATAAATGAAAACTGGTGTTTCTTTAACCAACCTTGATAGCTTCATCTGACATTCAGGCCAATACTACTCTATTTACTGTTAAATACTCCAAAACGGAAGTTACGCTTTTTTCAACAGCTCCATGTGAATATACCAAACCACCATTTTTCAGCTGTTTGTTTTTACATTACTTGGATGTCTCATGGTTGAGGCCATGACCCTTACCTGTGCCCACCCACTGCACTGTTAACAGAAACTTCTGAATGAAGTAAATGATTTACCATATGATCATCCCTCTCCCAGAGAGTGAACAAAATCCAACTACAGCAAAAAAAAAAAACACAGACCAAAGCCATGAGAGGTCTCAATTAGAAATTTTAATTATATTTGGAAGCACTTCATGCATAGGAATAAATGAGGTAGAAAGGTATGAGCACAAGTGCAATAGAGAATAAAATTCCTGCAATAGGCAGAAAGCTACAGGGAAGGGACGGAACAATGGCTCAAGTTACCACACAGACAGAACTTAAACACAAGTTATTCAACTGCATGGACTACTTGGGAAAAGGAACAGATATATTTCAAGTAGAGTGGGGAACTAATGTGGAATTAAAGCACACCAGTGTAATTTAAGTTTATCATCTTCTCCCCAAGACCCAACATGCCCCTTGTAAATAAATATAGATTTTCTTACTACAGAGCAGTGAGATGGCCAAACAATAGTATCACAATTAAAGCCTAACGATTATCTTTTCTAAGGCAAAACTTTGGGCAGCTGTTCTCCTGTACGTTTTAAAAAGAAATTACCTATACCTATCCTATTTAAAAGATTTGTGCACATCACACAAGCAGTACCATAACCTCTTCATTCTTGCCTGTATGACATGACTCCCCTATTCTTTTCTTGTCAGTCTGAGGTCACCACATGAAACCCTAACACACAACTACTAAAATAATCTACATAACAATGACAACAAAAATTTGGTAAGACTTAACTGCTGAGTTCAAGTTTCATTTTTATTCAGTAATACAAAATTGGAATGTAAAGCCTCTAAACTGACTCAATATACTCACACCCTAAATGATCCTAGAGGACTGAGAGACAAAATACAGCCAGATCTGCAGAGCTATGTCATCTTCTCTGTTTCTAAGCTTTGTGTATTTAATATTTACCACTCTTCATATGTGAATTCTGTTACAATTCAGGCCACCTGAAGGCATGAAATACTCAAATTTTAACTGCACTCATATAGGAATTCAGTTCAAACTTGTGCAAAAGTAGCCCTTGGGTTTAGTACGTAACACATATCCAGGCTTAAAACTGCTTCAGTACACCCTGAAATATTGTGGTTTGCTGTTCAAATAATTCCTCTTCTGCCATTTTAAAAAGATCTGATAGACATGAAAGTCAAGACTGCTCATTTCATGTTGCTGCTATTCACTGATAAACATCACAGGTACAACAGAAAGGACCTTTCTACGGAAAGAGATTCCAGAACTTCCTTCTGTAACTAGTGCCAGTGCTCAGTCACCCTCACAGTAAAAAAGTGTTTCCTTATGCTCAGACAGAACTTCCCATTTTTCGGTTTGTGCCCAGAGAGGTCAATTTGTACAGTTCAATTGAGTTAAAAAAAATTAAAATTGCAAGATGGTTTCGGGAAAACAATACAATACCAAGAAAGAAAAAGGATGAATAGCAGCTATTGAGGTCATGATATTGTTTGGACTATTGCTGCCTAGAGTTCATTTCTTTTTTTTATCCAACATTTTTAATTTTTCTAAAACAACTTGTTCTAGTCTTTGACATGCATGGTGGTTAAAGAAGTCTAGAGGAAGCTGCATAACATTACTGATTCACCTTTATTTTGTCTCAAACAAAGAGTATTACAATACACATACAGATTGTACAACTACAGAGAGCAACACTTCTCTTCCATGAAAGACATCAGCATAACAGGGTTGTAGGAATCTCAAGGACTACACTAAAGAACAACCTACAAGTATACAATTTCCTAAGTAAAAGACATGAAATTTATTTTTTACAAACAGCCATTTCTGAAGTAAAATTCCTCCTGCTAAAAGTGAAGCCTACGAAATATACAACTGGTTTTCAAAGTCTGTCAGTCTGTATATGAATGGGACAAACAGCCAAATGTTCTGAGAACGTAAATTTCCTTAATTCAAGCTGTCCTGTTCAGACAGAGCTTCCTCATTCATGACCTCCTTTTGTCACACAGAAGTGTAGAAAAAAGCATGACATCTGCCAACACTGACTTTGCTGTTTTCCCAAACTGCCGAAATCCCAAGGATCAGAGACACCAGAAACCACGAAATTTGCCTATATAGGGCAGAGTCCTTGCAGATGTCTCTGTATCCCCATGGTAGCCCTTGACCCTGCAATTCTAAACTGCTGTTTGCAATCAAACTACCTCTGTGGAACAATTTCATTAGTAAATGAACAAATGTCTTTCAGAAGAAATAAATACATTAAAGATACAGACTGTGATGAAACTCACATTAAGTCTTGTCAGCCATACATACCTCATACCATAGAAAGATCAAGATCAAACTACAAGCAAAATTAATACAGGTACTTTTCCTGGACACTTTGTCTCAGTTTTGATCTTACTCATACATCATGCCATTACGACAGGAGCTTATGCATGCATGACATGTACCCTTGCAAGAACTAGAGAATTAGGGAGATCTATTTCAAGCAAACTTGAAAAAATACCAAAACCCTCAACCTTGAAAGCTGGTAACAGGCAAAGTTCTTTGGGACTTTCTTTCTATGCTTATTACTTAGTGATCGAAAGCTGAGATAAATAGACCCAACAGAAACAACAGTAAGAAAACCCAAACACTTCTGGTAGAAACCTGTGGCCCATTTGGCTTTCCATACCGTAGAAAACATTTTATCCAACTTCCCAACATCCACTTAACCGTACAGCCACTTTTTTTTGCCTGTCAGCACGCTTCAATCCTACAAAAAGGTATTCCACAGAAGGCTCACCTACACGTTCCCCTTGCAGAGCCAGAGCTCATCTGCAAGCATTGAGAAAACCAGACATTCTAAATACATACCAAAAATATTAATTGGCTGTTTTTTTAAGACAGAGATAAACATGGTATTCAGATGCTTTATGAAATCTCACTCTGTTCTATCTATTGAAAAAAATATAAAACCCCCAAAATCTACTGCTAAATGCTTGTGCTGAAGGAGAACTCACAGATAAGGGTTTCAGGCCTACCTAAAACTCTTTTTTCAGTTTGTGGGGCTTATTCGGATACTGCTCACAGAAATGCAGTAACATCAGCAGAAATGAACTACACAAAAGAGCCATTAAACTCACCAGCCACCAACTACGGTCAAAAAAACCCCATCAAACCAATCCTGAAGTACTGTCCAGTCATCAAAGACACTGAAATGCAATGAACAATTTTAAAATCGAAGTGTGAGGCTAATACACGTTCAGGAAAGAAAACCAGTTTGTTTGGATTTTTTTTGTTTGGTTTGGGTTTGTTTGGATTTTTTTTCCTCTATATACTCACAAAGAAAATTAACTACAAGGGTGATTTTTAAGGCCTAAAAAACAAGAGCGCCCTTCTTCTTGCAAATCGTACAAGTGGACGAGTTGAACCTCATTTTCCATTTGTTTATTCTCCCTTACTCGAAGCTCTAGTTAATGTGGCCGGGGGTGGAGGAGGGGAGGCCGAGGAGCGGCGGAAGGGGCCGGCACGGCGCAGCACGGCGGGCAGGAGGCCGCCCGGGGCAGAGAAGCCCTCCCCGGCCGGGCTCGCCAGCCACGGCC